>CM035406.1:72750351-73152851 GCA_020310875.1 Ceratopteris richardii | reverse complement strand
CCAAATAATTCCCTTCTCAATGTGGAATTATTACCTTTATACTTGGCTCAAAACCAATTGACCTTTATAATAACCTATCAAAAAATATAAAAAAAAAACCTTCATTATTATGTGCTTAAAATAATAATAAACTATATTATAAAAAAATATAGTTTTTGTTTACTTGTTTGAAGATACGAAACAATATTTCATAGCTACCAACAATGGTCCCTATGTAGCCAAGTTTGTTGTCTATAAGGTTCATACCTTTATAAATAGCACGTGATAATTGCTTGAAATAGGCAAAAAAGCTAGAATCCTATGTTTTACACAAAACATCAATAATTTTGATTCTGACATGTTGTCCATAAGCCCATATATTAGTGAACATTTGGGTATGCAATAATAAATAAATTATTAGAAGAGAAACAAATATACATATATATCCAAGAATAGAATATTAGCATTAAAAAATTACCTTTCTTTCACGACTTATAATTAACTCCCTCTGCTCATATGAGATTGGTTCATTATTTGCATTGACTCCTTGCATACAAGTATATAGCTAATCCGTGAAAGAAGATATATTTGTATCCTCATTACTATCGAGATTATGTCTATATCTTTTGTTTCTTTGTCTTTGATGTCAGAGATTTTGAAGTTCCTGATCATACTCATTAATCCTAATGGAAGAGTGATTGATGCATTAACTAGAATGTCCCATGTCATGTTGGGATTGGTCAATTCCGATGTAGTTTTCGGAGAGGCCACTGGCTCTGATGCCACCACTTCTGGTATAAGTTTCTCTCGCTGCTCAATCTTTTGAGGGGTAATTGGTATAGGTTCAGGAAAGACCGGATGTTCAGCCTAAGCACATTTTGATGCTTTAGCAAATGTATGTTGTTGCTCCTTAAAGCCTGGTTTGAATACTTTTGCAACTGGATGGAGTATTTTTTTGGATCATGTCTGGATGGCTGCTGTCTAGGTGTCTGCTACTATAATATAAACCATATTAGCCATGGGGTTTTGTCGATCCTTTTTACATTTGTCATACTCTCGAGCATCCTTGCAGTGTTGACGAATGTGCCCAACTTCTCCACAAAAGTGACATCATGGTTGAGGTGATACAGTACTGGTACTATTTTGGCCTAGTTCCATCGAGATTGATTGTAGTTCCATGTTTGTGGTGCTTGATAATTGGTATAGTTGGGGTATGATGTGTTTTGTAGGTGAGGAGGTACATAGCTTACAACAGGTTCACTTGGTTCTTGAAGTACTACATTGACAGTGAATCGATTTTGTGTTTTGGTGTTGTATGGGCAAGACTCTGTGGAATGACTTGTTGTGTTGAAAATGGCACAGTGAATCAGATTTGGTGTGCAATTGGCTACCACATGATTGCGATTTTTGCATTTGGTGTAGAATATCTGCTTCAGTGGGTCATTGCTTCTGGTTTTGTTAGATTTCAACCATTCGAGGTCTTCTGTAAAATCACCTACTTTATGTTCTAACTATAGTGCCATCACAATGATAACATCTAAGGTCATATCACCGATGCAACAGATAATTATGACCTATCGAAATTGTGGAGGTAGGCCATTAATGAACCACTCGGTGATGACATCGTTGGGTAAATTTGCGTTCGCTTAGGGTAACTGTCATAGATGTGTATGAAAGAGGGTGTCATAGTCTTGCACAATCTGGTTCACCTTTTGCATGTTGGTTTGCATTCTTCTTTAATCAAAAGTGCTCCAAAAATGCATTAACATCCTCATATCATCGGAAATGATTTAGATCAAATTCGGTGAGCCACCTTGCTACTTTGTTGACTTATGTAGACTTGAACACAATGGCCTTGTATTCTGGATCTTCTAGGTTATTTAATACAGTGTAGTTGATTTCAAAAGTGTGAATGTGCGCATCTAGGTCGTCACTTGGGAATCCACCAAATTTAAATAAGTCACTCCTATAGTTGACTGTCTTTGGTAACCTCTTTGTTGTGGTCCTTGTTGATCATCTTGTATGTCTGCCATTGTTTTTGCATGTGCGTCTACTATTTCGCTAGAATCAAAGGTACTTGCTGGCTCTAGTTTGTTGTCAGCAAACAAGTTTTCTGGAAGTTGGATGTTTAATTTTTGGATTGGATTCAATTCTTTGGATGGGAGAGTCTTTCAATCACTCCAAAACTTTGGAGTTTTTGCTTCACTACAACGTTCAACAGGGTTACTCCACCCTGCACTGCAACCTACTACCTTCAGAATAGGTTGAGTGAGCTTGTTAATATTCACAATAACTTCTTCTATTGTTTTAGCCTGTATCAGACTACAACCCTATCATCGCGATTGTCAGGCATTTTCGGCCAAATTTTTAGGGTATTTTAAGTTTCAAATTTTGGCAATTTTGGGCATACAATTCAAGCAATTGGTGCATAGTGAAGGCCCAAGAAAATAATTCGAGAGATCCTGTTTGCTTGTTAGCCTGTTTTAACCCTATTTTAGCCCCAAAACCCTAAACTATCATAACTTCCTCATACAAAATCCAATTGGAGTGATCTTGGGCTCATTGGAAAGCTCATTTTGAATCCCACAAATAGATAGGGTATTTTGAAGTTGACTTAGCATAGGGGTGAGAAAGTGGAGGGATCTCTAAGGGAGTTTTCATTAAAACAAAGCAAAATTTGGGTTTGTGAAGTGCATGCATGGACTTGGTCTTTTGAGTCAATTAAAATATAGTTTTGAGCTAACTCTGGGACTGTTACATGTCCATTGAGAGCGATAGAGGGTGCCCAAAGCAAGGGTATTCTGCAAGCTTGAGAACGGGGTTCTTGAACACCAAAGAACAAGGGAAAAGCAATTGAGGTTGGATCATTCTCAACTCAGTCTGTCAAATTCCTAGCTTAGGCTAAGTGCGAGTCGTGCTAGAAGTAAGTTAGGGTGACGATAGGCATCTATCAAGTTGAAGCCTACTTAAACACTCAAGTTCAAGCAGAAATATAATCTCTTTGTGATCCATAACTTTAAAGGAAAGAATTTAACATGGTGTGGTCAACCAAAAGTGCGGCAACTCACTCAAGTATTCCTAACAATGTGATATCAGACAAGAGCATAAACATGATAACCAACTACAAAAAAACCAAGTGACTGATACAAATTGATCTGCAACGAGGTTGTACTTGGGATAAAATTGGGGTTATTCAATCAGGCATATGAACCTTAGGTCAGGATGACATCTAGGGAGAGATAAACAAAGCCTTAGGTCTTCAGAAGCTAGTGTCAATCACACTGCTAGGTCTTGGGCCCAGTAGTTGAGAGATTATGTGCACTATCCTAGCTCTAAAACTAGCAAATCAGAGATATATTATGGTATGGAGAGACCCACAAGAAGTTCATGTGTGGCTTACTTGGAGAAACTCGAAGGCCCTTACAAAACTCAACTTGAATAGATTAGGACCACCCGATTAGGTGATCGCATCTACAAGGGTGGCCTAAGGAGATCCATTGTCCATATTAAAATCCCAGATTAACCCATTGGACTAGAACATCCAGTCGTCAAATTTGCGAATGGTGCACACATAGATAAAGAAGGGACAATGTACGTAGTCACAAACCAACTGGATAGGGCAGATGAATTTGGTAATGTGATTCCGAAGACAGACATAGGTGACATAGAGCAAGGGAACTTAGGAAGAGAGCCCATAACTCCCCGAGGCAAATCAATCCTGACTAGAATCATCACTCCAGAATGGGTTCCCCAGGACAATAAGAGCGTAGATCTGCTCTTAAATGGAGAGACTGACAAAGCTTTTTGGAGGTATAAGCCTGACCAACCTACTGAAGTAGGAATGCTCACAATTTATGAGTTTAAATATCCTGATAGCCTAGAAAAAGTGACCTACTTAGACAATACTTCAGAGAGGATCTTTGTGGTCACAAAGCATGGTAGGCATGCCTCCACGTGGAAGGGTGAATTTGCTTTTCCCCAACCAAGATCTAATGTCTCTTATGGTCACCAAGGAGCTGGAACATCCCAAGCTCGTGGAGCTCACAGGGACAGGAGTAGAGATAGGCTAGAAGTGAACTTTGCTAACCCATTGGGAAGAGAAAGAACGAGAATGGAGGATGATAGAATGGAAAATGAGACATAGGGACCTAAGGAATCAAAGAAATACAGACGAATTTCCCTTTCCAAGCCCTAGGGAACACATGAGGACCTTGAGACCTACACAACTAGTTAAGTCCATGAAGAATTGCATTGATGGCACTAGAAACCTATACGATCATGTGGCAAAATTTAGGCAAGTCTTGCGGGCAGAGCAAGTGGATGACCTGTTCATGCAGTGCAATGCATTTGGTCTGTCTCTCAAGAACAAAGGCCTTACATGGTTTCAACCACTACACGAGAGGTAGTTCAGGAACATAGAACAACTCTTAGAAGCTTTCATCACAAAATTTTCTAAGAGTGGCATATGGCACAATACCTCATCACTGATACATAGCTTCAAACAAACACCTCAAGAGATGGTTAGACTTGTAGGAAGAAGGTTTGGGCAATACCTAAAGAGATGTCCTGTTCTAGAGTTACCCACTCCAGCCAAACAAGTGGCATTATTCCTAGATGGATTGTTGAGTACCAAATTGAGATCCTATGTGTACTTGAAGGACCCTTGAACCATAGAAGAGTGTGTATGCATGTGCATCGACATTGAGGATAACCTAGGGGAGGAATTAGAGCTTTCAAAAATCTACAAAGATTCAGGTAGCTCTACTAGCCTCAATTCAAATCCATCCACATCTATTGAGGAACTTGTTGAGAAAGTAGCTCAAAAATTAGGAGTCTCTAGCAAACAGATACCCAGATTGGCCCTAGTTAAATGATGCTATACTTGTGGAGGAGACCATATGGCTAATGTGTGCCCAATTATGACTCAACCCCAAGTGAACCCTAACAGCCAATATTGAACCATAGAGTGGAAATACACTAACCATACTGCACAAGACTGCCCATATAATAAGCAAGCGGTTAGGCAGAATTATCCACAACAAGGGACATACCAAAATCAGTACCCTCAACAGTAGTATGGTAGGATCTAGAATAGAGATTTAGTGCCAGTACCACCATTGCTTTCAGAGAGTGACCCAAGTGAACATAGTTTTGACTCCACTCATATTGATAGCCCACAAGCTTACTATGTTACATAAAAACAAGCTCTAAAGTAGTCTTGTGGATCTTATTAGTTATTAAAAATAGTATATGGAAGCTTGTGGATCTTATTAGTTATGAAAAATAATATGTGGAGGCACTCACATCTCCAAATTTAGAGTAAAAGTAGATAAAAGTATAAAGGAAAGGAGAGGTGTCTATTTTTAGACAAGGAAGGCACTTCTATTGACAGCCTCTCAATAAAAAGAGTGGTTCTCTTAGTGTAGGTGGCCAAATTGAGTGATTCTTGTTGTGTTGCGAAGCTTATAACTTGTACTATATAAGTAGATCAGTTTTTGTACAATTTTCAATGAGAAAACCCCATGCAAGTAGGCGTTTTTGCATATCTTCTTTCTTGTATCTATCTGGTGTCTCATCAGAGACATACCTCTCTTCAAACTTTTATATCTCAGCCGTGAGTGATTTCACTTGGAGGAGTTTCCTTAGCTCTCATATTTTCTATTTATATCAAAGTTTTTGATAGATCTTTAAGTTTTCTTGCTTCTGTACATCAGTTTTGAATTCAGATAGTTAGTCATACCTTGCTGTTGCAGGCCTCTACATACCTTGACTTCAAGCTATTTGTTTGAGAGCTATACTCCACCTTCTTTGATGTTTTTTGTTTCTAAAGCATGTTACTCAGAATCTACTTTCAGAATATATGATTAGTTTTGAGAAATTATGCTCAAAGAGTTTCTGATGGTTATTTTGTTACAATCACCTACTTCTATTTTCTTGAGAGTTTTGAGGAAAGTTTGATATATGAAGTTTGGGAATATTTGTTTGATCTTTTGAAGATCTTGAGAGGTTAAAGGATATTGAAAAGAAATAATTGGTTGAAGGTTTACCACAACTACCTAAGCAAGATTTGGATTTTGTTTGTGATGCATGTCAGTTTGGAAAACAGGTATGAAGTCCTTTTTCAAAAGTAGGATTGCAAAGCAAAGGTATTTTGGACTTGATTCATACTGATGTATGGGGTCCATCTCAAGAAAGTCCATGGTAGGTAGCAAGTACTTTGTAACATTTATTGATGACTTCTCAAAGTTTACATTCATTTATTTTATGAAATACAAATCCGAAGTGCTTGATATGTTCAAGAAGTTTAAATCATTGGTTGAAAAGCAAACAGGTCGAAGCATAAGAAGATTGAGATCAGATGGAGGAGGTGAGTACTTTTCTAATTAGTTTCTTGCATTTTTGGAGGAAGCAAGAATTAAAAAGGAGACTACAAACAAATACACACCTCAAAAAAATGGTGTGGCTGAAAGGAGAAACAGGTCTATCTTGGAGATGGGTAGGTGTATGTTAAATGAAAAGGACTTACTACTTACTTTTTGGGCTGAAGCATGCAATATGGCACTTTATGTGATGAACAGGTTAGTACCTACTCAAATTCATGTACAAAAAGCACCTTATGAATTGTTTTATGGATCAAAACTAGATATTTCTAATTGTAGAATTTTTGGAAGCATATGTTTTGTTCATGTTTCACAACAGTTAAGGTCAAAGTTGCATCCAAGGTCACAAAAAATAGTTTTTATTGGTATGGCAGAAGGGCAACCAGGATATAGATGTGTGAGCCCAAATATGAGAGAGGTAATTGTTTCGAGAGATGTTATTTTTCATGAAGATAAATCTTGGAATAAATATGAAGTGCAACTAGATGAAGAAGAAACTACAAGAAGTCACGAAGAAGAGCCAAGTTCTCCAAGCTCACCAGAGAGTCAAATTACACATGAAGAGGTAACTCCCCCCAATCAAAAGTTGAAGAAAATTCTTGATTTTATTTCAAAGGAAATTGAGTCACAGGAAGAAGAAAGTGAAGGTGCTACGTTAAGAAGAACTCAAACTCGAAGGCAAGAAAATCATGGTAGGACAAGAAGTCAATCAAGGTATCCAGTAAGAGAAAGAAGGCAACCGCAAAGATTTTCTCATGAAGCTTATATGGCAAAACTTCTTGAGGAGCAAGAACCAACAACTTTTAAAGAAGCATCAAATGTAAAGAAATGGGTTAAAGCAATGGATGAAGAAATGACAACTTTGTATGAGAACAATACATGGAGTTTAGTTCCAAGGCAACCTAACATGAAGGTAATTGATAACAAATGGGTGTACAGGATAAAGAGAAACAGTGATGGTTCAATAAGTAGATATAAAGCAAGGCTTGTTTGTAAAGGTTATGCACAGAGTTATGGCATCGATTATGAGGAGACATTTTCTCATGTTGCCAAGATATCAACAATAAGGACATTAATAGGTGTTGCTGCAAGCAAGGTATGGAATCTTTATCAATTAGATATAAAAAATGCATATCTCAATGGTGATTTAAAAGAAGATGTGTACATGGAGCAACCAGCAGGTTCTTAAAATCCCAAGAAGCCTATGAATGTATGTAAACTCTTGAAAGCATTGTATGGTCTTAAGCAGGTTCTTTTAGATTGGTAAAGTTTCTTGAAAAGCAGGGATATAGGTGTTCAAATGCAAATACTTCTTTGTATGTTAAGGTTGAAGGATCATTAATTGTTTACATTTCAATTTTTGTGGATGACTTGATAATAACACGAAACAATGAAGGTGAGATAGCCGGGATCAAAGCAGAGCTTGGATCTGAATTTAAAATTTCAGATTTAGGAGAACTAACATACATTCTCGGAATCGAAGTTATGAAGAAGGACGATGGTGTATATCTTCTACAAAGGAAGTATATTTATGATTTGTTAAAGAAATATGGCATGGAGCATTGCAAGAGTATCAGTAATCTGATGGAACCCAATGTGAAGTACAGTGCTGAAGATGGTGAACCTTTAGAAGATCCACTTATCTACAGGTCTTTGATTGGTTCTCTTATATATGCAACTTTAACTATGCCGGATATTACATTTAGTGGTACATTAAATGAAGGTCTGGGCTATAAATATCATGAAGGTTTGGATTTGAAAGCATAGAGTGATGCAGATTGGGCTGAAAATAAGGATGATAGAAGGAGTACAAGTGGATATTTGATATTTGCAGGTAATAATTTGGTTTCATGGAGTTTCAAAAAACAGCCTACAGTAGCACTTTCAAGCACAGAAGCTGAATATAGAAGCCTTACAAATGCAACATGTGAGATTATGTGGTATTTGAAGCTTTATGAAGATATGAATTCATCTACAACACGTCCATTACTCTTTGGAGATAATGTAAGTTCATTACAACTCGCGTCTAATCTAGTGTACCATGCAAGAACAAAACACATTGAAGTGCACTATCACTATATCCGAGAGAAGGTGGTGAATGAAGATATTGATATTCAACATGTTGGAACTAGAGATCAATTAGCAGACATACTTACAAAAGCAGTGGATGCTTAGAAGCTCAAGTGAATCAAAGTTCTACTTGGAATCAAAACTTTGGATTTAGAGCTTGAGGGGAGCAATGTTACAAAAAAACAAGCTCTAAAGTAGTCTTGTAGTCTTGTGGATCTTATTAGTTATTAAAAATAGTATATGGAAGCTTGTGAATCTTATTAGTTATGAAAAGTAATATGTGGAGGTGCTCACATCTCCAAATTTAGAGTAAAAGTAGATAAAAGTAAGAAGGAAAGGAGAGGTGTCTATTTTTAGATAAGGAAGGCACTTCTGTTGACAACCTCTCAATAGAAAGAGTGGTTCTCTTAGTGTAGGTGACCAAATTGAGTGATACGTTTTGCGTTGCGAAGCTTATATTTTTTTACTATATAAGTATGTCAAATTTTCTACAATTTTCAATGAGACAACCCCACGGTACTAGGCATTTTTGTAGAGTTCTTTTTTGTGTCTATCCGGTGTTTCATCAGAGACATACCTCTCTTCAAACTTTCATATCTCAGTTGTTATGAGGTATTTTTGAGTGATTTCACTTGGAAGAGTTTCTTTAGCTCTCATAATTTCTATTTATATCAAAATTTTCCATAGATCTTTAATTTTTCATGCTTCTATACATCAATTTTCAATTCAAACAGTTAGTCATACCTTGCTATTGCAGGCCTGTACATACCTTGACTTCAAGCTATTTGTTTGGGAGCTATACTCCACCTTTTTTGATGTTTTTTTTTTCTAAAGCATGCTACACAGAGTCTACTTTCAGAGTATATGATTAGTTTTGAAAAAGTATGCCCAGAGAGTTTCAGATGGTTATTTTGCTACAGTCACCTATTTCTGTTTTCTTGAAAGTTTTGAGAAAAGTTTGATTTCTGAAGTTTGGAAATATTTGTTTTATCTTTTGAAGATCGTGGGAGGTCTCATCACTTTTGTTGTGTACTTTGATGTTTACAAGTTTGTAAATATAACATTGTGGTATCAGAGCTTTTGTTTTTTTATCAAATCTTTCATACAACCTATTGAATTATCTTCTTTGTTTACAACAATTGAACATGGCAGATTTGAGTGCATCGAGTGAGAAGTTATCAGATGGGAGAAATTATCCCATGTGGCAATTTAGAATGGAGTCTTATCTCATGTCTAAAGGTCTTTGGGGATTGATAATAGGTACAGAAGTGAAGCCGATATTACCAAAAGCTCCTACACAAGCAAATTGAGAAAGAGAGCAAGAATGGATCGAAAGAGATAGAAGAGTTTTGTTTATTATCTCACAAACAGTTTCAAATACTATGCTTGGGCATATAAGAGGTTTGAATATTACGAGAGAAGCTTGGGAGTCTCTAGAAAGGCTATTTGCAACTACCAACAGAGCGAGGCAAACACAACTTATTGGTGCGCTGACAAGAGTAAGCAACAAGCCACGACAATCAGTTAATGATTATGTTCTTGAGGTAAAATCTCTTATTGAAGCATTAACCTCTATTAATGCATCTCCTAGTGAGGATATAAAGTTTAATAGCATGTTAAATGGTTTGAGAGAAGATGAAAGATGGAAGTCTTTCATTACGTCTATCATGACTCGAGAGAATCTACCATCCTTTGAAGATTTACAAACTCTCATGATGACTGAAGAAATCAACATAGAAGGTGGCAACTCTTATCATTCACAAAGAGGTAGTCAACGACAAGCTCTTTATAATTCATCAAACAGAGCAAGAGGTAGAGGAAATTGGAGAGGAGGAGGAAGATTCAACAACAATGCAAGAGGAAGAGGAAGCTTTAATGCGACTAGAGGAGGAAGAACAACACAACAAAGTCAACAGACTCAACCAAATCAGCAAGGTAACTTTACTTGCCATTATTGTGGTAAAGTTGGTCATTATGCCAGGGATTGCTTCTCCAATCCAAATAGAAGAGGTGGTTTTAGAGGACGACAAAGAGGAAGAGGCCAAGATCACATGCATCAAAACAACAACATAGTGCAAGAGGAGTCTCAGACACAGAATGAAAACATTCTTATGGCTATGCATACAGAGACACATAAGAGGAAGGTAAACAACAAAACTTGGTATGTAGATAGTGATTGCTCAAATGACATGAGTCATAACATGAACATGTTTGTGAACTTACACAAGCTAGATTCAAGAGTCACAGTTGCTATAGGAGATAGTACAGAGCATGAAGTAGTTTACATTGGTGATTGTCCATTTAATGAACATGTAACTCTTAAAGATGTTTTGTTTGTTCCTACTATTACAAGAAATTTGATTTTAGTTGGACAGATGGAGGACAATGGAGTGAAGGTCGATTTTGACAATAATCAATAACAGGCTTATCAGAAGAAGGATGGGAATTTTGTTATAAAAGGACGAAAGTTAAACAGACTAGATACTTATGAAGTTGAAGTTCGAGATTATGCAGGTTATACAATGGTTAATGGGAATCAAGTAAGTCAATTGGACTTATGGCATAAAAGATTAGGACACATTAGTGTTGGTAGGTTAAAGGATATTGCAAAGAAATCATTGGTTGAAGGTTTACCACAACTACCTAAGCAAGATTTGGATTTTGTTTGTGAGGCATGTCAGTTTGGAAAACAAGTACAAAGTCCTTTTTCAAAAGCACGATTGCAAAGCAGAGGTATTTTGGACTTCATTCATACTGATGTATGGGGTCCATCTCAAGAAGAGTCCATGGCAGGTAGCAAGTACTTTGTAACATTTATTGATGATTTCTCAAAGTTTACATTCGTTTATTTTATGAAATACAAATCCGAAGTGTTTTATATGTTCAAGAAGTTTAAATCATTCGTTGAAAAGCAAACAAGTCGAAGCATAAGAAGATTGAGATCAGATGGAGGAGGTGAGTACTTTTCTAATCATTTTCTTGCATTTTTGAAGGAAGAAGGAATTAAAAAGGAGACTACAAACAGATACACACCTCAACAAAATGGTGTGGCCGAAAGAAGAAACATGTCTATCTTGGAGATGGGTAGGTGTATGTTAAATAAAAAGGACTTACCACTTACTTTTTGGGCTGAAGCATGCAATATGGCAATTTATGTGATGAATAGGTTACCACCTACTCAAAGTCATGTTCAAAAAGCACCGTATGAATTGTTTTATGGATCAAAATCAGATATTTCTAATTGTAGAATTTTGGGAAGCATATGTCTTGTTCATGTTCCACAACAGTTAAGGTCAAAGTTGGATCCAAGGTCACAAAAAATGCTTTTGATTGGTATGGCAGAAGGGCAACCAGGATATAGATGTGTGAACCCAGATACAAGAGAGGTAATTATTTCGAGAGATGTTATTTTTCATGAAGATAAAGCTTGGTATAAATATGAAGTGCATGTAGATGAAGAAGAAACTACAAGAAGTCACGAAGAAGAGCCAAGTTCTCCAAGCTCACTAGAGAGTCAAATTACACATGAAGAGGTAACTCCCCCCACTCAAAAGTTGAAGAAAATTCTTGATTTGATTTCAAAGGAAATTGAGTCACAGGAAGAAGAAAGTGAAGGTTGTACATTAAGAAGAACTCAAACTCGAAGGCAAGAAAAGCATGGTAGGACAAGAAGTCAATCAAGGTATCCAGTAAGAGAAAGAAGGCAATCGCAAAGATTCCCTCATGAAGCTTATATGGAAAAACTTCTTGAGGAGCAGGAACCAACAACTTTTAAAGAAGCATCAAATGTAAAGAAATGGGTTAGAGCAATGGATGAAGAAATGATAGCTTTGTATGAGAACAATACATGGAGTTTAGTTCCAAGGCAACCTAACATGAAGGTAATTGATAACAAATGGGTGTACAGGATAAAGAGAAACAGTGATGGTTCAATAAGTAGATATAAAGCAAGGCTTGTTTGTAAAGGTTATGCATAGAGTTATGGCATTGATTATGAGGAGACATTTTCTCATGTTGCCAAGATATCAACAATAAGGACATTAATAGGTGTTGCTGCAAGCAAGGTATGGAATCTTTATCAATTAGATATAAAAAATGCATTTCTCAATGGTGATTTTAAAGAAGATGTGTACATGGAGCAACCAGCAGGTTATTAAGATCCCAAGAAGCATACGCATGTATGTAAACTCTTGAAAGCATTGTATGGTCTTAAGCAGGCTCCAAGGTCTTGGAATTTTAGATTGGTAAATTTTCTTGAAAAGCAAGGATACAGGTGTTCAAATGTAGATACTTCTTTGTATGTTAAGGTTTAAGGATCATTGATTGTTTATATTTCAATTTATGTGGATGACTTGATAAGAACAAGGAACAATCAAGCTGAGATAGCCAGGATGAAAGCAGAGCTTGGATCTGAATTTAAAATTTCAGATTTAGGAGAACTGACATACATTCTTGGAATCGAAGTTATGAAGAAGGACGATGGTGTATATCTTCTACAAAGGAAGTATATTTCAGATTTGTTAAAGAAATATGGCATGGAGCACTGCAAGAGTATCAGTAATCTGATGGAACCCAATGTGAAGTACAGTGCTGAAGGTGGTGAACCTTTAGAAGATCCACTTATCTACAGGTCTTTGATTGGTTCTCTTATATATGCAACTTTAACAAGGCCAAATATTACATCTAGTGGTACATTAAATGAAGGTCTGGGCTATAAATATCATGAAGTTTTGGATTTGAAAGCATACAATGATGCAGATTGGGCTTGACATAAGGATGACAAAAGGAATACAAGTGGATATTTGATATTTGCGGGTAATAATTTGGTTTCATGGAGTTCTAAAAAACAGCCTACAGTAGCACTTTCAAGCACAGAAGCTGAATATAGAAGCCTTACAAATGCAACATGTGAGATTATGTGGTATTTGAAGCTTTATGAAGATATGAATCTATCTACAACATGTCCATTACTCTTTGGAGATAATGTAAGTTCATTACAGCTTGCGTCTAATCTACTGTACCATGCAAAAACAAAACACATTGAAGTGCACTATCACTATATCTGAGAGAAGGTGGTGAATGAAGATATTGATATTCAACATGTTGGAACTAAAGATCAATTAGCAGACATGCTTACAAAAGTAGTGGATGCTTAGAAACTCAAGTGAATCAAAGTTCTACTTGGAGTCAAAGCTTTGGATCTAGAGCTTGAGGGGGACAATGTTACATAAAAACAAGCTCTAAAGTAGTATTATAGTCTTGTGGATCTTATTAGTTATAAAAAATAGTATATCGAAGCTTGTGGATCTTATTAGTTATGAAAAATAATACATGGAGGCACTCACATCTCCAAATTTAGAGTAAAAGTAGATAAAAGTAAGAAGGAAAGGAGAGGTGTCTATTTTTAGACAAGTTAGGCACTTCTGTTGATCGCCTCTCGATAAAAAGAGTGGTTCTCTTAGTGTAGGTGGCAAAATTGAGTGATTTGTGTTGTGTTGTGAAGCTTATAACTTGTACTATATAACTAGATTAGTGTACAATTTTGAATGAAAACACCCTGTGCTAGTAGGAATTTTTCTTTCTTGTGTCTATCCGGTGTCTTATCAGAGACATACCTCTCTTAAAACTTTCACATCTCAGTTGTTATGAGGTCTTTTTGAGTGATTTCACTTGGCAGAGTCTCCTTAGCTCTCATACTTTCTATTTATATCAAAATTTTTCATAGATCCTTAAGTTTTCTTGCTTCTATACATCAGTTTTCAATTCAGACAATTAGTCATACCTTGATGTTGCAGGCCTCTACATACCTTGACTTCAAGCTATTTGTTTGGGAGCTATACTCCACATGTTTTGATGTTTTTGTTTGTAAAACATGCTACGTAGAGTCTACTTTCAGAATATATGATGAGTTTTGAGAAATTATGCTCGGAGAGTTTCTCATGGTTATTTTGCTACAGTCACCTATTTCTGTTTTCTTGAAAGTTTTGAGGAAAGTTTGATTTCTGAAGTTTGGAAATATTTGTTTGATCTTTTGAAGATCTTGGGAGGTCTCATGACTTTTGTTATGTACTTTGATGTTTACAAGTTTGTAGATATAACATTGTGGTATCAGAGCTTTTGTTTTTTTTATCAAATCTTTCATACAACTTATTGAATTATCTTCTTTGTTTACAACAATTCAACATGGAAGATTTGAGTGCATCGATTGAGAAGTTATCAGATGGGAGAAATTATCCCATGTGGCAATTAAGAATGGAGTCTTATCTCATGTCTAAAGGTCTTTGGGGATTGATGACATGTACAGAAGTGAAGCCGATATTACCAGAAGCTCCTACACAAGCAGATCGAGAAAGAGAGCAAGAATGGATCGAAAGAGATAGAAGACTTTTGTTTATTATCTCACAAACAAGTTCGAATACTATGCTTGGGCATATAAGAGGTTTGAATGTTACCATAGAAGCCTGGGAGTCTCTAGAAAGGCTATTTGCAACTACCAACAGAGCGAGGCAAACACAACTTACTGGTGAGCTGACAGGAGTAAAAAACAAGCCATGCAAATCAGTTAATGATTATGTTCTTGAGGTAAAATCTCTTATTGAAGCATTAGCCTCTATTAATGCATCACCTAGTGAGGATATAAAGTTTAATAGCATGTTAAATGGCTTGAGACAAGATGAAAGATGGAAGTCTTTCATTACATCTATCATGACTCGAGAGAATCTACCATCCTTTGAAGATTTACAAATGCTCATGATGACTGAAGAAATCAACATAGAAGGTGGCAATTCTTATCATTCGCAAAGAGGTAGTCAAGGACAAGCTCTTTATAATTCATCAAATAGAGCAAGAGGTAGAGGAAATTGGAGAGGAGGAGGAAGATTCAACAACAATGCAAGAGGAATATGAAACTTTAATGCGACTAGAGGAGGAAGAACAACACAACAAAGTCAAGAGACTCAGCCAAATCAGCAAGGTAACTTTACTTGCCATTATTGTGGTAAAGTTGGTCATTATGTTAGGGATTGCTTCTCCAATCTGAATAGAAGAGGTGGTTTTAGAGGACGACAAAGAGGAAGAGGCCAAGATCACATGCATCAAAACAACAACATAGTGCAAGAGGAGGCTCAGACACAGAATGAAAACATTCTTATGGCCATGCATACAGAGACACATAAGAGGAAGGTAAACAAGAAAACTTGGTATGTAGATAGTGGTTGCTCAAATCACATGAGTCATAACATGAACATGTTTGTGAACTTACACAAGCTAGATTCAAGAGTCACAGTTGCTACAGGAGATAGTACTGAGCATGAAGTAGTTTACATTGGTGATTGTCCACTTAATGAACATGTAACTCTTAGAGATGTTTTGTTTGTTCCTACTATTACAAAAAAATTAATTTCAGTTGGACAATGGAGGACAATGGAGTGAAGGTCGATTTTGATAATAATCAGTGGTAGGCTTATCAGAAGAAGGATGGGAATTTTGTTATAAAAGGACAAAAGGTAAACAGATCATATACTTATGAAGTTGAAGTTCTAGATTATGGAGGTTATACAATGGTTAATGAGACTCAAGTAAGTCAATTGGACTTCTGGCATAAAAGATTAGGACACATCAATGTTGGCAGGTTAAATGATATTGCAAAGAAATCATTGGTTGAAGGTTTACCACAAGTACCTAAGCAAGATTTGGATTTTGTTTGTGAGGCATGTCAGTTTGGAAAACAGGTACGAAGTCCTTTTTCTGCAGGATTGCAAAGAAGAGGGATTTTGGACTTGATTCATACTGATGTATGGGGTCCATCTCAAGAAGAGTCTATGGCAGGCCGCAAGTACTTTGCAACATTTATTGATGACTTCTCAAAGTTTACATTCATTTATTATATGAAATACAAATCCAAAGTGTTTGATATGTTCAAGAAGTTTAAATCATTGGTTGAAAAGCAAACAGGTCGAAGGATAAGAAGATTGAGATCAAATGGAGGAGGTGAGTACTTTTCTAATCAGTTTCTTGCATTTTTGGAGGAAGAAGGAATTACACAGGAGATTACAAACAGATACACACCTCAACAAAATGGTGTGTCCGAAAGAAGAAACAGGTCTACCTTGGAGATGGGTAGGTGTATGTTAAATGAAAAGGACTTACCACTTACTTTTTGGGCTGAAGCATGCAATATGGCAGTTTATGTGATGAACAAGTTACCACCTACTCAAAGTCATGTTCAAAAAGCACCTTATGAATTGTTTTATGGATCAAAATGAGATATTTCTAATTGTAGAATTTTTGGAAGCATATGTTTTGTTCATGTCCACAATAGTTAAGGTCAAAGTTGGATCCAAGGTCACAAAAAATGGTTTTCATTCGTATGGCAGAAGGGCAACCACGATATAGATGTGTGAACCCAGATATGCGAGAGGTAATTGTTTCAACAGATGTTATTTTTCATGAAGATAAATCTTGGTATAAATATGAAGTGCAGGTAGATGAAGAAGAAACTACAAGAAGTCACAAAGAAGAGCCAAGTTCTCCAAGCTCACTAGAGACTCAAATTACACATGAAGAGGTAATTCCCCCCAATCAAAAGTTGAAGAAAATTCTTGATTTGATTTCAAAGGAAATTGAGTCACAGAAAGAAGAAAGTGAAGGTTGTACATTAAGAAGAACTCAAACTCAAAGGCAAGAAAAGCATGGTAAGACAAGAAGTCAATCAAGGTTATCTAGTAAGAGAAAGAAGGCAACTGCAAAGATTTTCTCATGAAGCTTATATGGCAAAACTTCTTGAGGAGCAGGAACCAATAACTTTTAAAGAAGCATCAAATGTAAAGAAATGGGTTAAAGCAATGGATGAAGAAATGACAGCTTTGTATGAGAACAATACATGGAGTTTAGTTCCAAGGCAACCTAACATGAAGGTAATTGATAACAAATGGGTGTACAGGATAAAGAGAAACAACGATGGTTCAATAAGTAGATATAAAGCAAGGCTTGCTTGTAAAGGTTATGTATAGAGTTATGGCATCGATTATGAGGAGACATTTTCTCATGTTGCCAAGATATCAACAATAAGGACATTAATAGGTGTTGCTGCAAGCAAGGTATGGAATCTTTATCAATTAGATATAAAAAATGCATTTCACAATGGTGATTTAAAAGAAGATGTGTACATGGAGCAACCAGCACGTTATGAAGATCCCAAGAACCCTATGCATGTATGTAAACTCTTGAAAGCATTGTATGGTCTTAAGCAGGTTCCAAGGGCTTGGAAATTTCGATTGGTAAAGTTTCTTGAAAAGCAGCGATACAGGTGTTCAAATGCAGATACTTCTTTGTATGTTAAGGTTGAAGGATCATTGATTGTTTATATTTCAATTGATGTGGATGACTTGATAACAGCAGGAAACAATGAAGGTGAGATAGCCAAGATCGAAGCAGAGCTTGGATCTGAATTTAAAATTTCAGATTTAGGAGAACTGACATACATTCTTGGAATCGAAGTTATGAAGAAGGACGATGGTGTATATCTTCTACAAAGGAAGTATATTTCAGATTTGTTAAAGAAATATGGCATGGAGCATTGCAAGAGTATCAGTAATCCGATGGAACCCAATATGAAGTACAATGCTGAAGATGATGAGCCTTTAGAAGATCGACTTATCTACAAGTCTTTGATTGGTTCTCTTATATATGCAACTTTAACAAGGCCGGATATTACTTTTAGTGGTACATTAAATGAAGGTTTGGGCTATAAATATCATGAAGGTTTGGATTTGAAAGCATACATTGATGCAGATTGGGCTGGAAATAAGGATGATAGAAGGAGTACAAGTGGATATTTGATATTTGCAGGTAATAATTCGGTTTCATGGAGTTCTAAAGAATAGCCTACAGTAGCACTTTCAAGCACAAAAGCTGAATATAGAATCCTTACAAATGCAACATGTGAGATTCTGTGGTATTTGAAGCTTTATGAAGATATAATCTATCTACAACATGTCCATTACTCTTTGGAGATAATGTAAGTTCAGTACAACTCGCGTCTAATCTAGTGTACCTTGCAAGAACAAAACACATTGAAGTGCACTATCAGTATATCCGAGAGAAGGTGGTGAATGAAGATATTGATATTAAACACGTTGGAACTAAATATCAATTAGCAGGCATACTTACAAAAGCATTGGATGCTCAGAAGCTCAAGCGAATCAAAGTTCTACTTGGAGTCAAAGTTCTACTTGGAGTCAAAGTTCTACTTGACAATGTTACATAAAAACAAGCTCTAAGTAGTATTGTAGTCTTGTGGATCTTATTAGTTATTAAAAATAGTATATGGAAGCTTGTGGATCTTATTAGTTATGAAAAATAATATGTGGAGGCACTCACATCTCCAAATTTAGAGTAAAAGTAGATAAAAGTAAGAAGGAAAGGAGAGGTGTCTATTTTTAGACAAGGAAGGCGCTTCTGTTAACAGCCTCTCAATAAAAAGAGTGGTTCTCTTAGTGTAGCTGGCCAAATTGAGTGATTCTTGTTGCGTTGCAAAGCTTATAACTTATACTATATATGTAGATCAGTTTTTGTACAATTTACAATGAAACAACCCTGCACTATTAGGCCTTTTTGTAGATCTTCTTTCTTGTGTCTATTCGGTGTCTCATCAGAGACATACCTCTCTTCAAACTTTCATATCTAAGTTGTTATGAGATCTTTTTGAGTGATTTCACTTGGAGGAGTTTCCTTAGCTCTTATAATTTCTATTTATATCAAAATTTTTGATAGATCTTTAAGGTTTCTTGCTTTTGTACATCATTTTTCAATTCAGATAGTTTCATACCTTGCTGTTGTAGGTCTCTACATACCTTGACTTCAAGCTATATTTTTGGGAGCTATACTCCACCTTTTTTGATGTTTTTTGTCTCTAAAGCATGCTTCAGAGAGTCTACGTTCAGAATATATGATCAGTTTTGAGAAATTATGCTCAAAGAGTTTCTGATGGTTATTTTGCTACAGTCACCTATTTCTCTTTTCTTGAAAGTTTTGAGGAAAGTTTGATTTCTGAAGTTTGGAAATATTTGTTTTATCCTTTGAATATCTTGGGAGGTCTCATCACTTTTATGTTTACAAGTTTGTAAATATAACATTGTGGTATCAGAGCTTTTGTTTTTTAATCAAATCTTTTATACAACCTATTGAATTATCGTGTTTGTTTACAACAATTCAACATGGGAGATTTGAGTGCATCGATTGTGAAGTTATCAGATGGGAGAAATTATCCCATGTGGCAATCTAGAATGGAGTCTTCTCTCATGTCTAAAGCTCTTTGGGGATTAATAAAAGGTATAGAAGTGAAGCCGATATTACCAAAAGCTCCTACACAAGCAGATTGAGAAAGAGAGCAAGAATGGATTGAAAGAGATAGAAGAGTTTTGTTTATTATCTCACAAATAGTTTCAAATACTATGCTTGGGCATATAAGAGGTTTGAATATTACCAGAGAAGCCTAGAAGTCTCTAGAAAGGCTATTTGCAACTACCAACAGAGCGAGGCAAACACAACTTATTGGTGGGCTGACAAGAGTAAAAAACAAGCCACGACAATGAGTTAATGATTATGTTTTTGAGGTAAGATCTCTTATTGAAGCATTAACCTCTATTAATGCATCTCGTAGTGAGGATATAAAGTTTAATAGCATGTCAAATGGCTTGAGAGAAGATGAAAGATGGAAGTCTTTCATTACGTCTATCATGACTCGAGAGAATCTACCATCCTTTGAAGATTTACAAACGCTCATGATGACTGAAGAAATCAACATAGAATGTGGCAAGTCTTATCATTCACAAAGAGGTAGTCAAGGACAAACTCTTTATACTTCATCAAATAGAGCAAGAGGTAGAGGAAATTGGAGAAGAGGAGGAAGATTCAACAACAATGCAAGAGTAAGAGGAAGCTTTAATGCGACTAGAGGAGGAAGAACAACACAACAAAGTCAACAGACTTAACCAAATCAGCAAGGTAACTTTACTTGCCATTATTGTGGTAAAGTTGGTCATTATGTCAGGGATTGCTTCTCCAATCCGAATAGAAGAGGTGGTTTTAGAGGACGAGAGAGAGGAAGAGGCCAAGATCACATGCATCAAAACAACAACATAGTGCAAAGAGGAGGCTTAGACACAGAATGGAAACATTCTTATGGCTATGCATACAGAGACACATAAGAGGAAGGTAAACAACAAAACTTGGTATGTAGATAGTGATTGCTCAAATCACATGAGTCATAAAATGAACACTGTTTGTGAACTTACACAAGCTAGATTCAAGAGTCACAGTTGCTACAGGAGATAGTACTGAGCATGAAGTAGTTTACATTGGTGATTGTCCACTTAATGAACATGTAACTCTTAGAGATGTTTTGTTTGTTCCTACTATTACAAGAAATTTGATTTCAGTTGGACAGATGGAGGACAATGGAGTGAAGGTCCATTTTGACAATAATCAGTGGCAGGCTTATCAGAAGAAGGATCGGAATTTTGTTATAAAACGACAAAAGGTAAACAGATTATATACTTATGAATTTGAAGTTCCAGATTATGCAGGTTATGCACGAGCAACCCGTAGGTTATGAAGATCCCAAGAAGCCTACGCATGTATGTAAACTCTTGAAAGCATTGTATGGTCTTAAGCAGGCTCCAAGGGCTTGGAATTTTAGATTGGTAAAGTTTCTTGAAAAGTAGGGATACAGGTGTTCAAATGCAGATACTTCTTTGTATGTTAAGGTTGAAGGATCATTGATTGTTTATATTTCAATTTATGTGGATGACTAGATAATAACAGGAAACAATGAAGGTGAGATATCCAGGATCAAAGCAGAGCTTGGATCTGAATTTAAAATTTCAGATTTAGGAGAACTGACATACATTTTTGGAATCGAAGTATGAAGAAGGACGATGGTGTATATCTTCTACAAAGGAAGTATATTTCATATTTGTTAAAGAAATATGGCATGGAGCATTGCAAGAGTATCAATAATCCGATGGAACCCAATGTGAAGTACAATGCTAAAGATGATGAACCTTTAGAAGATCGACTTATGTACAAGTCTTTGATTGGTTCTCTTATATATGCAACTTTAACAAGGCCCGATATTACATTTAGTGGTATATTAAATGAAGGTTTGGGCTATAAATATCATGAAGGTTTGGATTTGAAAGTATACAGTGATGCAGATTGGGCTGGAAATAAGGATGACAGGAGGAGACAAGTGGATATTTGATATTTGCAAGGAATAATTTGGTTTCATGGAGTTCTAAAAAACACCCTACAGTAGCACTTTCAAGCACAGAAGCTGAATATAGAAGCCTTACAAATGCAACATGTGAGATTATGTGGTATTTGAAGCTTTATGAAGATATGAATCTATCTACAACACGTCTATTACTCTTTGGAGATAATGTAAGTTCATTACAGCTCACATCTAATCTAGTGTACCTTGCAAGAACAAAACACATTGAAGTGCACTATCACTATATCCGAGAGAAGGTGGTGAATGAAGATATTGATATTCAACATGTTGGAACTAAAGATCAACTAGCAGACATACTTACAAAGGCAGTGGATGCTCAGAAGCTTAAGCGAATCAAAGTTCTACTTGGAGTCAAAGCTTTGGATTTAGAGCTTGAGGGGGGCAATGTTACATAAAAACAAGCTCTAAAGTAGTCTTGTAGTCTTTTGGATCTTATTAGTTATTAAAAATAGTATATGGAATCTTGTGGATCTTATTAGTTATGAAAAATAATATGTGGAGGTGCTCACATCTCCAAATTTAGAGTAAAAGTAGATAAAAGTAAGAAGGAAAGGAGAGGTGTCTATTTTTAGACAAGGAAGGCGCTTCTGTTGATACCCTCTCAATAAAAAGAGTGTTTCTCTTAGTCTAGGTGGCCAAATTGAGTTATTCTTGTTGCATTGCAAGGCTTATAATTTGTACTACATAAATAGATCAGTTTTTGAACAATTTTCAATGAGAAAACCCCACGCAAGTAGGCATTTTTGCAGATCGTCTTTCTTGTGTCTATCCGGTGTCTCATCAGAGACATACCTCTCTTCAAACTTTCATATCTCAGTTGTTATGAGGTCTCTTTGAGTGATTTCAGTTGGAGGAGTTTCCTTAGCTCTCATATCAAAATTTTCCAAAGATCTTTAAGTTCTTGCTATTGTACATCAGTTTTCAATTCAGATATTTAGTCATACCTTGCTGTTGGAGACCTCTACATACCTTGACTTCAAGCTATTTTGTTTGGGAGCTATACTCCACCTTTTTTGGTGTTTTTTGTTTCTAAAAAATGCTACTTAGAGTCTACTTTCAGAATATATGATTAGTTTTGAGAAATTATGCTCAAAGAGTTTCGGATGGTTAGTTTGCTACAGTCACCTATTTCTGTTTTCTTGAAAGTTTTAAGGAAAGTTTGATTTCTAAAGTTTGGAAATATTTGTTTGATCCTTTGAAGATCTTGGGAGGTCTCATCAGTTTCTTTGTGTACTTTGATGTTTACAAGTTTGTAAATATAACATACTACATGCAGTCACCTGAGCATAATGAGTCATATTATTATGAAGACCCGAGTGAAGCTAGTTGGGAGCCAGAGTATGCAAATGTCATGTAAGCAAACCCCAACTCTAGACCCCAACCTAGGCAGACAACCCCATTTCCTAGAGGACCATGCTACTGATGTCAAGGAGATCACCTCATTCGTGATCGCCCTATGCCTACACCTACACAAACCCAATCTGTGACAATTCAAGGTTTCTGTCCAAATTGTGGGAAGGAGCATCTATTACGAGATTGTCCTAAGAATCCCAACAACATGCCAAAAATCACTCCTATCAATGTCATTTTGTTAGTGGTAGACTCTATGGGAAGTGTTACTTCCATTGCCCCAGTGCGAGTGGTTACCAGAGCTCAGGCATTACAACAAAATCAAGGCTTAGGCCAGGAAAGGAGTTCCAAGGTTAGTGAGACTGAGAGCCTAACTAAGAAAAGATCAAAAACTTGGAGGGATAGTCAAGAGAGAATGAAAAGGCAATGGGCAAAGAAGATGAGCGAACTTGAGGAAAGCTTGAGAGAACAAAAGCCAAGATAATTGAACTCACATCTCAAACTCACTCTCACACTACTCCACACCCACCATTCCCATCTCCCTCCAATCCACCACCTTCCAACCCACCTGACACAATCCCACCACCCCCTAGAGTAGGATCAGTCTTAGCAGATCCCACTCTCGAGGACCTAGACATGATGCTTAAGGCATATAAGGCCAGACTTCAAGAAGGGCCAAACATAATGGATCATGCAAATTGTTACCCAAGAGCTGAACTAGAACTCGAACAAACTAAATTTTGTGCTCAAATGGTAGAATTGGCTCAAACCATGTTTGAAGTCAATCGCCTCTTTAACTTCTCTAGTTCAACTAAGACACAATTATGGACTGCTAGAAAAGGGTCTCAAGCTAAGGACAAGGCAAGTGAAAGGATAAGCCTTCCTACCCAGGAAGCTTATGTACCAAACTCCACAGAACTAGATACATCTTCTTCTATGAATCAATATTCCCCAGAATTTCTAAGAGAGATTCAAGAAGAGAAATGGGTTAAAGAAAGTGAAGCTCCTCCTCCTATTGAACTTGTGGATGACTTACACAATCAATTCCCACAAGACATTCCTTCAATTTATGAAGAGAACGAGGATACCCAATCTCATGAGAGATTAGAATTTGAGTCTAATTCCTTGTAGGAACTACCCCATTTGACAGGCCCATGGGAAACAAATTCTAATTGTATGAGAGCACCCACGTTCATGGTAACGAATAAAGACTCAATCATACCTAGGAATACAGAGGTAGTAAAGAACACTAAAGTGCAGTGCAATCTCACTTTAGAAGAGCTACTCAAGGTTAAGCCAGAATTGTGGAAACATGTAGCCAACCAAATGCATGAAATAACTAAACCTCATTCCCAGGTAGGATCTCATAGAATGGTGCCAAAAATACCCTTGGACAAGATAGGAGACATGAGCGAAGGAGAAGAAGGAAACACTTATCTTCCAATTACCCATCAAGGTCACACCACCAAGGCAATTTTGGACTTAGGTGCAGGAGTAGCAATTGCTACCACTTCCCTATGGAAGCATTGGGGCAAGCCAGCACTCAGGCCAATGAGAATGAAATTGCAAATGGCCGATGGTCACATAGAGAGACCTTTAGGATTACTCGAAGGAATAACTCTCACTACATGTGGTGTAGAGTTTGAGCATACTTTTAAATCAAGCCTATGAGATGATTTTGGAAAGACCATTTATGCGGCAGTTGCAAGTGGTACAAGATTGGGGAACCAATTCTTTATATTTGCAACACTTATGTGTTACAACCAAAGTCAATCTCAAAGATTACTCTCATAGAGATGTGCTCCCAATTCAATGGAATCCCATCCATAAAGTCACGAATGATACAGAATCAGTGCATTCCATAGGATCAAGATCCTCATGGATGCATGAAGACACCCACTTATGGATGTGCAAAGTAGCCGTAGAAGAGGAGAAGAGAGAAAAAGCCAGAGAGGTAGGTGCGAAGGAAACTCATAGATCAACTCAAGACCCCACCTATGCACCTGTAGTCTTTCCAGACAAAGAATTTGAACCTCATGGTTGGGTGGAAATTTTAGCAACAATGGATGTAGCCATCAATGAAGAACAATGGACACCTCACTGTGACGAGGATGGCTATGACATTTCAGTCTTCACAATAGAGCCAGTCATATGTGATTCGGTTATTAAAGAATGTGAACCTAGCACTGATGCATTCGAGGATGCCAGTGACTCCGATCTAGAGTCAATTATTATGGACCCACCATTTGCATCAAATGAGGAATATTTCTATGAAGTGGAAGCTCACCTACAAAGACACGAAGAACTTACAAATGATGTGAGATTAGCCACACAGCTAACCATTAAGAATGAAGGCAAGAAGAGGAAGAAGAGAGAAGTCACACTAGAGGAGGAAGAATCCTTGTTTGAGGTCCTGGAAAACTTTAAGAAGTATGAGATAGAAGATAGGAGAGTCATGATAAGAATGCCTAAATGTGATGCTCATGTAGGAGAGGCCTATGATAACAAAGAAACCACCAAGAAAATTGTTGTAACCATAGAGGAAGGAGAAGAAAAATGCACATACATAGGACATGACCTGACGAAGGAAGAGAAGCAAGAGTTGATAGCTTTGCTAAGAGAATACAGAGATGTATTCTCTTGGAGTTACAAGGAATGAAATTGAGAAGATAGGATAGAGATGAGCCTAGACCAGATGCTTATGAAGCTCCAAGCTATCACATGGCCATGTGCGAGGCACCAAGAGTACTTTCCCATAGAATAGTTGACCGACGACCCTTTGTGACCTTAGATGTAGGACATGGAGAGAGTACAATACTGTAAGAGCATTGATTGACTCAGGCGCAACCACTAGTGCTGTTAGAATTTCCTACTATCAAGAATTGAAATTAAGTGTCAATCCTATAGAAGCATACCTCATAGGATTGGGAGGTGTGAAAACCCCTTGCATGGGCGAGGTGGAGCTTCCCATCTACATTCAAGATGTTCTCATGATAGTTAAGGTGCTAGTGTGTCAAGACGAGGATGTCACTGAGCCTCTTGTCTTGGGTCGAGACTGGATCTACAATCATGCAGTCAACCTAAACTTAAGAAGTGGACTTCTTCAAGTCTGGGTAAATCAAAATCACATTACAATTGAGTTAGAAAATGAAGCACTCAAGGAATTAGGAAAGGCACCAACTCTTGATCCTTCCAGGAGTACACATGAAGATAAAGATGTTGTTCTTGTCCGAAACTCTGTGATGCAGCGGATGATGTTCTCAACAAAGAAACCATGGATTTGATGGAACTCCCTTCTTTTCCAAAAGTGATTGAGACAAGGCAACCAAAGGAGTACCGAATGCAAAGGAAGCAGACAACCTGTGCGCATAGCCAGAGGAGAGTACAAAGCCAAGTGTCTCAATCACTGAAGCAAATATTGGTATGGAAAGGCGAGCATCCTGTTGTGGCTAAACTAGAACCACCGACTAAATGCCATACTAGTTATCGACGATAGGACACTAATAATAAGTCTCTCAAAGATTCGCCTATGAAAGTAATGTCTATATGGGTACCCAAGAAGTCAATGAAGGCCGACCTACAATCAAGACTAATTTGGGTCCCTAAGGCTTGCTTGCGGGCTCAAATAGCCACACATAAACCACACAATGTAAAGCATTATTCCCACACTCGAACAACCAATACCCACAAGTGTTCGACGCACACAGTCACATATTCATCCACTAGCACGAGCCGAATCACTTGTAAATGGGTCCCTAAAAAGCCTCATTTCCAAGTAGAGTCTATTGTAAACCCTTCTGAAGTCACCACAAAATCAAAACGCAAAGCCATGGACTATGGTTGGCAACTTAAATCTTGTAATAAACCCCCTGACCCCACTATGTAAACCCACCTCCACATACTAACTGTATCCACACTATATTGCACTACTCCAACTAGCACCTAGGAACCCTTCATCCACTAACCACGCTTCATACTCATGATCACATGAGCACTAACTAACCCGCTAACCACATCACAATTCATCATGTTAATGTTGTAATGGGGACAAAGGATCATTTTGTGTCCATTGAAATGTTAACATGTATTTATATATTCTCACAAAACTCACGATCAATACCCTCACCATGACAGAGGCTGCAGGAACGAGCTCCCAAGCAAGCACAAGTCCTCAAACTGTGGACATTGAAAGCATACCTATCCAAGCGGAATTGAAAGAACGGCCACAGGAGTTAAGAGCAGTACATGTCATACCCATTCAAAACCCACCCCAGGGGCACACATTGCAAGTTAGCAAGAACTCTCATTGGTTCAGTGAAGTTGCAGGACCCCTTGGGGATGGCACCTATTTATGGGAATTTGAGATAGAGTTTAATGGATGGTGGGGCCGTTACCATTTCTTTATGTGAGAGTTTGAAAAGCTTCAGAATAACAAAGGATTATGACCAATATGGAGGAAGACCGGATTGGATGACTACTTCCGTGCTCAATTACCTAAGCCTGACTTCCTGAGGTGTTCATACTTAGTTAGCACACTCAATCCTAATAGAGATAAGAAGGGGACAAGCACCTTTGTACTTCCTTTTCTTACACGGGGTAATGAAATTAAGCGTTTTAAATTAACCAACAATTTGGTGAGGGAAGCTCTAGAAATGAGAGGTATGCACATCCCTACTGAGAAGGAGACAATGATCCCAGACAATATGAAGAACTGAAACCTCACTAAGCTGAAGGACATGGTAGCAATGACCCCGACTATTGCCATCCACCTCCGAATGTGCATGCAGCACTTTGCATTTCCCGCCCAAGAAAGATTTACAATGCCACCCAAGAAGATCTGGTTTAGCTTATACTTGGCAAACACACTAAACCTGGCAATCAACATGCCACATTGGATTATCGACTAGATCCATCTTGCACATCAATGATAGTATAAGAAATAGAAGTCAGTGCTACATGGATGCTGTGCACTTACTAGAATTGTGTATCGGTGCCTTGCATATGATGTGCCAATTCAAAGGGCACTCATTTGGACTAGGGTGCAAGAATTTCAGCAAAGAGCATCAGCCATAGGGCCCCCATCAAAGAAAATGAGAGGAACTGTTTGGGTGCCATGTGCATAGGCTAGGGGCGCCACAATGACACAAGACATGACTCCGCCACCCCAAAGGTGAGTACAACCCTTCACCATCGGATTACCAAGGCATAGTGCAGAGGGACCTAATCTTATCTTTCCACCGATCCCCATAGATCTAGAGTTCCTTCATGGCTTCACGCTTGAGGATTTAACTAATGAGGAAGTATCCAGAATGATCAATGCAACCAACTTGGAAATCAAAACAGAGTAGTTAAGTGGACAACAAATAGTCACGGACTGGCCCAACCAAACTCAACCAATCATTGTCAAAGTAGAGGAAGATGAGGAGGAGACTGAAGAGGAAGAACAAGATGAAGAGCAAGAAGGACAGCCTGATGAAGAGGAGCATGAATATGTGCAACATGTTATACCAGAACTCGCGGGAGCCCCAGCATACACTGTACAAATAAAGAGATTGTACAATACTATGATCCTGGTTTAGGAACAGCATAGACTATTCTTGGCATCTGGGAAGGCCTTAATGAACCAGATACTTGAAGAAGGAGGTGTGGATGACCAGTTCATAGCTTCCCTCGACATGCTTGTTGATGCATTGGGAGTACTCGAAGCTGATCACACTTCCCTTGCCCACTCTCAAAGATTCGAACGAAGACGCGAGAGATGCTCTCCAAAATCAGGAAAGCATATACATATTATAGTATCAGAACCACATGACACCACTTCCACGACCACCGCCACGACACACTCCACTCAACATACTGAAGAACCCCACGCGTCAAGCGCACCCCCATCCCCACCCTTACCACCCTCCCCTCCAACTCCACCCCCCTCACCTCGTACCACCACCACCATTGTCTCTATTGTCACCGCCACGGTCTCCATCGCTCTTAGTGAAGCACATGATATGGGTCAACCATCACAACTCTCACAATCTGACACCACTACTATTGTAATTATCACCAGGGGCTATAGGGCTCTAACCATGGTTACATGGAAACCCATTTCCCTTGTCACACATCTAGGAGGCCCACATGCATCATTAGGCACACCATTGTATACTTTCACCACTGTCACCACACCTACCATTCCCATGTATATGGTAACTCCCACGACTACATCCACGCATGATCAAATGGACATATCACCCACAAATGCACCTCTCCCTCCCCCCATATTTCCATAATCTCCCATTCCCCGACCACCAATATCACCACTTCTCACCACATCATTCACCACCCCCTTCCCTCCTCCCTATCCCCCTGCATTCCAAACCTTCCCAGAATCCACCCCTGTAAATAATGTATTCAAAACTTTGTATCAATGTGTTTCTCAGTTACAACATAATTATCAGCATTTAGATGCACAACATACAAACCTGTTCAAAGATCACGAGACATTACAAGAACGAATCACGTCCATGGAGAAGGACAAGATGGAACTACAACATAATTATGATACCTTACAAAGTCAATATGAGGAATTAGTGGCCAATCCCCCCCAATCAGATACACAGGTACAACAACACCTTGCGGAAATGCTATGCACCCAACAAGCAGAAAATCTCAAGATACACTGTAACCTTGCATTACCGAGGAAACACATGTCAGCAGCATTAGAAGAGAACAAAAGACTCCAAAAACAGAATGAAGAAAATCTAGAAGCGGTGATGGAAGGTTCACCTAAAGAGATCAACCCCAAGCAGTTCAAAGCCCTCCCTTCAGCGAACATGCAGGTAATATTGGATACACATGCAGATCTCCTAGATGCATATGATGCATTAGAAAAAGAGCATGATGAACCATGAAAGCAATAGGCTAGACAAAGAGAGCAACCGAAGGAAGCATCACCTACAACCGCCACATCTAAAGAGGTAATAGAATTGAAAGCACAAGTGGCCGCTTTGCAAAATACGCTTCTACAATATGAACGTCAACCTTCTCCCATCGTGGAGCTAGAGCCTGAAGAGCTAGTTCCAATTGAAGTTGAAGAAACATTTGAGGACCCTTATGTACCCATGCTTGCACTTGGAGGCTGACAAACAAAGGAAGGGATTGAAGCTCAAGAATGGCTGCAGAAGTTAGAAAAGGTCGGCCTCACTCATGATGACAGAGTGGTGGTTCAGATATAATCCATGTCTCATTTGGAAGATGTTGTAATCAAATCCGTCTACTTCAAGAACTTATCTCATCATCGATGGATTGGCACTTCCGACGATCAGTATGTACCATTTTGTGTGTTAATGGAAGATTATAGTGCAAAGATCAAGCACTGCACCACGAACGAGCCAACCTTTGCAACCCAATTTGCCCCACACCACATTCCTAAGAGTGCCACACAGGGCAACATCTTTTAGCCCACATGGAGAATACAGTTACTCGAAACCTAGCCGGGGTTGGTGCGCACATGGAACAACATGCCCTTGTACATTAAGTATAACCCTTGCTATTGTCGTGTCTTTCGATGAAAATCATGGCCTACATTTGCTAACATAGTAAAGAATGTCAAAGGATGCGACAAATGGCTCAATTATGTATATCTGGCACCTCCACATGGTCCAACAATGGTCGCATATATGATTTCCACCATTCGACATTGGGGTCTTAGGTTCAAGAATGTACCAGATGTTAGGGGAGCACTAGATTGTGCTCTCTGACTACATTAGACAAGATTTCACAAATACATTTATGATTACAAGAACACCCATGTAGGGAAAACAATACAAGAAGATGTAGCCAATACAAGACGTCCCACAACTTGAGACCGATAGGTATGGAAAACTGGACTAGATATGATACAGGAGATCCCACAACCCGAGACTGTAGGTAGGAAACAAGATATCTCGATTACAATAAACCCCTTCAGGGATCTGAAATAGATACAAGAAATAACTAGAAAGGATCTCGTACTACGAGATTACAACAGGACAAGAAAAGATGTCCATGATACAAGACTAGACAAGACTAGAGCAAGAGAGAAGATTAGAACTTGAACTGGAACTTGAAAGTACTTACTTGGTGATCAAGATCCCTTGAGCTCCAAAGACTGGTATCCACAAGACTGATTATGAATGTGGCCAACCCCTCCTTTTATAGGTTTTCAAGGGTGGTTATGATTTGATGATGTCATTGATGATGTCATCAATTGGAAACAAGACCTCGGGTGTCAGAATTCAATAAATAGATAGTCAATCTTGGGGTTTTGCATGTTTCGGATGCAATGGTCTCCAAAGTCTTAAACAAACATGACATATAGGACATTCATATCGAATCTAAGATATAAGATGGTTTTCTTTGTGTCCATGACATCACACATTATAGTGTAGAGATCAAGCACTGCATCACGAAGGAGCCAACCTTTGCAACCCAATTTGCCCCAGACCACATTCTTGAGAGTGCCACACAGGGCAAGATCTTTCAGCCTACATGGAGAATACGATTACTCAAAACCTACCTGGAGATGGTGCGCACATGGAACAACATGCCCTTGTACATTAAGTATAACCCCTGCTATTGTCCTATCTTTCGATGACAATCATGGCTTGTGTTCGCTAACATAGTAAAGAATGTCAAAGGATGCAACAAATGGCTCAACTATGTATATCTGGCACCGCCATGTGGTCAAGAATGGTTGCATATATGATTTCCACCATTCGGCATTCGGGCATTAGGTTCAAGAATGTACAGATGTAATGGCACATATGTGCCTCAAAATATTGGAACTCATGCTTGTCACATTCCGTACATTCAAAAATGTTAAAGAGCCTCACCTCTCGGCCCTAGGCTTCAATGAAGGCAACATCGATCTAGTCTATGATATGAGCACCACCCCATCCATCAATGTTGTATATGCATGGGATGCTCATGTCAAATATCTCCCAGCATGCTTCAAACAAACATTTCAAGAAATGTTTATCTCAGGGTTCTGGGAGTATCAGTGAGAAATATTCATTCCTAGACCCTCTCATCTGTTACACTTATTTGCTGTGGAGCATGCCCTACACTCAGACAAGTTGCATATGTCACATCCGAAGGTACCCGGACCAGTAGATTGGGATGCCTTACTCACTGACCTAGCCAGAGGACTGAGGCTAGAAGAGCATCAGTTGGCCATAGATGTGGTCGAATATTACGTCAAACGTTCGACTCAGCAACGGTCTGTTAGAGATGATAGATGCGAGAGAGGGGGGAGTGTTGGTAGTAGTCAGGGCATCTCAAGACAAGGGAACCAACATAAGGAATCAGAGCAAAGAGAAGAGCCAAGCAGGCAAAGCAGTCAAAGAAGATCTGGTAAATAGGCCATTCAATTTTTCTGAGCTAATCCCCTTTTAATAGTGATTTTCATCACTACATGAACATTGTAAATATTATTTTTGGTAGATTAGACTCCATTTTGTTCAAGCAAAGGAGTGTTTGAGCTTGAGGAGTATTAGAAGTATTTATGTACAAATTTTCATAATTTTTAGAGCTCATTTGAGCCTCCAAATTAGCCTCGGAACCTAATTTTTAACTAGGTCAGACACTAGGTCTGGATAAGGTCACTAGCTAGTCAAAAACTATAAAAGGTGCTAGAGAGCTCATTTTTGAGGAGAGCAGATTGTAGTTTGAACTAAGAAGAGCTCTTGTAATTGTCTTTTGATCTTAATCAAAGCTTCCATTGTCTCACTCTTTGTTCTTACTTGTGTGCGCATGTGTGTGTATGTGTGTGCATGCTTGTGTGCTTCTCCATCACCACTTGTGCACATCACTTGCTCGAGGACTTCATACCATCCTCATGTCTTCCCCAATTGACATTAAAGGAGGTGCTACTCACCATTGAGCTACACAAAGCTATTTCCACTCCCATGGAAATATGTTTACAATTGAGTCTTCATGATGTTGGAGATGCATTTGATGTTGTTCTCCAGTAGAAAGTTGTTGGATGCTTCATTTGTTTATGCATAACTTGGGATTTGTTCCCCTAGATTGTAAATATGTCCATAACCCTAATGAGTCACTTATCTATGTACATTCACTTGGTAATACAACCAATGTTGTGTTATTCTTCAAGATTCTTCTTCTTCCTTATGCTATTTGTGAGCTTCTACAATCTTGAAACTCCAAGAGTAACTAAAAAATGAACAAAGTGAAGGCAATGGCCTCCTTGCATTGCTAACACGCAGATATGGAAATCACCGTCAACAATGTATTTCACATTGTAAGAGATTTGAGGCTCCAAATTGATTGGACTCGATTGGCCATGGTGTAGCTACCAATGTAATGAAGAGAAGCCTTTGTTTTGTAGCATTCATGAGCAGGAAGGGCTACCCCATGATTTCCTCGAAGGAAATGAAGTAGACATTGTTGTCAGCTTGAAAGAGTTCACCGATTACATATTTGTGGGGTTAAAGCCATTGGAATAAGGATTGATAGGAATTGTGAATGGAAACATACAAAAGTGGATGTTTAAGGGCAAGCTTATAGTGTTCCTAATGAATCGGATGAATTCCTTGGCAAAGTCCTTGCAAAGAGATCATGGAAGGCTAGACATTGTAGATGGTAAGATACAGCCTTCTCTTTGTGTTTTTTGGACATTCAAAAAGTAACCAAATGTGTGGGATTTATGGAAAATTAAAGCATTCAATGCCTAAGGAAAACAAAGGAACTATGCGTGTAAGTATGAAAATTTGGTGTGCGATTTCCTTGCCATGGCGCACATAGGAAATTTATTTTGATAATGAGGAGTCATACCTATTAGGTTTGTGTGTATTTCTTATGCTTCATATGCATTGAATGGAAGATGCAATACACAATAAATATTGGAGGTTTATCGAGTATATTGGGGGCTACTTCAGCCAAAAAATTCCTTTATATAGGGACATCAACGTTTGTCTATTTAGCCTTCATATTCCTATTTGATAAGATTTTGTTTTGAGAGATGAAAGGCTTAAATGTTAATGACCGTGTAGAGTGGAAGGCATCAAGAAAAAATTTCTTTAATTCAATTGTTATATAGTCAAATTCTTGGTGATTTCTCTGTTACCGTTAGTGTCCATGTGAAAGGCTGAATGGCCACTGGACACTTCTTTGTATATGTTCTTTAATAAAACATATAGTGGCATGGTCAGTCACACACGATAAGTTCAACCGCATTTGTAAGACATGCAAAGTCTATCTTCGTGCTCCCTGTAATATGTGTTTTTCTACGTATTCTACAGCCTTTTATGCGAGGTATCGTGCGAGTGAAGCCAGCACCCCCCCTTAGCTTTCTCCAAGGCTTACGAATAAGGTGGCGACCAAGGCATAGACCTTGGCATACCTTGTCATCCGAGTCACTGAAGTCACCATGGCGCCGTTAGCTGTGCACGAGGGAGGACCTCAATGATCAAGGAAGATAGAGGTTCCCAGTACTTCTCGGGAGGTCAGCCATCCCATTATTGTTGCCCCCGGAGCTCACTTAACCGTGGCAATCTCTTGCCACTAAGCTACAGTCTTGTGGTGTCTGAAAAAGGGGAAAGACTAAGGTTGACATTACCTTGAACATGTTTTGGTTCCTCAAAGCTTCATTCCTTGCTTTCAAAGCCTATTTTTGAAGCATTTTTGGGGTGTCTTTTGGAGCAATTTTGGAGAACTTTTGCACATATATCTCTTCACATAGGTCCAAGAACATCAAGAAGAGTGTTCTTTGTACTTCTTTGATAATAAATATCAACCTTTGGGGCCGTGTTTTCATCCACACTCATAAAACTACAGGTTTCTCAAAAGGTTTTCAGTTTTTGGTGGGAGCAGCCTTTGCAAATTTATGCAGGTTTTTTAAGCATAAAACATCAAAGTTGGTAGAAACTTACAGGTGTTGTTGAATAGTTTTTGGGCTGTGCATTCAGCCTTTTAGTGTCATTTTACTGCATAAATTGAGCACATACACACCATATACGCTTCTCTGGATACCGCTTATGTACATCCATGTGGTCATTAATATAGTAGTTATGTTTTTGCATAAAGCCTTTTACATTTGATAAAGAGGGTCATGGTGAGGTTTTCTTAACTAGAAGAAACCCAGATGTGAGGGTCTCTTTGGTGATGCAGGTGGAAGACTTACCCAGCCTCGCCATAGGAGATGTATGATAGTTGTTCGTAGGTGCTCGATAAGCCTAATTGGCTTCTATTGGGTAATTGATTATATGCAGTGGAGTGGTGATTCACTATGCACGTAAACATGTCGCAACTTGGAATTTTATGATATTTTGACACTCGCTCATTTTGCAGAGGATACTCTAGCAATTTTTTTTTCAGATTTCTGGTTTAGTCAACTATGTAGTGGTCGATTTACTCCTTGATACACTTATTCATTGGTGTTCGGACTCTTCTAGCTCCATTATCATTCTATTCAGTTCTCTACCATGATGGCATCAGTGGTCTCATGCACATCTGGTGGATCTGGGTCTAGTGCTAGTGTTTTTAGGAGGAGCTATAACTTGCAAGGCAAAGACCATTTTGAGATATGAAAATTTGATGGCACGAACTTTGCTCTACGGAAGAATTAGATTAAAGATATGTTGATTCAAAGGAGGCAATGGAAGCGAGTAAATGGGATTTCAAAGAAGCCTGCTGACATGGATGAAGATGATTGGGATGAGTTAGATGAAATGGCTAGGTCTACCATTCAATTGCACATGGCAGATAATGTTTACTTTACATTATTAGACTGTGGAAGTGCAGAGGAGCTTAGGAAGAAGTTATGCAATACATATGAAAAAGAGACGGCACTAAATAAAGTGTATCTGATGAGAAAATTCTATGACCTTCGCATGAAGGACATAGATAGTGTTGCTGCTCATCTAAATGAGTTTGATGCTATGTTCTCCCAGTTACAGGCTCAGAAAATGGATATGGATAATGAAATGAAAGCAGTATTGCTGTTTGCACCTTACCATCATCATGGGATACATTTTGCATAGCTATTAGCAATAGTGCACCTGGTGGTAAACTAGTCTACGATGACATATGTGGAGCACTCTTGAGTGACGGGATTCGTAGAAAATCTATGGTTGACACTCAGAGTGGAGATGCATACAATGTTCGTGATTCTTACAAAGGAAAGAATTAGCAACGTGGCAAGAGCAAGAACAAGGAAAAGAATGGTCAACAGAATAAGAGTAGAAGTAAATCCACGAAGAGGGATATTGAATGTCGTTATTGTCATAAGAGAGGACACATGAAGAAAGACTGTTATGCATTAAAGAATGCTAAAGGTAAAGGATAGAATGTTGATGGGCATGTTAAACAACTACCTATACCGTCTACTTCGACTGTGAAGATTGAAGAAATTAATGCTATTTTTGATGATGCTTATGTGTTGACAGTTGATAGTATTGTGCCAACTAAGGCTCTTATGGCTGATTCTCTTTCCCACACACGACTGCTAGATTCTGCTGATTCTTTCCATGTGACACAACATAGAGAATGGTTTTCTAATTATGCAGCAAAGTCTCTTAGTACTATGAGACTTGGTGACTCTTACTAGTGTGACATTGTGGGGATTGGAGATGTGGTTGTGCAGTTCATTGATGGTTCAAAATTTACTATGCATAATGTATGCCATGTACCTCAGTTATCATGCAGTCTGATGTCAATTGGTCAACTTGATGACCTTGGTTACAAGGTGGTCTTCTATGCTCAGTCTTTTTGTATATCAAAGGGCAATATGGTTATAGCAAAAGGAAGCAAAGTTGGCTCACTTTATCCTTTATTTGTATAACACAAAGAACACTTGTTAGCTGTTACTGACCAGCCTATGGCTTGTATTTGGCATGGTCGTTTGGGCCATATATCTCATAGTGGAATGGAAAATCTTTCTTGTTTTGGCTACTTACCTATGTTATCTTTCTCCGGTTTTTCATTTTGTGAGCATTGTCAATATGGAAAGCAAACCAAAACTGTGCATAGAACACACATTGACTCTTCAATCCAGCCTTTAGATCTTGTTCATACAAATGTTTGTGGTCCTATGCCCACTAGGTCCTTAGGTGGTTCTCTTTACTTTGTCACTTTCATAGATGATGCTACTAGAAAATTTTGGGTATATCCTATCAAATCGAAGGATGAGGTATTCCCTACTTTCAAAAAATGGCTTTCTTCAGTTGAGACTAAAAAAGGAACTAAGCTTAAGGATTTACGTTCAGATAATGGGGGTGAGTGTACCTCACATGAATTCAGCCTTTTCTGTTAGTCTAGAGGTATCCGTAGAGAGTTTAGAGTTCCTTATACCCCAATACAGAATGCTATAGCTGAAAGGATGAATATAACTATTCAAGATAGAGTAGTTTCTATGTTACATCATGCAAAGCTCTCACAAGGTTTTTGGACAGAAGCAGTATTGACTACAGTTCATGTGATTAACCTTTCACCTAGTACTGCCAAAGGTCTGAAAGTGGCACAAGATTTATGGACATAGAAGCCACCATATTATGATCATCTTCAAGTTTTTGGGTGTGAAGCATATGTTCATATACCCAAGAATCTTAGACAAAAGTTGGACCATAAGTCAAAGAAATGCATTTTTCTTGGATATGGTCGAGAAGGACAATTTGGATACCCCTTATGGGATCTTGAAACATGGTCAGTGATCAAAAGTAGTGATGTCATTTTCAATGAGTCTAAGATGCATAAACAACCCATTAAGGAGGTTGAAGTGAGAAGAGTGGTGTTTGAGGATACTAGTCCTCCAGCTAGCATGCATAAAAATGATGCACATAAGGATGTTCAAGAGAATGTCCAATCTGATCAGTTTGCACATGTTCTTGTTCAGCAACCATTGAGACGCTCTGCACGTGTCTCACATCCACCTGATAGATATGTTTCACGTTTAGATTTTTTTATGCTAACAGATGTTGGTGAGCCTTCTTGCTACAAAAAGGCTATGCAAAAAGAGGATCATGTCAAGTGGGAGTGTGCCATGAAGAGTGAGTTGGATTCTATTCACAAGAATGGTACTTGGGATTTAGTACCTTTGCCATAGGCCAAGAAAGCTTTACCATGTAAATGGGTATATAAGCCGAAATTCACATAAGATAGTGCTTTTCCAAAGTATAAAGCACAACTTGTCGCAAAGGGTTTTGAGCAACAACATGGTGTTGATTTCGAGGGAATCTTCTCTCTAGTGGTCAAGATGACTACCCTACGCATGTTGCTTGGATTCGTTGTAATGGAGGTCTTAGAGCTAGTCCAAATGGATGTGAAAACTATGTTCTTGCATGGAGATCTTACAGATGAGATCTATATGGAACAATCCGAAGGTTATGTAGTTCTTGGCAAGCAAAGTCTAGTTTGTAAGCTCAAGAAGAGCTTGTATGGACTTAAACAGTCTCCTAGACAATGGTACCAAAAATTTGATGCTTTTATGAAGTCTCAAGGCTATTCTCGAAGCAATGAGGATCATTGCCTCTACAAAAAGAGATGCTCAGAGGGCAACTTGATATGCTTGATACTTTATGTCGATGATATGTTGGTTGCTGGGAAGTCCTCTTATGACTTGTCAATTCTCAAAAAGAAGTTGAGTAAAAAATTTGATATGAAGGATTTGGGGGATGCCAAACATATTCTTGGCATGTGCATTACTCGTGATAGGACTAAAAGATGCATATACTTGTCTCAAAGTGAGTACATATCCAAAGTACTTCACATGTTTAATGTGCAGGGTGGAAAGGCATTGAGTACACCTCTACCCACATATGTGAAATTGAGCAAGGATGATTGCCCCCAATCCGATGAGGAAAAGGAATTCACGACTTCTTTGTATATGTTCTTTAATAAAACATATAGTGGCCTGGTCAGTCACAGACTGTAAGTTCGACCGCATTGGTAAGACCTAAGAAGTCTATCTTCATATTCCCTGTGTTCTATGTTTTTATACGTATTCTGCTGCCTTTGTGCGGAGTACAGTGTGCGGCCTTAGGGGCTCGGTTTTCTACTCCGAGGATATCTTCGTGGAGCTCTCGAGAAGGAGAGAGCATTGTGGTGCATCGCCATCGAATCACTTCATTCTCTACCAAGAGGACTAATGACACCATTGGGTGCTCAGAAGTTAGTTGGATTCGCAAAATTTAGGTTATTGAGTGATTGGTATTGAGTAAGTTTGGGCATATGAGAAAATTTTGGGTTGAATGGGAGCGAATTTCCTCGCTTTTACTCTTTGAACATCCAAGGATAGATCTCATCTCCAAAAGCTCAAGTGAAGGATAGGAACATAACTAACTTATCTACTCAAAGTTTGTGGAATTTTAGGAAACCCTAAAGGTTAGAAGTGGAGAGAAAGATGAAGAGATAAGGGGGTTTTCCATCCCCTCGCCAAAAAGTGAGAAAAGACACCAAAGTGAGGTAGACATGAGGAAATCCTCAGCTGATTTCTTTGCACCATTATGTGCCTAGGAAATCATTGGAGAATTTTGAGAAATTGGGAAGAATTCTTTGGAACCATCCAATATTGGTGAAGTACACGACTGTAGGGTTGTGGCACACAAGAAAATCCATTAGAATGGATCTACTTAAGACCAAATAAAGACTAATCAGGCCTATAATTTTTTTATAGTTACATAGGACATTGTTCCATGATTATATGCCAAGTCGAGTGGATTTATGACTAGAGGAACCTTGGGGGTGTTAAGGAAGCAAAAGCGACTACAAAAGAAAACTAATAACACAAAAAGCAACTTGCAAAGGTCGGTTGCTCCAATCTACGAGGGAAATCCTTGTCACATTTTGAAGAAGGTAGGAGAAATGTTTGAGCCCCAAGGTGCACGGATATTTCGTATACCTAATAAAATGCTAACAAATTGGAACGCCCCAAAAGAAGTTAACATTTCAATAGGGAAATTTCCATGTTGGCTAGATGTTTGCCATGAGCTTTGATATTTCATCTCATGTGAAACCTCTCTATCTAAGAGGATAATCCAGTGCTCTCCTTACCTCCTTTTTATTGGCCGAAAGCTTCTCCAAGTTTGCATGAAAAGACAAGCTTGCTATAGGAAATGGTGGGCACACATCATTGCACATATCTATGTGTGTGTCTTTGGTGTAGGAGAGAGACTTATTTTCTATCTGTCTATCCATCTCTCTCTCTCTCTCTCTCTCATTTTCTTGAGTCACCATCGATGGAGTGAGTCAAAGGGATGAGCTTCTATTGCTACTAAACTATGGTCCACATCTGCAAGACATGGTATCAGAGCCAAAATCACCTTCTTGATTTGACTTTTAGGTACTATTGTTATGCACTTGTATGGTTCGGGCTCATTGTGTACTAATGCTCTTTCACCACCTGCAAGAGTCTTCTCCCACCACAGTGTCATCTTTCCCTGCTTCTGCATTGTGTTCATCTCCGCATTGTTGTCAATCCTTCTCTCTCAAAGCCCATTCCCATAAATTTCAGCAGCCTCAAAACGTGAAGCTCATGGACCATGAAGCAATTTCATTGTATGGTCCTCTCCCCTCCCTCCTCATTGCAGGCATTGATGTTGTTGCCATAGAGGTGTAATACGTGGAGGCTTGACATCATGCCAAAGGAGCAAGAATTGATAATATGATTTCTATGAGTTTATTGGTTTTTGTAGCAACGAAGAAGCTGGTTGCAACAAGTGTGTGCAAGGCTAGCACACACCACAAGCATCACCTCTCTTTTATAGAGGAGCACTCAAAAGCTTCTTCTTCTTCTTCTTCTTCTTTCTCCTGAGTATATTTGAGAGTTCTTGGCTGTTGGTGCTGCATGTTTCAAAGGACATACAAAGTTCAACGCTTTTTCAACACTTCTATCTACACTACTTCATCCTTGCACCCACTATTTGCTACACATATTGCCTTGCAAATATTGTTCTAAAACATAGATAAGCCATTATCACAATTGTTGCCAATATTTAATATATTGAAGAGTTGCAACATGAAACAGGAAAATGATAAGACAAACGATGGTTGTGATCATGATAACTAGGATGTAAAAGATAAGCATTCACATTCTTGAAGTTGAATCAATGTAAGCGCACACCTTGTCAAAGAGTTGTGAAGAGAGAGAAATAATCACTTAAGCTTTTTAATTCCTCGGTAGTAACCCCCACATATTTAGGTTTGAGCATGCCTTGTACATATGTTTGCATTTAGTTTCCATGGGATTAGACACTTCCCTCTTTTTTTTTGTGGTAGGATCTTCCCCTCAAAATCAATAAAACTTGTTGGAAGGAATTACACACTTCCAAAAGTGAGTCACTTTGATAAGACTTCTCCAATATGAGTGAAAAATCTCTTGATAAATTCAATGGCCAAGGTTCTCACACATCGAAAACAAAAATCAAGGGACATCTCATGACCAAACAATTATGGTCCATCACAAAACCGTTAGCATCAAACGAAACACTTGAGCATAGAGAGGGGCTACCACATTTCACTGAAAATGATGAGCAAGCACTTGGAATCTTACTGACCCCTCTAGATGAAAATTATGTTCATATTTTTTATGATTGACCCCTCTAGATGAAAATTATGTTCATATTTTTTATGATTGCACTACTGCAAATCAAGCATGGACTATTCTAGAACAAATGTTTGGAGTTATTGCTAGAAACTCCAAAATAACACTTAAAATGCAAATGTATTCTATTACCATGTCTCAAGGAGAAGATATACCTACCCTTGTAACAAGCTAAAGAGTATTTGTACCCAATTAGCTTATGTGCAATGCCCCATTGAAAATGAAGACAAACTAGCAGTCCTACTCAAAGTCATGCCTGATGATAAATTTGGACAAATTGTAACTGTTCTTAAAGAAAAGGAACCTATCCCTAGACTAGAGCATGTCATTAATTCTCTAAAACAACATGAAAATAAGTTGAAAACACATTATGAATTCACAAAAAATGCCTTGGTTGTAAGAGCTACAAAATGCATTCATTGTAATTGCACCAACTGTTTGTCAAAGGATTGTTTTCAAGTCAACCCTTGCAAAAAATGTGGTAAATCCAATGTTGGCAGCAGTCAGGGAACCGAAGGAGCCACAAGACGAAGAGAGTCAGAGCGAAGGGACATCACAAGCAGACATGGCAGTCAAAGAAGATCTGGCAAGTAGGCCATCTAAATTTTTCAGACATCAAGGAGTTGAGCACACAAGAAGACAGAGCAAGTAGGGAGCTCAAAGGTATGTATGACAAATCAATAGAGGAAATCCCTACACAAATAGTGATTTTCATCACTAAAAACCATTGTAAATATCATTTTGTATTTTTGTAGCTCCATTTTGTGCAAGCCAAGGAGTCCTTGAGCTTGAGGAGCTTTAGAAGTATCTACCTGCCAATTTTCATATTTTTTAGATCTCATTTGAGCCCTCTAATAAGCCCTCGAACCTAATTTTTAACTAGGCCGGACACTAGGTCTGAACAGGGCCAAAGCTAGTCAAAAACTATAAAAGGAGCTAGAGAGCTCATTTTTGAGGTTGGATTGTAATTGAAATGAACTTGTAAGAGCTTTTTGAAAGTAATCTAAAGACTCCATTGCTTCTCACTCTTTGTCTTGCCGTGTGTGCACGTGTGCGTGTATGTGTGTGCATGCTTGTGTGCTTCTCACTCACGCACTTGTGCCTCCACTTGCTCGAGGTCTTCATACCATCCTCACGTCTTCCAGGATTGACATTAAAGGAGGTGCTACTCATCACTGAGCTACACCAAATTTTGGCGCCGTTGCCGGGGATCGAGCTTTGAGGACGAGCGTGTGATGGTAAGACGTAGATTGGAGACGTTGGCGTTTTAGGTAATTTCTTTACTTTTCCTATTTTTCTTTTTCTTACCTTACCACCATCATCACCATCATCATCATCACCATCTTCCACCTCCATTTCCATCATCGCGAAAATTTCAGTTTTTTGATCATATCACCATCTCCACCTCATTTCCCTCATTCTACTTGTGAGAGAGAGCGAGAGAGCGATATTGCGTGCGTTGTTTTTTGCATGTTTTTTGGGCATTCTGCAGGTTCTTGCTGTATCACCATCCCCAGCACTCTGCGCAGGTACGGAACTGTACGGTCTTGTCTCTGTGTCGCCGGGCTCTATCAATCACGACCGACAAAAAAATTGCTCTATTTGCTAAACAAAGTGCATATCCATGACCTACAGGCCTAGAGCTTCCCAAAAATGTGTTTAGTTTTTTGAAATTCCTCAGATTTCTGTGAATTGCGATCGCTCTGTCAATCGCGATCGACAAACCATGACGGACAGACCTGTCAATCGCGATCGACTAGTCAATCGCGACTGACAGCCCACGACGGCTCTGTCAATCGCGACCGATAGAGTCAACGACCGATTGACCACGACTGACGGATCATACGAGTGACACGTGTCAATCGCGATCGAGTCATCAATCGCGATCGACTCATCAATCGCGACTGACAGCCCACGACGGCCCTATCAATCGCGACCGACACAGTCAACGATTGTTTGACCACGACGGACAGACCATCGCGACGGACCTGTCAATCGCGATCGACACATCAATCGCGATCGACAGAGTCAACGACCCTTTGACCACAATTGACTGAATTTTTGGCCACGTGTCAATTGCGACTGACCAGTCAATCGCGACTGACAGCCACGACGGACCTGTCAATCGCGATCGACACGTCGATCGCGACTGACCTGTCAATCGCGACCGACAGACTTTGCGAACACGTTAGAAGGGCAAATTAGGTCAAATTTTTAAGGCAAAAATAATGGTCTAAATTTTGGCCAAGTGTGGGACAAACACTAGGGTGTAGTATTGCATTGCGAGGGCATGACCCAAGTAACCCGAGAATTCCTGTTTGCCTGTTAACCTAGTTTAATTCTGTTTTAGCCCCAAAACCCTGAACTGGCCTAACTTTCTCATACGAAATCCATTTGCCGTGATTTTTGTTTTGTTGGAAAGCTCGCAGCGAGTACAACAAAAACATCGACTGGTTGCGGTTAAATTAAGATCAGGAATATTAGATAGGGTATTTTGAAGTTGACCATACCCAGGGGGAACAAAATTCAGGGATCTCTAGAGTTGTGTCCAAAAAGTCATTGTGCAAATTGGTGAAGTGTTACATGAATGAAAGTGATTGGTTCTGTCTTTTGAATTTAAGTCTTGAGCTAACGGTGGACCTTTTACAGGTCCTGTGAGAGCATCGAAGGGTACGCAAAGCAAGAGTAAGTGCAAGCTTGGGAACACGCGTCCTGGGCACACCAGGGCAACAACACAAGGAAAGGAACTCAAGGTTGGAAAACCCGCAACACTCTCTGTCAATTCTTAGTTTAGGCTAAGTGCGGGTAGTGTTAGAAGTAATTCCAGGCAACGATAGGCACGAGATAAATCAAAGACTATCTAAGAAATCAAGTTCAAGTCAAGAGATAACCTGTGTGTGTGAACGACAACCTTAAAGGAAAAGAACCTAACGTGAAACGACCAAACTAAAGTGCGAAATTAAACTCAAGTATTCCTAATGACGTGATATCAGACAAGAGTATAAACACGATAATCAACATAAAAAGGGAATTAAGTCATTGATACAAAGGACTCAGAAACGTGGTTGTACCTGGGAAAAATTGGGTTAAACAGTTAGGCATATGAACCTTAGATCGGGACGACATCTAGTAAGGGATAGACAAAGCCTTAGGTCTTCAGAGGCTAGTGTCAACCACACTGCTAGGTCTTGGGCCCAGTAGTTGAGTCACCACTCGCATTACCCTAGCTCTGATACCAGTGAATCAGAGATGTCTCAAGGCATGGAGAGACCTACAGGAAGTTCAGGAGTGCCATACTTGCACAGGGTAGAAGGCCCTTACAAAACACAGTTGGAATACCTTAGGACCAACCGATTAGGTGCCAGCATCTATGAGGACGGCCTAGGAAGATCTGTGGTACAGATTAAGAATCCTGATCAATCCATTGGACTAGAGCGCCCAGCTATCAAGTTTGAAAACGGAGCATACTTGGACAAAGAAGGAACCATATACGTAGTCACCAGTCACCCAGATAGGACGGACGAATTTGGAAATGTGATCCCAGAAGTGGACTTAGGTGACCTAGAGCAAGGAAACATGGGTACAGAACCTAGAACCCCTCGAGGCAAATCGGTTCTCACTAGGATTATCACACCAGAGTGGATTCCCCAGGGTAATAAGAGCATAGATTTTCTCCTCAATTGAGAAACTGACGAAGCCTTTTGGAGGTATAAATCTGATCAGCCAACTGATATAGGAACAATCATGATCTATGAGTTTAAGGATCCTGATAGCCCAGGCAGAGTGACCTACCTAGATCACCCCTCAGAGAGGATCTTTGTGGTTACAGAAAATGATAGGCATGCTTACACTTGGAAGGGTGAATTCGTTTTCCCCCAACCAAGATCGAATGTGTCCTATGGTCACCCTGGTGCTGGAACATCCCAAGCTCATGGAATTCAAAGAGACATGAGTAGAGATAGGCCGGAGGTGAGCTTTGCCAACTCAGGGGGCAGAGAAAGAACGAGGACGGAAACAAATAGAGTAGAGCCTGAGGTACTTAGAGCTCACAAGAATCAAAGAAATGTGGATGAGTTCCCTCTACCACGACCTAGAGAGCACACAAGGACTTTGAGACCGACTCAGCTAGTTAAGTCCATGAAGAACTACTTCGATGGCACCGGAGATCCATATGATCATGTGGCTGAGTTTAGACAAGTCCTGAGAGCTAAACAAGTGGAGGATCTATTCACGCAGTACAATGCCTTTGGTCTAACCCTTAGGAACACTGCCCTGACATGGTTTCAGCCAGTAAACGAGAGACAGTTCAGGAGCATAGACCAACTCCTAGAGGCTTTCATTATTGAATTCTCTTAGAGTGGCATAAGACATAATACCTCCTCACTGATTCACAGCTTCAAGCAAACCCCTCAAGAAACTGTGAGGCTTGCAGGAAAAAGATTTAGGCAATACTTGGAGAGATGCCCTGTCCCTGAGCTACCCACACCAGCTAAGCAAGTGGCTTTATTCTTGGATGGATTGCTAAGTACCAAATTAAGATCATGTGTGTACTTGAAGGACCCTAGGACCATAGAAGAGTGTGTACGCATGTGTATTGACATTGAGGATAACCTAGGGGAGGAGTTAGAGCTTTCCAAGATATACAAAGATTCAGATAGTGCCTCTAGCCTCTCTTCCACGCAATCCACATCGATTGAGGAACTTGCAGAGAAAGTTGCTCAGAAACTAGGTGTCTCTAGTAAACAAATCCCAAGGTTCGCCCTTGTAAAAAGATGCTATAATTGTGGAGGCGACCATATGGAAAATGTATGTCCCATTATGGCTCAACCCCAAGTAAATTCTAGTGGCCAATACTGCACCATAGAACGGAGATACACAAATCACACAGCGCAAGATTGCCCATACAACAAGCAAGCAGTTAGGCAAACCTATCCTCAGACATACCCTCAACAAGGAAGATATCAGAACCAATATCCACCACAACAATACGCTAGGCTTCAACAAACCTACCAACCACAATATCAAGCCCAGCAAAGGCCTCAGCCTGTGTTAGTCCAACAACCTCCAGCTCCATCCAACGTGATCCCTGTAAAGTATGCCGCTGCAGAAGAAAACCTGAATAGAGCGATAGTCCCGGTAACCCAATTGCTTTCTGAAAGTGACCCGAGTGACCAGAGTTTTGATTCTACACTTGTTGATAGTCCCCAGGCCTACTACATGCAGTCTCCTGAGCATGGTGAGTCTTACTATAGCGAAGAGCCAAGTGAACCTAGTTGGGAGTCAGATTACACAAACGTCATGTATGCAAACCCCAACCCTAGGCCTCAACCTAAGCAAGTAAGACCTCCATTCCCAAGAGGACCGTGCTACAGATGTCAAGGAGATCACCTCATTCGTGATTGTCCCTTACCTCCACTTACACAACCCCAGTCAGTGACAATTCAGGGCTTTTGCCAAGAATGTGGAAAGGAGCATCTCTTACGAGACTGCCCTAAGAATCCTAATAATATGTCAAAAATCACTCCTATTAACATTATTGGGTTGGTGGTAGACTCCACAGGAAGTGTGACGTCCACCGCACCAGTACAGGTAGTGACTAGAGCTCAGGCATTGCAGCAGAACCAAGGGGTAAACCAGGATAAGAATCCAGAGGCTAGTGAAACCGAGAGCATGACAAAGAAAAGGACTAGAGCGTGGAAAGATAGTCGGGAAAGAATGAAAAGACAATGGGCTAAAAAGATGAGTGAACTTGAGGAAAGCATAAGAGAAACCAAAGCCAGGATAACTGAACTCACATCTCAAACTCCCTCTCACACTACCCCACCACCACCATTCCCATCGCCATCCGACCCGCCACCTTCCAACCCACCTCATACGATTCCACCACCCCCTAGAGTAGGATTAGTATTAGCTGATCCCCCTCCTGAAGACATAGACATGATGCTTAAAGCATATCAGGCCAGAATCCAAGAAGGGCCAAATGTAACGGATCATGACAAGTGTTACCCTAGAGCTGACCTAGAGATAGAAAGAACCAAGCTTTGCGCGAAAATGGTCGCATTGGCTCAAACTATGTTTGAAGCCAGTCGCCTTTTCAATTACTCGGGCTCAGCCAAGACGCAATTACACTTGGATGGACTTCTAGAGAAGTTAGAGGGCATAATTGCAAGATCTGCCAAGGAAGAAAAAAATCAAGAAAGAGATAAAGTAAGCAAAAACATGACCCATCCCCCATTGAAAGCTTATGTGCCCAATTCCACTGAACCAGACAACCCCCCCTCCCTAGAAAGAATAGAGAATCTAATGGCACAATCACAAAAGGAACTCGCCCCTCAACACCATGACAAGGCTAGTGAAAGAGCAGGTCTTCCTACCCAGAAAGCCTATGAGCCTGAGGCCTACGTGCCTAACTCTACGGAGCTAGACACCTCTTCTTCTATGAATCAATACACACCAGAATTCTTGCGAGAGATTCAAGAAGAAAAATGGGCTAAAGAGAGTGAAGTTCCTCCTCCCATTGAACTGGTGGATGACACACACGATCAATTCCCACAAGACCTTCCTTCTATTTATGGAGAGCAGGAGAGTGCCCAATCTCAAGAAAGATTAGACTTCGAGTCTAATTCCTGACAAGAACTACCCCATTTCACAGGCCCATGGGAAGCAAAGTCCACCTGTATGAGAGCTCCTACAGTCATGGCAAGAAACGAAGATTCAGTCATACCTAGGAACACAGAGGTAGTGAAGAACACCAAAGTGCAGTGCAATCTCACTTTGGAAGAGCTGCTTAAGGTTAGACCAGAAGGGTGGAAACATGTAGCCAATCAAGTGCCCGAGATAGCAAAACCTCGTTCCTAGGTAGGATCACATAGGACAGTGCCAGAGATACCCTTGGATAAGATATGAGATATGTGTGAAGGTGAAGAAGGGAACACCTATCTTCCCATTACCTACCAGGAGTACACCACCAAGGCAATTTTGGACTCAGGTGCAGGAGTTGCAATTGCCACCACTTCCCTATGGAAGCGTTGGGGCAAGCCAGCACTCAGGCCAACGAGAATGAAATTGCAGATGGCCGATGGTCATATTGAGAGACCCTTAGGATTGCTAGAAGGAATAACTCTCACCACCTGTGCTGTCGAGTTTGAGCACACATTTGCCATATGTGACTTCAGCAAAAATCATGCCTATGAGATGATGTTGGGACGACCTTTTATGCGACAGTTGCAAGTGGTACAGGATTGGGGAACCAATTCTTTGTACCTGCAGCACTTAGGTGTTACGGCCAAAGTCAATCTTAAGGATTACTCTCATAGAGATGTACCACCTATTCAATGGAACCCCATCCATAGAGCCAAAGATGAGACTGAGTCTATGCATTCCATAGAATCCGGATCCTCGTGGATGCATGAAGACACCCACTTATGGATGTGTAAGGTAGCAGTAGAAGAAGAGAAGAGAGAGAAAGCCAGAGAGGTAGGTGCAAAAGAAAACCATAGATCAATTCAAGACCCAACCTATGCACTTGTAGTCTTTCCTGATGAGGAATTTGAACCCCATGGCTGGGCAGAAATCCTAGCAATAATGGATGTAGCCATCAATGAAGAACAATGGACACCCCACTGTGATGAGGATGGCTATGATATTTCAGTCTTCTCCATAGAGCCAATCATGGGAGAGGCAGTCCTAGAAGAATGCGAACCTAGCCCTGATGCAGTTGAGGTTGCAAGTGACTCCGATCTAGAGTCAATCATTATGGACCCACCTTTTGCATCAGATGAAGAATACTTCCATGAAGTAGAATTTCAACCCCAGAGGCATGGAGAGCTTACAAATGATGTAAGATTAGCCACACATGTGACCCCGAAGGAAGAAGGAAAGAACCGAAAGAAGAGAGAAGTCTCACCAGAAGAGGAAGAATCTTTGTTTGAGGTCCCAAATATTTTTAAGAAGTATGAGATAGACGACAGGAGGGTCATGATAAGAATGCCTAAACGAGAGGCACAATCAGGAGAGGCCTATGATAACAAAGAAACCTCCAAGAAAATAGTAGTGGCCCTAGAAGAAGGAGAGGAGAGATGCACGTACATAGGCCATGACCTAACAGAGGAAGAAGAGCATGCGTTAATAGCCTTGCTAAGAGAATACAGAGATGTATTCGCTTGGAGTTACAAGGATTTGAAAGGTGTTGACCCTGACATATGCTCACACACTATCCCCATGACTTCAGATGCTAAACCCTCTAAGCAAAAGCCCTATACATATAACGATAATTACGCTGCCAAGATTAAAGAGGAGATAGATAGACTGGTTGAAGCTGGATTTATCTATGAAATTGAGCACACTGAGTGGGTATCCCCCATCATAGTGGTGCCCAAGAAGAATGGCAAGCTGCGTGTATGCATTAACTTAAAGAAGGTCAATGCCGCCACAATCCGAGATAACTATCCGCTTCCCATCACAGAACATCTCTTAGAAAGAGTGGCAGGCAAGGAAGTGTACAGCTTCCTTGATGGATTTTCGGGTTACAATCAAGTAGCCATAGCTCCAGAGGATCAGCATAAGACAGCCTTTGCCACAGAATGGGGCATTTTTGCCTTTAGAGTAATGCCATTTGGGCTTACCAATGCACCAGCTACCTTCCAGAGACTAATGTGCCATGTATTTAAGGAGTTCCTGAGGAAGAACTTAGAAGTCTATGTTGATGATCTTTGTGCTCATTCCAACATTAGACAAACCCATATTCCTGAACTCAGACAAATCTTTGACAAATGTAGAGAATATCAAGTCTGCCTGAACCCAGAAAAGTGCGTCTTCATGGTCAGGCAAGGCAAGATTTTAGGACACATAGTGTCAAAAAATGGCATATCCACTGATGAAGAGAAAGTGAAAGCCATAGCGGAGCTACCTAGGCCAAAGAACGTCAAGGAAGTACAGGCGTTCATGGAGCATTGTGGTTACTACCGGCGGTTCATCCACATGTATGCCGTCATTGCAAAACCCATGTACGGACTTCTAACTAATTTTGAGTGGACTGACGAATGTGAGAATTCGTTCCAGGAGCTTAAACGAAGATTATGTTCAGCACCAATCTTGACCACACCAGATTGGAATAAGCCATTCCATGTTCACGTGGATGCATCCAATTATGCTATTGGGTGTGTGCTTGCTCAACCTACTGGTGAAGGTAATATGGATCTTCCAATTGCCTATGCCAGTAGACAATTGAATGCAGCTGAACGAAATTACACCACTACTGAGAGAGAAGGCTTAGGCATGGTATATGCAGTTAAGAAATTTAGACACTATTTGCTTGCAAACAAGTTTAAATTTTTTACTGACCACCAAGCATTGTTATATCTCGTGAACAAGCCATGCAATACAGGAAGATTAGTAAGATGGTTTCTCTTACTAATGGAATATGATTTCGAGGTTGTGGTAAGGAAAGGGAAGACTCATTTGAGAGCAGATCATCTCTCTAGGCTCACATCTGGAGAAGCCCCACAAGGAGTATCAGATGACCTTCCTGATGCTTACTTGTTTAACTTGGAAGTGGTACCAAAGTGGGGTAAGCCATTAGTACCAGTATTGACATACGGACCTAACCACCCAGTAATAGCCACACAGGATAGAGAGGTAGTAAAAGCCCAAAAGTATCACATCATGGCTGGAAGTATGTACAAGCACACAGATCAGGGGATCTTGGCCTGTTGTGTAGAAGAGGATGAGTACGCTAAATGGTTGCAATTAGCACATGTAGGTGCATTAGAGCAACACTACTCAAAGCAACGAACCTTACAGACACTAAGGAGACTAGGAGTACATTGGCCAACTATGGAAGCTGATGTCCAAAAGTTGTGCAAGAAATGCTCAATCTGTTGCACTAAACCACCTGTGGAACATGCCACTCTTTATCAAGTGTCCATAGTGCCAGATTGGAGTGAACCACTAGTATCCTTCTTGAGGACGAAAACATTCCCTCCAGACATGACTCTGGCTAGAAAAAGGAGTTTAGAACAAGAAGCCCAGGATTACTCACTTATTGGTGATAATCTATACAAACGTGGTAAAGACGGTTACCTGAGACTATGTGTCCATGAGAGTGAGTATCTCAAGATCTTGGACACTGCTCACCAAGGTGTAGCAGGAGGACACTTTGGACCAGATAGGGTGATCAAGGCAATACTATTTGCGGGCTTCTGGTGGCCGACCCTTCACATGGATGCACATACCTATGTGAAACGGTGTGATGTTTGTCAGAGAACTCAGTATCCTATACGCAAAGATGAGATGCCACTGAAACCTATGATGGGCAGACGTGCATTCTCTAAGTGGGGAATAGACTTTGTAGGCCCTATTAATCCCCCAGCTAAGGGTTCACATGCTGAGTATATCATTGTGGCCACGGATTATCTCACAAAGTGGGTAGAGGTAAAAGCCACAACGAAGAACGATGCTCAAACAACTCCTAAATTCTTGTTTGAGAATGTATTCACAAGATACGGGCTACCTATAGAGTTAGTAAGTGATAGAGGCACTCACTTCTTGAATGAAGTAATTGAAAATCTGCTCCAAGAATTCTTGGTAGTTCATAAGAAGTCTACCCCCTACGACCCACAAGCTAATGGGCAAGCCGAAAGCACAAACAAGATTCTGTGCAATGTGTTGACCAAGCTCGTGAATAATAAACGCTCTGATTGGGATAAACAGCTACACCATGCTGTTTGGGCATACCGAGTCGCCTACAAAACGGTACTCCAAGCCACCCCCTTTCAGATGGTGTTTGGCCAAAATGCAGTGCTACCATTGATACCTACATTGAAGGTAGCACAAGAGCACGAATGGACGGGTCATGAACTCTCCTCTAGACTTTTTGACCTTGAACGATTAGGAGAAACAAGACTAAGGGCAGCTGCAGGGATATATGCAGCTAAGAAATGACAGAAGGCGTATTTTGATGCCCACGTTAAGGATAAAGGTTTGAAGGCAGGCGACCTAGTACTAGTATACACTTTGAAACAACATGCGAGAAAATTAGAGAAGCGTGGCTATGGACCTATGATCATTAACAGAATCTCAACAAGTGGAGCAGTGCAACTAGCCACATTAGAAGGCGATGTTCTCCCAAGTTATATCAGTGAATGCAGAGTCAAGTTGTATCAGGAACCTCTCACAGAGGAAATGCTAAGTCGACTCAATACTGCTAAGAAACGCTAAGAGGAAGAAAAGCGAATTCGAGAAGAAGCTCAAGCAGAAGCCCTAGAGCGCATACGGAGAATGAAATTAAGAAGACAAGGTAGAGAGCACCCTAGGCAAGATGCATATGCAGATCAAGGATATGACGTGGCTATGTGTGAAGTTTCAGGTATTAGCTCACATAGGATAACTGATCGACGTCCTTTCATAACCTTAGATATAGGACAAGGAAAGAGTGCAAGGACTGTAAGAGCCTTGATTGACTCAGGTGCAGCCACTAGTGCTGTTAAATTGTCTTACTGTCAAGAGTTGCAATTAACTGTCAATCCTGTGGAAGCATATCTCATAGGATTGGGAGGCGTGGAAACCCCTTGCATGGGCGAGGTGGAACTTCCCCTCTATATTCATGATGAGGCAATGACAGTTAAAGTACTAGTATGTCAAGATGAGGACCTCACTGAACCCCTTGTCTTGGGTCAAGACTGGATCTATGACCAAGCAGTCAACTTAAACCTAAGAAGTGGACTTCTTCAGGTATGGGTGAATCAAACTAGAATTACAATTGAGTTAAATAATGGAACACTCAAGGAACTAGGAAATGCACAGACTCCTGGTCCCTCCAGGGGTACACATGAAGTTGACCATGCTGTTCTTGTCCAAGGCTATGTGATACAGAAGAACGAAGATCTCAAAGAAGGAGTCAGAACCACAATGGAACTCCCTTCTTTTCCAAAGGCCAGAAGGAGGCAGCAACTAAGGGCAGATCAATCACTGAAGATTCTCCAGGCGAGAGAACAAAAGAACGCGCGAAGCAGAACAACTCAGCCGATGAAACAAATGTGGGTGGGGAAAGACGAGCTGCCGACCGTAACTAAGTCGCAACAACGGTCTCAACTTCCTATTAGTAATCAACGACTTGATGCTAATAAGAGGACTCCTAAAACCTCTGTTGAGAAAGTGAAATCCATTTGGGTACCCAAGAAGTCGATGAAGGCTGACCCACAATCAAGACAAATTTGGGTGCCTAAGGCTTGCTTGCAGGCTTAACTATCCCCACACAATTCACATCATACACGACAAGGTTCACTCGCTCAAGCAGCCGCCACCCACTCTTGTCTGATACACTCGAACACACTACCACCTAGAAGCACGCACAGACTCACTCGTAAATGGGTCCCAATGACATAACAACTCCCAACAGAATTACTCATGCAACCCTCCCGAATCTCCACAAAACCAAGACCAAAAGCCATCCATGGTGTTTGGCAACTTAAGACTTGTAATAAACCCCCCGACCCCAATCCGTGAATTCATCTCCACTTACTAACTGCATTAGTCAGACAGTGCATCTTTCCATCTAGCTCCTAGGACTATCCAGGCATTAACTACACACACTGTCATCGTGCACTCACTGACCACTGACTCATCATCTACCTCATGTTAATGTTGTAACGGGGACAACAACGGGTTTATTCTGTCCATTACAATGTTAACACATGGTTCTATATTCTCACAGAATCAGTAGCGAGCAATAACTATGGCAGAAGCCGGAGGTTCCAGTTCTCACGCCGGATCCAGCGCACAGATTGTGGATATAGAAACACTCCTCCTCGAACCACATCTCACCGAAAGACCGCAAGAACTTCAAGCTGTACATGTACTCCCAGTTCAGGATCCTCCCCAGGGGCACACCTCTCAAGTGGGCAAACACGCTCATTGGTTCAGTGATGTTGCAGGACCATTGGGTGATGGAACCTATTTTTGGGAAGCTGAATTGGAGTTTAATGGTAAATGGGGACGCTACCATCTTTTCACGCCCGAATTTGAGAGCTATCAGAATGCCGAAGTAATGCGTTCAGTATGGACCAAAGCTGGCCTAGACAGTTATTTCAGGGCCCACTTACCGAAGCCAGATTTCTTACGTTGTTCTTATCTTATCAGTACCCTCACTCCTAGCAGGGCCAAGGGAGGCGACAGCACTTTTGTGTTACCCTCACTATTGCCGGGCCACGAACTTAAAAGATTCAAACTGACCCTCAATCTGGTACGAGAAGCATTGGGCATGTATGGTATGCACATTCCTACTGAAAAGGAAACAATGGTTCCAGGTAGAATGAAACATAAAGATCTCAATAAGCTGAAGGATATGGTAGCAATGACACCGACCATCGCTCTTCACCTACGGACCGTCATGCAGCATTTTGCTTTCCCTGCCCAGGAAAGATTCACCATGCCCCCAAAGAAGATATGGTTTAGCTTGTATTTGGCAGAGACAGAAAACCTCCCTATCAACGTACCACATTGGATCATAGATCATATCCACCTAGCCCATCAACGGTGGAACAAGAAGCAGAAAAATGTGCTCCAGAGGTGTTGTGCTCTGACCAAAATAATCTACCGATGTCTAGCCTATGACGTGCCTATTCAGCGAGCACTCGTATTGCCCCGGGCCCAGGAGTTCCAGAGAAGGCTATCAGCGGCAGGTCCTCCATCAAAGAAGATGAGAGGGGGAGTCCAATTACCCTGCGCTCAACCAAGGGGAGCCACCACTACACCAGAAATTACCCCTCCCCAGACACGACGCATTAGACCATTCACCATTCGGCTACCAAGACCAAGTACAGAGGGACCCAATCTGGTGTTTCCACCCGTCCCATCAGACTTGGAATTTCCACAGGGCTTTACTCTCAATGATCTCACTGATGAAGAAGTGGCTAGACTAATCTACGACTCTAATCTCGAAACGGAAACAGAGCGAGCTCCGGAACCACAAACCCATACAACAACGTCAGTCCCCACCCGACCGCAAGTTGTAGAAGTCGACGTAGACGAACAAGAGACCGAACAAGAGGAAGAAGCCTACGAAGAACAAGAGTATGATGAACTTTCAGAGTTAGCAAGTGCCCCCGCGTATTCGGCACAAATAAAAAGACTATATCGAACCATGCAGCTAGTTCAAGAACATCATAAAATGTCACTTGAAGCAGGCAAGAAACTCATGAACCAATTGCTGGCAGAGGAAGGTGTGGATGATATGTTCATCGAGTCCATCAAACTACATGCCGATGCAGTAGGATTGGATGAAGCCATTCATGAGGCAATGGCCTACATTCACCGATTTGAGAAAGGAGTTCCCGCCCGTCCCATGAGGTCCGGGAAACAAATTCATATCAACGTATCAGCACCAAGAGATTGTTGGTGCAGACCAATCACCAATTGAAGATTTAGAAGATCAAAGGATGAAGGAAGGATCAACTATTGAAGCTTGGAAGAAAGACACATTCAAAGTATGTGAGAAATGTACACATATGTACATAGTTCACTTAGATCTTTGATTAGTCATAGACCTGTACAAATTTATCTATAAATACTTTGAGAAAAGTCGGGGCATGTATGAGAGCATATGTGACAATAGTTAGAAGCCAAGATTGAGGAAGTTAGAAGTCATGAGATAGAGGAAAAGTTAGTTGAGTTAGCTCTCATCACTCAACTGTAATTTTTCTGAGTTAATGAAGAAATATTGCGCCCGATCTTTTCGTGTCTGCTCCGTCTGTGTTTGATCAATTGAGAAATCCTTTTGAGGATATCTAAGTTGTTAGTTAATGAGTCTATGACCTGAGTTTCAGAGTCTAATTGCAAACAGGCTAGGAGAATTGTAAGTAGGAACATTCATATGTGTTGAATGTTTACAGTTCTCTGAAACAGGCGCAAATTTCGAGTTTAATCTTTTGGTCAGATCTCACTCCATAGTTTAAAGTTTTGTGCAAGTAAGCACTTAATCTTTAAGTTAGAAGATGATCTACTCGTGGCTAGAAGCATTTGCTTAAACGGGTTTTGTACTGAGAGAATTGAAGTTAAGAAGTTAGGGGTGTCTAAATCAACTTCTCAGAAGTGCAGATTCAGACATAGGTAACTTGTGAAGTCAATTTCTCAAGTTATACTAAACCTTTTTGAGAACTTTAACTTGGAGAAGGTGCGCAATCTCTAGGCGACACTCCATACAAAATTTCATAGAAAACTTTACATGTTTGTTAGGTCAATGAGAAGAAATTGTGCAGCAGACTTTTCTGTGTTTCATCTTCTTCACATATTTTCTCAATTTTGATAATTTGGAGATTGGACCTCTAATTTAGTGAAGGTTTTGACTTACTCTTGATATAGAGGTGTTCTAAATTCAAGAGTAGGTTGTTCTTTTGGAGATTAACACTCTCCATCAGTGGTATCAGAGCAGGAGACATCAAATCAAGGAAAGGAGGATCCCGACTGCTGCAGATTCAAGAAATTCAACACTTGAAGAACTAAGAAGTAAAAGCTTGGAGTCAAAAGCCTGAGGAGAAGACTACTCGACATCAAGAAAAGCAAAAGGAGTCTAATTCAAAGTAAAGGTACATACATTGTTTGTAAAGCTTGAAGATTTCAATACACAGGTGGACACAAGATGGGAGATTCTCTTCAGATAGAGAAATTGGATAGGGAAAACTATCCTGCATGGTCAATGAGGATGGAAGCTCATCTTATGAGCAAAGATTTAATTGGTTACATCACAGGAGAAGAAGAGAAGCCAGAGTTCAGAGATCCTAGTGTTCCAACTAGGGAAGAGTTAGCAGATCTGAAAAATTGGATGAAGAAAGATGCTCAAGCTAGGAGCATTATCTATATGGGAGTAAATGATTACTTGTTACCTCATATTAGAGGTCTTGAAAGTGCAACTGACATATGGAATGCTTTGGAGGAGCATTTCCAGAACACTACAAAGTCAAGGAAGGCATCCCTATGGGCAGAGTTTACTACCTTCAAGAAGAAGGCTTCTCAATCCATCTGACTATGTGACAAGGATGAAAGATATTGCAGATGCTTTAGGAGCTGTTGATGAAGACATTGAGGAGGATAAATTGGTAAGGCAAATTCTTACAGGGTTGAGAGGTGATGACAAATAGAAGCCATTTATTTTGTCTACAGAACTATCACTTGACCATTTCACTCCTGATTTAAATCAATTGTTAGGTCATATGCTAACATTTGAGCAGGATGTTAAAGGAGATGGTGACAAAAGTATAGGTCATGCAATGTACTCAAAGGACAAGAAGAAGAATAGCAAAGGAAAACAACAAGCAGGTGAAGATGAAGGAACAACTACTCAAGCCAACTTCCTAAGAGGAAGAGGAGGTGGCAAAGGTAGAGGAAGAGGCAGGAACAATAAAGATGGAAGCAAAGCTTGCTGGATTTGTGGTAAGACAAATCACTTAGCTAATGATTGTTGGCATAATAATCAGAATAATGGTGGATACAATCAAAATTATAATTCAAGAGGAAGAGGTGGCAGAAATCAAAGAGGTAATTACAGAGGTAGAGGTGGAAGGAATTACTTTGGAAGAAATGCAGGTAGAGGATTCCAAAGTCAACAATACAACAACACCTACTACAATTATGCTTCAGATCAAAAGGAAGATTCAACATTGATAATGAATGCAACTTGTGAAAGGCAGAATGAAGATCAAAGAGTCTTCTACATTGACTCAGGGTGTAGCAATCACCTGAGTGGTAACATATCTTTGATGACTGATTTGGAGAGTAAAGTTTTTAATCATGTTGTTCAAACAGGTGACAACACAAAGCACAATGTGAAGTCAATTGGATCAGTGAAGGCCAAGGATGGAAGCACCTTATTGAGTAAGGTTTTGTATGTTCCTACAATCCCTAAGAATTTGATAAGTGTAGGACAAATTGTTGAAAAGGGATATGAAGTAAGGTTCACTAATGATGGAGTATATGTGGAAGACCCTAGCCAAGGGTATAAACAGATTGTTTCAGGGAAAAAGGAAGGAAGATTATTTACATTGAAGATTCAAGGCAATATTGGTCATGCTATGTTCACATATGGAGGACATAAGATCTCTGAGTTAGATCTTTGGCACAAGAGGCTTGGACATTTCAATGAAAGAGGTATTAAAGATATGGTTAACAATGGTTCAGTGCTTGGATTGCCTAATGTTGCAGGTCAACATATGACATACAAATGTGAGGCATGTCAATTAGGTAAGGCTCATAAACATTCCTATTCCAAGCATGGTTTTATGTACTCAGAAAAGCTTGAGTTGGTACACACAGATGTGTGGGGACCATCAAAAGACTTCAGTATAAATGGGTCAAGGTATTATGTGATTTATGTTGATGATGCTACTAGGTGGATCACTATCTATGTGATCAAAGATAAGTCAGAAGTGTTTAATACATTTAAACACTATCATACATATGCAGAAAGAATTACAGGTCATAAGTTGAAAAGACTAAGGTCAGATGGAGGGGGAGAGTATTTCTCTAATGAGTTCAGTGATTACTTATGGAATGCAGGTATAAAAAGGGAAGTTACTTGCAGGTACTCTCCTCAACAAAATGGTGTTGCAGAAAGGAGAAATAGAACAATTGTTGAGTTTGCAAGATCTATGATGAAGGAGAAAAATTGCCCTAATTATTTGTGGGCTGAGGCTGTAAATACAGCCACTTATTTGATCAATAGGTTACCATGTAAAGCCTTGCAGGGTATGACACCATATGAGGCTTGGTGGGGTAAGAGACCTACCTTGGATCATTGCAGAGTTTTTGGATGTGTGGCATATGCATATGTGCCATCACAATTAAGGCACAAGTTGGAGCCTAAAGCTGAAAAGTATGTTTTCATTGGCTATGATGACAAGCAGATGGGCTATAGATTGTGGAGTCCATCTACAAAACAATTCATGGTTTCTAAAGATGTTACATTTGATGAACAAAGCACTTGGTATGCAGGTACAATCAACATCAATACAGGTGATGAAGAAGAAGTGAGTCAAAGAAAAGGTAAATCAAAAGTTCAGATATTTGATGAGCAAGAGAATAATGAAGTGCAGGTTGAAGTGGAAGAGACACCAAGATTTGATCCTGAATGTGAAGAGCCAGAAACCTCAAGGAGTGGAGAACTCAGAAGGTCATCAAGGAATAGGTGGCAACCTACAAGGTATAGTTAGCGCTGCTTCTAAGTTTTCTCGGTTCTGATCCTGTAAGCGCTGATTTTCTTCCTTGGCGGCTGCTAGGTGTCTTCGTAGTAAGCCCATGTTTCGTGTTAGCGTTGCATTGCGGACTGTCTGGGCTCTTAATAAGTTATCCAGGTCAGCAGTGGCTTCCTTGGTCTTCTCTTCGCTTTCTAGTTCCAATTTGTGATAAGCCTCGCGTAATTCCTGGTAGCGGGTGTTCAGAGAGGCATTCTCAATAGACAATAAATTAAGTTGCGACTGTAAGTCATTGGTTGTCCTCTGCAGCTGCTGATAATTATCACCAAGAGATGTGAACTCATCTCTTACTTGCGTCATACACATGAACATCTGTCGAAATGCATTATCTACAGTGGGTGATAGTATTAATGGGGTGCTAAATGAAGATGCAGTTGGTGTAGATGCAACGAGAATGGGGAATGGGGGTGGGAAGGTGGATGATGTAGTGATTGTTGAAAATTGTGATGTGCCTAAAAATGTTTGTGCCGTGAGTGAAGTGAGTGATGGTGCAGTGGGTGGTGAGATGTCCATGTCAGTGGACGTATCTAGTGCGGTGACCGTGAATATGGGTGTGATCGTGGGTACTCGTGCTGGTGTAAATACGGGATTTACAAAGGTTGAGGGGTAACTTACAGGGGGGTTGGCTGGAGCAGCTTGGGAGAAAGGGGAAAGAGGGGTTACAGTGGGTCGGGGAGGTGAGACGGGGGAGAAGGTTAATGGCGGTGGGAATGGGAAAAGGGGTCGTGGAGGTGTGGGGAAGGACGGGAAAGATGGATGGAGGAATGGGTTGAATGGAAAGATGGATGTGTGAGGGGGTAGACTGGGTCTAATGGGTGCAGGAATTGTGGGGTGAGTGGTCGTAAAGACGATTTCTGCTACACCACCCGTGATAGAAGATGATAGTCGGGGAGAAAGAGGGTGAATAGGGGAGGCTGGAGGGATGGGCGGTGATGGAGGAGCGGTTGGGGTGGTCGGTACTTCAGTGACTACTGAGGTATGTACAGTTGTAGCGCGGGGTGGGGAATCTACAAGGATGGTTCCCGCTGCCAACGAACTTTCGGGGACGAGGCGTGCCTCCCTAGCTTGTTCTGAAGAATGTGCTCCTGTTGGTACACGAATGTATTCGTCGGGCTTTGAAAGTAGTCGTACTCTGCGGGGGTCAAATTGTGGTAGTGGCTTTCATTGCAAGTACCTGAGGGCTTTGTTGGAGCCTACTGATTTGACTAACTCTCTGAATCCTTTGATGTATGCGTCTTCGAATCCGCCTGTGACAAGTTCTTGTTCTATTATTGTTTGACTCTCTTCCTGTGTCAGCTTTTTGCGTGCCCAAACTTTTTCCATAGTTCTATACAGCTTCTTAATAGCTAGTGTGTAAGCGGCTGCTTCGTAAGTTTCATCTTCATGGGTACTTGTATCACCATGTGTGTCTGTTTGTTGGCCTTGGCCATCTGTCTGTTCATGCTCTTGGGATTCCTGTGTTCCCTGGCTAGCTTCGTTGTCTCCTTCGTCATCATCGGTTGCTGTTCTTTCGTCATCAGAGCTGGACACGATCTGTCCTTGTGGCTGATCCTTGGGTGTGGTGGGGTAGCTAGGCCTTTCAAATTCTTGAGAAAACAATTGTCCTTCTGAAAACTGGAACTCATTGGAGAATGCATTGGGCATCTCAAAATCAAAAGTTTGGTCCAGTGGCTCTGCTTGTCCTGGTTCTAAATGGGGTATTGGAAAAGAGAAAGCTTCCGCACCGATAGTGGTGGGAAGTTCAGCTGCTGTGGTGATAGGTTCTGTGGTTGTGGCTGCTTGGGGTGCAACAGTACTTGTGGTGCCCTCCGGCGTAACTGGTCTTGATAACCGTATACGAATTGGTGGTACCGTGGGAGTGGCTGCTATTGGTGACTGCTCTGGAGATGGTTGTGGCGAGGGTGATTCTGGGACTTGTAGGCATGGGATAGTGCCTCTCATGCGTTTTCCACCTCTGCCTTTGCTAGACTTTCTAGCCTTCCTAGTGGTCCCTTTGAATGCCTTCAATTCCTCACTAGTCATGGCACGCTCAATTGGTAAGTCATATGCCAAGCACATATATATGATCCTGGTGAGGGCGCAGCATCCATTGATTACCTTCTTTCGCTCCCACCTATGTTGTGCCAAATAGAGCTGATCAATTATCCAGCTGGCTAGATCAACCGTTTGCGGTCTAGTACATGCTAAGTATAATCCAAACCAGATTCTTTTGTGGGGCATGGTAAAACGATCCTGAGCTGGGAAAGCAAAGTGCTGCATGCATATCCGTAATGGCTTGGAAAGCTCAGGGGTTATGGCTGAAATATCCTCCCACTTAGTTACGTCACTACGTTTCATCTGCTCTGGGACTAGCCGTTCTCTCTCCGTTGGAGTGTGCGTTCCATGTATTTTCAGAGCTGCGCGAATTAAATCTTTAGACAAATAAAACCTTCTGAATGGAGGATCATTTACCAAGGATGGTAACATGAATGTGCCAGGTAGATCCTTGTTTTCTGAAGCTGTTAAGGTGGTTACCAAGTAAAAACATCTGTAAAAATCGGGTTTAGGCAGAGGGTCGCTAAAATACTCTGTAAATCCCGCTCGTGCCCAAACGTGCGTTAGATCTTGTGTATTCTGTAGTCCTTCAAATTCTCTTGACAAGAACTGGTACTTGGTCCATGTGCGAAGATCAAATGCCAAATTGGCCTCAAATATGAAATCAGCGTTTGCTAATGGTCCTGCTAGGCCTTGAAACCAATGAGAATTACGATGAACCTTCTCAGTGTATCCTCTAGGAGGATCGTCGATTGGCATGGGTCCTGGGAAACCTTGAAACTCTGGTGGTTGCATCGTAGGATAAGATTCCGCGAGTAATTCTCCAATATTGGCCATTGGTGTGCTTGGGCCAGCTTCTGATGGTCCTGCTTCGGTTTGCATGATGACTGATGAGCTAATGGAAAAGATCTGCTACAAAAGATTAACACATTAGTATGGAAATTAATTATGATCCCATTAAGGTGAGACCGCAATCCCTTTCCATAACCGATGTGTAACCCGTGTAGCCAAGTGTCGTGAAGTGATTGATGCAATGATCTTTTTGTAGAGCTAATGTAGGTCTCTAGACACCTACATGGTTCAGATTATGAATACATTTCTCAATGAGCTTTTATTATGAGTGATGTGGGGTTTGGTGTATGAATTTATACAAGGTTTTGTTGAAGGTGAATTATTACAAGGGTGGAGTTTAAACGGGGGGGGGAGAATTGTTAGATAAGGGGGTACAAGAAGACGTTTGGATACGTTTCGGTATCCATTTCCTAAGAGTCTTGGAGTGGGTGGTATGTTTCTGCTGAGGGACAAAAAGCGGTATCGGGTTTGGTGGTATTGAAGGATGAAAAGATTTCAGAGGGGTATATATTACATGGCTAGAGGGTTGGGCTATGATACATTGTTTGGGTACCCAAATCTGCATGGGTGTGGGTCTATGGATAAGGTATTTCTTGGCGATCCAAATCTGTCGAGTATTGGTACTTGTAGAAGAAGATCGAGGGGACTTTGGATGCTGACTCTGCTTCTGTTGAAACTTTGTCCTGTTCTCGTCTGCAGTGTTGCCAATAGCCTGTGGTTGCTGTCCTTTTGGCACCCATATTTGTTTCGTGCCACTTGTTCTGTGATGTTGATACTGCTGCTTTCTTTGCCTTTTCTGGTGATGTCGTCGGTCTGGGTTCCTCTGTTGTGGTTGACTCCTTCGTGGTTGGGTTTGAGAGGTCCTTTGGACACTCTGCTTTGGAAAAGAAGGGAGATCCAACACTTGCGTGACCTGCCCATTAGGAAGCGATTCGTTATTTATCTTTAATCTAGGCCAGTCCGTAGCAAGTTTGGAAGGATGAGCACCGCAGGGTGTTGTGCTCATTTGGCCGCTGATGCAACCCACCTGACCGTTGATTGTGTTCAACTACCCTAGCGGTTGGGTAGCTGCCCCTTCTAGTTTGCAGGAAGCCCCAGGGAAGATCTCCTGTCGTTCTTCTGATTGACAATTGTCCCTAGCCAAGCCCGAGTGGGTTGGAGTAGACGTAACATGACTGGTCTGACCCAAGATCTTCCGGTCTTCCGTCGCATGCGTTTCATAGGGTCTAGGGTTACAAACCTCAATCGGAATGCAATTAGGGAAGTCAAGTTGTATCACTCGCTTCTGCTCTAAGGTTCCAATCTGTAAGGAGCCTTGTCTAAGATTTAGGTCCACTGAGTGATCGTATAGCCAATCTTGGCCAAGGACTAGGGGTTCTATCAGGTCGTCATCATGGCACACTAGTAGCTTCGCTGTCATGGTCACATCCTTAATGAGGATAGGAAGGTCCACCTCACCCATGCAAGGGGTTTCCATGCCTCCTAGCCCTATGAGGTATGCCTCAATTGGCCGCATTTCTATTCCTGAATCCTTATAGTGGGACCATCTAATCTCACTAGTCGCAGCACCTGAGTCAATTAGAGCTCTCAGCACTTGGCATGGGTTGCCGTGCTTTAGCCTGACTGTAATGAATGGTCTCCTGTCCACTATACTAGGATGAGTGGTTGACTTTACTTGACACATGGTCATGGGATATCTGGGTGTAGTTTCCAGATGGTTATAATGTTCTCTCCCTAGTCCTTGTCTTCTTAACTTCATGTGTTTAATGTGTTCTATTGCTTCTGCCTGAGCTTCCGCTCGTATTCTATTTTCTTCCTCCTTACGCTTCTTTGCCAACATGATTCGTCTAAGCATATCCTCAGTAAGAGGTTCCTGATATAGCTTGACTCTACAGCCACTAATATAATTAGGCATTATATCCCCTTCTAAAGTGGCTAATTGTACAGCTCCACTTGTTGACAGTCTGTTAATGATCATAGGTCCATAACCTTGCTTTTCTAACTTACGTGCGTGTTGCTTTAGCGTATATACTAGAACTAAATCTCCTTCTTTTAAGCAATTATCTTTCACGTGTGCATCAAAATATGCTTTCTGTCGCTTCTTTGCTGCGTATATGCCTGCTGCTGCCTTTAGCCTGGTTTCTCCTAATCGTTCCAAGTCCATTATTCTCGCTGATAATTCATGGCCGGTCCACTGATGTTCTTGTGCAAGCTTAAGGGTCGGTATCAAGAAGTCCAAAGGAAGCACTGCATTCTGACCAAAAACCATCTGAAAGGGAGTTGCATTGAGTACGGTCTTGTAGGCCACTCGATATGCCCAAACAGCATGATGTAACTGTTTGTCCCAATCTGAACGTTTGTTATTCACGAGTTTCGTCAGTACGTTACAAAGGATCTTATTAGTGCTTTCAGCCTTACCATTGGCCTGAGGATGATATGGTGCGGATTTCTTGTGAATCACCATAAAATCCTGTAACAAATATTCAATGACTTGGTTTAGAAAGTGAGTGCCTCGATCGCTCACTAACTCTATAGGCAATCCATATCTTGTAAAGACATTCTCAAATAAGAATTTTGCAGTTGTGTGTGCATCATTCTTTTTTGTGGCTTTTGCCTCTACCCATTTCGTAAGATAATCTATGGCAACAATAATGTATTCAGCATGTGTACCTTTTGCAGGGGGGTTAATGGGTCCTACAAAGTCTATACCCCACTTAGAAAATGCACGTCCGCCCATCATGGGTTTCAATGGCATTTCGTCTCTGCGAGTAGGAAACTGAGTTCTTTGGCACACATCACATCTCTTTACATAGGTATGAGCATCCATGTGAAGAGTGGGCCACCATAATCCTGCAAAGAGTATGGCTTTGATTATCCTATCGGGTCCAAAATGACCTCCTGCAACACCTTGGTGTGCAGTCTCTAGTATGCTCAGATAATCGCTCTCATGAACACATTGTCTTAGATATCCATCTCGTCCTCTTTTGTATAGATTGTCGCCAATAAGTGAATATTCGTGAGCTTCCTGCTCTAGACTGCGTTGTCGAGCTAAGGTCATTCCTTGAGGGAATGTCTTCGTCCTCAAGTATGTCACTAATTGTTCACTCCAGTCTGGTGTGAGAGACACATGATACAATGTAGCATGTTCTACTGGTGGTCTTTCACAACAAACATGGCATTCTTTACACAACCTGTAGACATCTGCTTCCATCGTAGGCCAATATACTCCTACTCTATGCAGAGTCTGTAATGTTCGATGTTTTGAATGATGTTGCTTTAGTGCACCTACATGTGCTAATTGCAACCAATTCGCATGTTCTGATTCATCTACACAACAAGCAAGAATCTTTTGATTATCCTGTTTATATATGCTTCCTGCCATTATTTGGTATCTCTGAGACTTGGTAATCTCTCCCTCTTTGATCTTTATCCTAGAAGTCTTGGGTCCGTATGTCAGAATAGGGACTATAGGTTTAGCCCATTCTGGTGCTATCTCAAGGTTAAACAAGTATGCATCTGGTAGATCGTCCGCTACTCCTTGAGGAGCTTCTCCTGAGGTTAATCTTGAAAGGTGGTCAGCTCTAAGATGTGTCTTTCCTTTCCTGACTACGACTTCAAAATCATATTCCATGAGTAATAGAAACCAACGTATTAGTCATCCTGTGTTACATGGTTTGTTGACTAGGTACAATAGGGCTTGATGATCTGTAAAGAACTTGAATTTGTTGGCCAACAAGTAGTGCCTAAACTTCTTTACTGCGTAGATCATCCCTAGTCCTTCTCGTTCCGTCGTGGTGTAATTTCTTTTCTGTTGCGTTCAATTGTCTGCTCGCGTAAGCTATGGGGAGATCTATGTTACCTTCATTCGTGGGTTGTGCTAACACGCATCCTATGGCATAATTGGATGCATCCACATGTACATGGAATGGCTTACTCCAATCTGGGGTTGTCAATATAGGTGCTGAGCACAAGCGTCGTTTAAGTTCATTGAATGAATTTTCACATTCATCTGTCCATTCAAAGTTGGTTAAAAGAGAGTACAAAGGCTTGGCTATGATTGCATACATGTGTATGAATCTCCTATAATAACCGCAATGGCCCATAAATGCCTGTACCTCTTTCACATTAGTTGGTCTAGGTAAATCTGCAATTACCTTCACCTTTTCTTCATCCGTAGAGATTCCATTTTTTGACACAATGTGTCCTAGAATTTTGCCTTGTCTGACCATGAAAACGCATTTTTCTGGGTTCAAACAAACCTGATATTCTCGACATTTGTCAAATATTTGCCTTAACTCTGGGATATGCGTCTGCCTGATATTAGAATGAGCACATATGTCATCGACATATACTTCCAAACTCTTGCGTAAGAATTCCTTAAAAACATGACACATGAGTCGCTGGAAAGTGGCGGGTGCATTTGTTAAGCCAAATGGCATCACACGAAATGCAAATATGCCCCATTCAGTGGCAAATGCCGTCTTGTGTTGATCTTCTGGAGCAATGGCTACTTGATTATAGCCTGAAAATCCATCAAGAAAGCTGTAAACTTCCTTGCCCGCAACTCTTTCCAATAGATGTTCCGTGATAGGAAGAGGATAACTATCTCTAATCGTTGCGGCATTAACTTTTTTAAGGTTAATACACACACGCAATTTTCCATTCTTCTTGGGCACAACCACAATGGGGGATACCCATTCGGTATGCTCAATTTCGTAAATGAATCCTGCTTCTATCAATCGATCTATCTCCTCTTTAATCTTCGCAGCGTAGTTATCATTGTACGTGTAAGGTTTCTGTTTTGTCGGTTTTGCATCTGGAGTCATAGGGATTCTATGAGAACATATATCTGGATCTACTCCTTTCAAATCTTTGTAACTCCAAGCAAAAACATCTCTATATTCGCGCAATAGGGCAACGAGCTCTTCTTCTTCTTCCTTCGTCAAATCATGCCCTATGTATGTACATTTTTCTTCTTCTCCTTCGATAGCAACTATTATTTTCTTGGTTTTCTCTCGGTTATCATATACTTTTCCGTCATTCGCCTTTCTATTAGGCATTCGTACCATGATTCTTCTATCTTCGATTTCATATTTCTTGAAATTCTCGGGTACTTCAAACAAAGATTCTTCTTTTTCTGTCATGGTGTCTTTCTTCTTTCTTTTCTTGCCTTCACTTTTGCTAGTCACTTGAGTGGCTAACCTCACCTCATTCATAATTTCCTTGTGTCTCTGAGTGTGAGTCTCTACCTCGAAAAAATATTCTTCCTCTGATGCAAAGGGTGGGTCCATGATAATTGATTCTAAATCAAAATCGCTTGCATCCTCAACTGCATCATTGTTAGGTTCACATTCTTCTAAAATTGCATCGCACATGATTGGCTCTATCGTGAAAACTGAAATGTCATAGCCATCCTCTTCACAGTGGGGAGTCCATTGTTCTTCATTGATGGCTACATCCATGGTTGCTAGGATTTCTGCCCAACCATGGGGTTCAAACTCTTCGTCTGGGAATACTACAGGTGCGTAGGCTGGATCTTGAAGGGTTCGTGGATGTTGTTCTGCACCTAAGGTCGTGGCTTCTAACCTTTCTTCCTCTTGTTTGGCTACTTTACACATCCATAAATGAGTATCCTCATGCAACCAAGAAGGATCTGATTCTAATGAGTGCACGGATTCCGTCTCTACTGGTGTCTTATGGATGGTATTCCATTGTATTGGGGGTACGTCTCGATGGGAATAGTCTTTAAGATTGACTTTGGTAGTCACTCCTAAATGTTGCAAGTACAAAGAATTAGTTCCCCAATCTTGTACAATTTGCAACTGACGCATGAATGGTCGTCCCAATATCATCTCATATGCATGATTTTTTGCAAAGTCACAAATGGCAAATGTATGCTCAAATTCTACACCACAAGTGGTGAGTGATATTCCTTCTAGTAAGCCTAATGGTTTTTCTATGTGTCCGTCAGCCATTTGTAGCTTCATCCTGGTGGGTCTTAATGTTGGCTTACCCCAACGTTTCCATAAAGCGGTGGTAGCTATGGCTACTCCGGCTCCTGAATCTAAGATGGCTTTCGTGGTGTAGCCCTGATGGGTTACCGGAAGATAAGTGTTACCTTCCTCTCCTTCGCTTACATCTCCAATCTTTTCTACGGGTATCTCTGGTACCTTATTTTGTGATCCTATTTGTGAGGGAGTAGTAGCAAGCTCGGGGAATTGATTTGCTACATGTTTCCACAATTCTGGTTTTACCTTTAACAACTCCTCTAGAGTGAGATTACATTGTACTTTGGTATTCTTGATCACTTCCGTGTTTCTAGGGATTACTGATTCTTCATTCCTCACTATTATCGTGGGTGCTCTCATACTAATAGACTTTGCTTCCCAAGGTCCTGTGAACTGAGGTAATTCTTGTAAAGAATTAGATTCAAATCCTGTGTGTTCACTCAGTTGTTCTTCCTCTACATCATCGTATATAGAGGGAATGTCTTGGGGAAATTGTTCTTGCAAGTCGTCTATTTCTTGAATAGGAGGATGGGTTCCTTGTTCTTTTCTCCATTTCTCTTCTTGTATTTCTCTCAAAAATTCATTTGAATATTTATGTATGGAAGACAAATTGTCTTGACTTTCTGAGTTGGGTACTTGAGACAGGGATGGCGTAGTCCTTTCCTGTGTCTCTGGGACAATAGGGTTCCTAGGCTGATCCTTTTTCTCTTTGCTTTCGATCAAATATTCTAGCCTCTCCATTAGTCCTTGAAAGTGTAATTCCAGTTTTGCCATGTTATTCCAATTAAGATATCTAGAGGCTTCAAACAAAGCTTGTGCTAGTTCTACCATCTTCATGCAAAGTTTAGTTCTCTCAATTTCTAGATCACCTCGAGGGTAGTTTTTGCTCATTTCAGCTACCTGAGGTCCCTCTTTTAATCTGGCCTGATATGCACGAAACATCATGTCTAGATTTTCTGGTATGGATTCCGCTAAAACTGATCCTGATTTTTGAGCTGGATTCTCTTGATTCAAGTCCTGTGAAGTCAATTCTAGGATTTTGGCTCTAGATTCCTTTAAACTTCCTTCCAACTCAGTTATCTTTTTACTCCACTTTCTCTTAATTCTTTCTCTAGAATCTTTCCAAGATTTTGTCTTTTTACTGCTAGATTCTGCAACTTCACTGGTTCCGGCTACTTTCTCTTGATTAAGCTGTTGGTTCTGTAAGAGCGCCTGGGCTCTTGTTATAGCTTGGATAGGCACGTATGTAGGGTTGGATCCATCTGCGTTGTTCACAATACCTATCACGTTGATCGGTGTCACATTCGAAGCATTAACAGGGTTCTTAGGACAATCTTTGATTATGTGCTCTTTGCCACAATCGGCACAAAAGCCTTGGATGTTATAGTACTGTGATTGTCCTGCTATCGGGGGATGTGGACAATCCTTTATGAAATGATCTCCTTGGCACCTAAAGCATGGTCCTCTAGGGCCCTGTGGTCTTTGTTGTCTCAATTGGGGCCGTGGATTTGGATTTGTGTACATCACATTAGCATAGTCTGGCTCCCAACTAGGTTCTGTTGATGTATAAAACACCACAAGAAATGAATTAATGTGACACTAGAACACCTCTATGGTCACCATTAACTCATTGCCTCTCCAAACTTTGAGAAATGATAGCTTAAAGTGAGAACTTTGCTTCTACAGAAATTCCTAGTCACCGAAATGACATACCTTCAGTATTTTGCTAATTTCTCCTAGCTCAAGTATGCTTTCTCCATGAAACTTTATAGGCTGAAACTATAAGAGTAGAGCTTTCCAACAATCTATCATATGCATCAAACGGAGCTCTAGAACTCAAGTTATGGCCCTCACAAGATGACCCTGTATGACCTTCCAAAACTGGAAATCTTGCCTGTTTTAGTATTCCTGATGTCCAAAAATAAAAAATTCGATGCCTAGCATCGAATTTCAGTCCAAGTCGATGCCAGGCATCGACTTTGGGCTTTTTTTGGCGAATTTTCTGCACCAGAAACACTCTATTTTACACACACATGAAGAAGATGACTTATATGATAGAAGTCGATGCCGGGCATCCATTTTATGCTGGAACTCGATGCCAGGCATCGAGTTGCTCCACAAACTTCATATTTTTAGAAGATTCAACAATACTTAACACACAGAGAATGAAAAAATGACTTATCAGCCAAGATTCGATGCCAGGCATCGAATTGCTCAGAAAACTTGAACTTTTGAATTCATCACACAGTAGGTAATCATGGAGATGATGGAGAGAGGCTCATACACAGAACTTTACTCAGTTCTTCTCATAACTATAAAAAACTCAAAAGTTTTACAGATGCTTTCTCACTCAGAGAAGCCCGACTATACTCAGTCATACAAAAATGAGTTCTTCTCACTTTCTCATTGTCTTCCTCCTTCTTCTTCTCTCATCGCGTCAGTTAATACTAACTAACTTATATAGATTTTCTCATTCCCGTGATTTTTAAAAAACTTCTAGAACTAAAGTGAACTAACTTTACAAGTATGATACACTTGTGAATTTGTCCCTTCACATAGGCATGGGGTTTTTCTTTCTAAGATTTGACCTTCAAATATATGTCTAATTAGTGAGTGTTTCTCCAACAGGTTCCACTGGTGGACTATCGTAATGATATGTCTCCACATGTTCTGGTGACTCTGTGTAATATGCGGGTGGACTATCTACATGCGTAGAGTCAAAACTATTTGAGTGTGGGTCACTCTCTGTGATCAAAGGTGAAGAAGGCATTAAGGCCCTACTTAGATTCTCTTCTGCAGCAGCGTATTTGACTGAGATGACATTTGCTGGTGGGGGTGGCTGCTCAGCTAAGACAGGTTGAGGTCTCTGTTGAGCCTGGTATGGGTAGTTCTGAGGAGGCCTATAGTAATAAGGCTGAGCATTGAAATGGCCTTGATACCTACCTGGCTGCTGGTATGCTTGCGGGTAGTTCTATCTCACGGTTTGTTTGTTGTATGGGCAGTCCTGAGCCGTATGATTCGTGTATCTTCTCTCAATTGTACAGTATTGGCCACTAGGGTTGGCTTGTGGTTGTGGTGCATTGGGACACACATTTGCCATATGGTCACCACCACAGGTGTAACAACGCTTGTTCATTAGCACCCTAGGTTTACTAGAAACTCCTAGTTTCTGGGCCATTTTTCTGCTAGATCTTCTATCGAGTTAGACAATTTTGTGGATGCTAGAGATGAACAGTCTGAGTCCTTATAGACCTTTGAGAGTTCCAACTCGTCTCCTAAGTTTTCCTCAATGTCTATACAAATTCTTATACATTGCTCTAGCGTTCTGGGTTCTTTTAGGTACACGTAGGAGCGCAGTTTAGAGCTCAACAAGCCATCTAGGAACAATGACACTTGTTTGGCTTATGAAGGTAGCTCTTGCATTGGACATCGTTCAACATATTGTCTAAACCTACGTCTTGCCAGTCTTACTGTTTCTTGAGGGGTTTGTTTAAAGCTATGAATCAACGAAGACGTGTCATGTCTAATCCCACTTTTAGAGAATTCAGTGATGAATGACTCTAAAAAGTGATGGATGTCTCTAAATTGCCTTTGTTGCAGAGGTTGGAACCAAGTTAAAGCGGTATTCTTTAACGTTAGTCCAAATGCGTTGTATTGCGTGAACATGTCTTCAACTTGTTCGGCTCTTAGTACTTGCTTGAATTCTGCGACGTGGTCATAGGGGTCTCCTGTCCCATCAAAGTAATTTTTCATGGATTTCACTAACTGTGTGGGTCTCAGTATTCTTGCGTGTTCCCGTGGTCTAGGTAGAGGAAAATCATCTCTACCACCTGGTATTCCATGATCTCTTTGTCTATCCGCTCTATTAGTGTCCGTTGTTGTTCTATCTCTCCCTATGGGATGAGTGAAGCTTACTTCGGGTCTCTCCTTATTTCTCTCTCTTTGATTTCCATGGGCTGATGATGTTCCTGCCCCTTGTTGACTTGTATTCATGTTTGTTCTAGATAGAGGGAATACCAATTCACCTCTCCATGTGTATGTGTTTTTAGCGCGGTCAGGTACCACAAAGACTCTTTCTGAAGTCTCATCCAGGTATACAACCTTTCCAAGTGTATCCGGGTCCTTGAACTCGTATATAGTGATGATATCTACCTCACTAAGTATTTCGGTCTTGTATCTCCAAAAGGCTTCATCAGTTTCTTTATTTACAAACAACTTTATGCTTCTGTTGTCCTGAGGGATCCAATCCGGGATTAATACTCGTGTCAGTACAGATTTCCCTCTAGGTGTTCTAGGCTCTTCTAATGGTTCTTTTCCTTGAGATTTAGTTTCCGTCTCTGGTTGAATCACGCCAAACTCGTTGGTATTGTTTGGCTGTGTACTTAAGATGTACATTGTTCCTTCCTTGTCTATGTATGCGTCTCTCTCAAATTTCACCACTGGATGTTCCAATCCAATGGGTTGATCGGGGTTGTGCATTTGCACCACTTGCCTTCGCAAACCATCCTCATAGATGCGAGCACCTAATCGGTTGGTTCGGAGAAACTCTAGTTGTGTTCTATAGGGTCCTTCTGGTTTTTCTAAATAGGCTACATTCGACCCTCCTTCTGGTCTTTCTGTGCTAAATGCCATTTCTGATTCGCTAGTATCTGAGCTCTCGTAGGGGTAACTAGTGTTCAATTGTTGAGCCCACGATCGTGCAGTAGTTCTTACACTTGCCTCTGATGATCTAAGGCTTCGTCGGTCTGACTTACCTATATGTTTGCCCGATCTAAGGTTCATTAATTTTCTTCCTTGCACACTCAGTACACGCTCAGATCATCAATGATTCTTGTTATTACTGCCTTGATTCTTTTTTAGATTTCTTTAGATTCTTGTCTTAATGTATGCGTCAGGAATTCGACTTTCCGTTATAATTTTGAGTTCTCGTTCCGTCAGAGTTATGTTCTTTCCTTTAGGTTTTCGTGTCACACACCTTTACTTTAGACTTGAACTTGATAAATTTAGTTCTCTTGAACTTGAGGCGTTCCTATCGTCGTTAATCCACAACACTACCGTTTAGCGTAAGCTAAGAATTGACTGAGGGGGTTGAGTAATCTTCCAACCTCGAGTCAGCTTTTCTGGTTGCTCTGGTGCCCAAGAAGCCGCGCTTCCCAAGCTTTATGCCCTTCACTGCCTTGCCTTGATTGCCTTCGATTGCCCTTGCTAGACTTGGAAAAATTCAATATTAGACCAATTCACAGTTGGATGATCAAGCACTTGAGTATATACACCTTTTAAGTCCCTTCCCTTTTGCCCAACTTTTTAATGCTTGCCCCCTGGCTTTCTAGTCCCAAACTAGGTCAACCTCAAAATAGCTTATCTAAAAATAGAGAGCTTTCTAACGAGCTATTAAGCTCAAAAAACGGACTTCGGATGAAAAAGTTATGACCGTTCAGGCCCTGGGGGGTAAAAACTGACAAACAGGTTTTTCTCCAAATATGAGCTAAGGGGTCTCCTATGAGTCTAATCACCCAAAAATTTCCCAAAAATAGCCCCAAAATTGGCCAAAAAATGAAACCCTAAAATTTGCGATGGGGGTGCACAATCGCGATGGTGTGAGACAATCGCGATGGTCTGGGACCGTCGCGATGGTCTAGGCGAACCGTCGCGATGGCATGAGGGTGAACCGTCACGATGGCGTGAAAGTGGACAATCGCGATGGCGTGAGTCAACGGTCAACGTGAACAATCGCGATGGTCCAAAGTGAACCGTCGCGATGGTCACAGATGCGATGGCTTGAGCCAATCGCGATGGTCTGGGCGCGATGGCGTGAGCCAATCGCGGTGGTCTGGGCGCGATGGCGTGAGCCAATCGCGATGGTCCGAATTTTTGAAGTGTCGCGATGGTGTGAGGGTGTCGTCGCGATGGTCCAAAAAATGAACCGTCGCGATGGTCTAGCTTGCCACGTGGCACCGTCGGCGCGATGGCGTGAGCCAATCGCGATGGTGTGGGGTCAACTGAACAGTCGCGATGGTCCGCGAACCGTCGCGATGGTCCAAATGAACCGTCGCGATGGCGTGAAACCGTCGCGATGGTCCGGCCGAGCCGTCGCGATGGCGTGAGCCAATCGCGATGGTGTGACACAATCGCGATGGTCTGAGACCGTCGCAATGGTCCACCAAACTGAGAATTTCTGAAATGCGTCTGTGGATTCGTAGAAGCGCAAGGGTCGCTGTAGCTCAGTGATGAGTAGCACCTCCTTTAATGTCAATCCGGGAAGACGTGAGGATGGTATGAAGACCTCGAGCAAGTGGAGGCACAAGTGCGTGAGTGAGAAGCACACAAACATGCACACACATACACACACACGCGCACACACGGCAAGACAAAGAGTGAGAAGCAATGGAGTTCTTAGATTACTTTCAAAAAGCTCTTACAAGTTTGTTTCAATTACAATCCAACCTCAAAAATGAGCTCTCTAGCTCCTTTTATAGTTTTTGACTAGCTTTGACCCTGTCTAGACCTAGTGTCCGGCCTAGTTAAAAATTAGGTTCCAGGGCTTATTTGAGGGCTCAAATGAGATCTAAAAAATACGAAAATTGGTAAGCAACTACTTCTAAGGCTCCTCAAGCTCGAGGACTCCTCGGCTTGCACAAAATGGAGCCACAAAAAGGTGAACATGGTATTTACAGGGGTTGTTAGTGATGGGAATCACTTTTAATTGGTGTAAGGGTTTTGAAAAATTAAAGGTTGCCTTAGTGCTAGATCTGCGTGAATGCTCGTACTTGCTTCTTCATGAAGAAAATTATTGGCCTACTTGCCCGATCTTCTTTGACTGCCATGTCTGCTTGTGCTGTCCCTTCGCTCTGACTCTCTTCGTCTTGTGGCTCCTTCGGTTCCCTGACTGCTGCCAACACCCCCCCCACTCTCGCGTCTGTCGCCCCTGACAGACCCTTGTCTAGAGGATTTTTGAGCATAATATTGGACGACATCGGAGGCTAGGTGGTGTTCTTCGAGTCGTAAGCCGCGTGCTAGATCTGTGAGCAAATCATCCCAATTCACAGGTCCAGGGACGTCTGGATGAGGCACCCTCAATTGTTCTGAGTGAATAGTTCTCTCCACAGCAAATAATTGGAGGAGATGTGATGTTCTGGGTATAAAGATTTCGGAGTGATATTCCCAGAATCCTGTGATGAACATCTCGTCAAATGTTTGTTTAAAGCAGGTTGGGAGGTACTTGATTCTGGCGTGCCAAGCATATATTACTTCAATTGATGGGGTGGTACTCATATCGTACACCAGATCCTGGTTTCTTGTCACGAAGCCTGCTCCTGAGAAGTGGGGGTCCTTAATGTTCTTAAACGTCCTGAAAGTGATCAGCATTAATTCGAATATTTTCATACACATCTGGGCCATCACATCGGGATTATTGCGTAGCCGAATACTCCAGTGACGGATTGTAGAAATCATGTAGTTCACCGTGGGGGGTCCTCGTGGAGGTGCTAGATAAACATAATTTAACCATTTTGCGCAGGCTTTGATGTCTCTGACGGCAATAGTGAATTCAGGCCAGGTGCGTCGTCGAAGAACTGGAATGTAACAAGGATTATATTTAATAAACAACGGCATATTATTCCAGGTTCGGACCATTTCAGGATATGTTTCCAAAAGCCTGATTCTCCAGGTGGGTTGATGGATGGACCCACGCTTAGCACTTTCCGGTATATCATCTGGACCAGATTGTGTAGCAAATGTGGGAGGCTTGCCGCATCGTCATTGAATCTCGGCGTTGTAATCGGCCAAAAGTATGCAGTATGGCACATATTGGTCATTATTGGTGCCGATCCATCTATGATGAGACATGCTTCTGAAATATTCTGACTTTATGACAGTTTCTTCTAGGTTTGCTAGTGATTGGATCTGAATGGCCACCCGTTCTTCGTGGGTGTTCGCTGTCCTTTCCAGTGTTTGAAGCCACTCGGGTGCTTCCACTTCCAAGGTGTCTAGTCCCTCTAAGGTCCGTTGCCCTCCTGGCATCGGCATAGGAATATACGGTTCTTCATACGAATCATCTACCTCAATAGGGACCAACTCTTCTGGCTCTGGTTCTACTACTGGAGAGGGCTGTCTCTCATATGTCAGTAACCTCTTTTGTAATTCTGCCACCTGCTCAGTTAAGGCCTTTACCTCGTCTGAGGTAGAGGTTGATGGGACACTCTTCGGTTGTTCTTCCTGTTCCTTAAGTCTGCTCCGTAGTGTGTCACGTTCTCTTTCCAAGTCATCATGGGCTTCCAGGAGATCTGCATAGCTTTCCAAAATGGTTTTCATCGTCTCCGAGGGAACTGCTTTGAACTGCTCTGGATCTATCTCGTGGGGAGAGCCTTCCATTGCCGCTTCCAGATTCTCTTCATCTTGTTTCTGCAGTCTCTTGTTCTCTTCAAGTGCCGTGGCCATATGTTTCCTGAGTAACGCCAAGTTACGTCTGACTCGTAGGTTATCGGCCTGGTATACTTCGAGCAAAGCTTCTAGTTGTTTGACGCCTGATTCTGTCGATGGTTGGGGTGCCTCCAATAGTGTTTGGTGAGCCTGCTCAAGCGTTGTATAACGTTGATTCACATCTGCATTTTCCTCTTCCAGCATTTTAAATTGCCTTTGTAAGTTCTGGTGATTTGTTGTCAGTTGTTGATACCGGCTGTCCAGAGCTCTGTACTCATTTTGAAGCTGATATACACATTGATTTAATGCTAGAAATATACTATTTACATTAAATGATGCAGGGAGGGGTGAAGATGCAGGGGGAATGGGGGCGGGAAAGGGAGTTGTGAATGATGTGGATGCAAGTTGAGATGTGGGTGGAGGGGGTATGGGAGATGGAGGTGGCATGGGGGGAGGGAGCGGTGCAGTGGCAGGAGATGTTTCCATAGTGTCAAATGTTTGAGTGACCGTGTAGATGGGGATCGTGGGTGGGGTGGATGTGACGTTAGTGAAGAGAGTGGTGAAAGTGGGCATGGTGACTCCCCCGAATTGGATTCCCGGAGAGAGTGGAATTCCCATGACGATTGTGGTGGTAGTGGATGTGGTGGTGATAGTGTCATGTGGTGGAGTGAGTTGTGTAGTGAGAGGTGGGGAGGGTGGTGACAGTGGTGCTTCCTGATGTTCGTCTGCTTGCGTTGTATCTCCTGGTGCTGATACGTTGATATGAATTTGTTTCCCGGACCTCATGGGACGGGCGGGAACTCTTTTCTCAAATCGGTGAATGTAGGCCATTGCCTCATGAATGGCCTCATCCAATCCTACTGCATCGGCGTGTAGGTTTATGGACTCGATGAACATGTCATCCACGCCTTCCTCTCCCAGCAATTGGTTCATGAGTTTCTTGTCTGCTTCCAGTGACATTTTATGTTGTTCTTGAACTAGCTGCATGGTTCGATATAGTCTTTTTATTTGAGCCGAATACGCGGGGGCACTTGCTAACTCTGAAAGTTCGTCATACTCTTGTTCTTCGTAGGCTTCTTCCTCTTGTTCGGTCTCTTGTTCATCTACGTCGACTTCTACCACTTGTGGTCGGGTGGGGGCTGACGTTGTTGTATGGGGTTGTGGTTCCTGAGCTCGCTCTGTTTCCGTCTCGAGATTAGAGTCGTAGATTAGTCTAGCCACTTCTTCATCAGTGAGATCATTGAGAGTAAAGCCCTGTGGAAATTCCAAGTCCGATGGGACGGGTGGAAACACCAGATTGGGTCCCTCTGTACTTGGTCTTGGTAGCCGAATGGTGAATGGTCTAATGCGTCGTGTTTGTGGAGGAGTAATTTCTGGCGTAGTGGTGGCTCCCCTTGCTTGAGCGCAGGGTAATTGGACTCCCCCTCTCATCTTCTTTGATGGGGGACCTGCAGCTGATAGCCTTCTCTGGAATTCCTGGGCCCGGGACCATACGAGTGCCCGCTAAATAGGCACGTCATAGGCTAGACATCGATAGATTATCTTGGTCAGAGCACAACATCCGCGAAGTACATTTTTCTGCTTCTTGTTCCACCGTTGATGGGCTAGGTGAATCTAATCTATGATCCAATGTGGTACGTTGATAGGGAGGCTTTCTGTCTCTGCCAAATACAAGCTAAACCATATCTTCTTTGGGGGCATGGTGAATCTTTCCTGGGCGGGGAAAGCAAAATGCTGCCATGACGGTCCATAGGTGAAGAGCGATGGTCGGTGTCATCGCTACCATATCCTTCAGCTTATTGAGATCTTTATGTTTCATTCTGCCTGGAACCATTGTTTCCTTTTCAGTAGGAATGTGCATACCATACATGCCCAATGCTTCTCGTACCAGGTTGAGGGTCAGTTTGAATCTTTTAAGTTCGTGCCCCGGCAACAGTGAGGGTAACACAAAGGTGCTGTCGCCTCCCTTGGCCCTGCTCGGAGTGATGGTACTGATAAGATAAGAACAACGTAAGAAATCCGGCTTTGGTAAGTGGGCCCTGAAATAACTGTCCAAGCCAGCTTTGGTCCATACTGAACGCATGACTTCGGCATTCTGATAGCTCTCAAACTCGCGCGTGAAAAAATGGTAGCGTCCCCATTTACCATTAAACTCCAATTCAGCTTCCCAAAAATAGGTTCCATCACCCAATGGTCCTGCAACATCACTGAATCAATGAGCATGTTTGCCCACCTAAGAGGTGTGTCCCTGAGGAGGATCCTGAATTGGGAGCACATGCACAGCTTGAAGCTCTTGCGGTCTTTCGGTGAGATGTGGCTCGAGGAGGAGTGTTTCTATATCCACAATCTGTGCGCTGGATCCAGCTTGAGAACTGGCACCTCCGGCTTCTGCCATTGTTATTGCTCGCTACTGATTCTGTGAGAATATAGAACCATGTGTTAACATTGTAATGGACAGAATAAACCCGTTGTTGTCCCCGTTACAACATTAACATGAGGTAGATGATGAGTCAGTGGTCAGTGAGTGCACGATGACAGTGTGTGTAGTTAATGCCTGGATAGTCCTAGGAGCTAGATGGAAAGATGCACTGTCAGACTAATGCAGTTAGTAAGTGGAGATGAATTCACAGATTGGGGTCGGGGGGTTTATTACAAGTCTTAGGTTGCCAAACATCATGAATGGCTTTTGGTCTTGGTTTTGTGGAGATTCGGGAGGGTTGCATGAGTAATTCTGCTGAGAGTTGTTGTGTCATTGGGACCCATCTACGAGTGAGTCTATGCGTGCTTCTAGGTGGCAGTGTGTTCGAGTGTATCAGACAAGAGTGGGTAGCGACTGCTTGACCGAGTGAACCCTGTCGTGTATGATGTGAATTGTGTGGGGTTAGTTGAGCCCGCAAGCAAGCCTTAGGCACCCAAATTTGTCTTGATTGTGAGTCAGCCTTCATCGACTTCTTGGGTACCCAAATAGATTTTATTTTCTCCACAGAGGTTTTAGGAGTCCTCGTATTAGCGTCCAGTCGTTGATTACTAATAGGAAGTTGAGACCGTTGTTGCAGCTTAGTTACGGCCGGCAGCTCGTCTTTCCGCACCCACATTTGTTTCATTGGCTGAGTTGTTCTGCTTCGCGTGTTCTTTTGGTCTCTCGCTTGGAGAGTCTTCAGTGATTGATCTGCCCTTAGTTGCTGCCTCCTTCTGGCCTTTGGAAAAGAAGGGAGTTCCATTGTGGTTCTGACTCCTTTTTTGAGATCTTCATTCTTCTGCATCACATAGCCTTGGACAAGAACAGCATGGTCAACTTCGTGTGCACCCCTGGAGGGACCAGGAGTCCGTGTCTTTTCTAGTTCCTTGAGTGCTCCATTATTTAACTCAATTGTAATTCTAGTTTGATTCACCCATACCTGAAGAAGTCCACTTCTTAGGTTTAAGTTGACTGCTTGGTTATAGATCCAGTCTTGACCCAAGACAAGGGGTTCAGTGAGGTCCTCATCTTGACATACTAGTACTTTAACTGTCATTGCCTCATCATGAATATAGAGGGGAAGTTCCACCTCGCCCATGCAAGGGATTTCCACGCCTCCCAATCCTATGAGATATGCTTCCACAGGATTGACAGTTAATTGCAACTCTTGACAGTAAGACAATTTAACAGCACTAGTGGCTGCACCTGAGTCAATCAAGGCTCTTACAGTCCTTGCACTCTTTCCTTGTCCTATATCTAAGGTTATGAAAGGACGTCGGTCAGTTATTCTATGTGAGCTAACACACGAAACTTCACACATAGCCATGTCATATCCTTGATCTGCATATGCATCTTGCCTAGGGTGCTCTCTACCTTGTCTTCTTAATTTCATTCTCCGTATGCGCTCTAGGGCTTCTGCTTGAGCTTCTTCTCGAATTCGCTTTTCTTCCACTTTGCGTTTCTTAGCAGTATTGAGTCGACTTAGCATTTCCTCTGTGAGAGGTTCCTGATACAACTTGACTCTGCATCCGCTGATATAACTTGGGAGAACATCACCCTCTAATGTGGCTAGTTGTACTGCTCCACTTGTTGAGATTCTGTTAATGATCATGGGTCCGTAGCCTCTCTTCTCCAGTTTCCTCGCATGTTGCTTCAGTGTGTAGACGAAAACTGCAGCTGCTTTCAGTCTTGTTTCTCCTAATCATTCAAGGTCAAAAAGTCTAGAGGAGAGTTCATGACCCGTCCATTCGTGCTCTTGTGCTACTTTCAATGTAGGTATTAAGAAGTCCAAAGGTAGCACGGCGTTTTGGCCAAATACCATCTGAAAGGGGGTGGCTTGGAGTACCGTTTTGTAGGCAACTCGGTATGCCCAAACAGCGTGGTGTAGCTGTTTGTCCCAATCAGAGCGTTTATTGTTCACTAATTTTGTCAGTACATTGCATAAAATCTTGTTGGTTCTCTCAGCCTGGCCATTTGCTTAAGGGTGATAGGGGGCAGATTTCTTATGAACTACCAAGAATTCTTGGAGCAGATTTTCAATAACTTCATTCAAGAAGTGAGTGCCTCTATCACTAACTAGCTCTATAGGTAGCCCATATCTTGTGAATACATTTTCAAACAAGAATTTAGCAGTTGTTTGAGCATCGTTCTTCGTTGTGGCTTTTACCTCTACCCACTTAGTTAGATAGTCTGTTGCAACAATGATATATTCTGCATGGGAACCCTTAGCTGGGGGATTAATAGGACCTACGAAGTCTATTCCCCACTTAGAGAATGCACGTCCACCCATCATGGGTTTCAGTGGCATCTCGTCTTTACGTATAGGATACTGAGTTCTCTGGCAAACGTCACACCGTTTCACATAGGTATGTGCGTCCATGTGAAGGGTCGGCCACCAGAAGCCCGCAAATAGTATTGCCTTGATCACCCGATCTGGTCCAAAGTGTCCTCCTGCTACACCTTGGTCAGCAGTTTCCAAGATCTTGAGATATTCACTTTCATGGACACATAGCCTCAGGTAACCATCTTTACCACGCTTGTATAGATTATCACCAATAAGTGAGTAATCCTGGGCTTCTTGTTCTAAACTCCTTTTCCTAGCCAGAGTCATGTCTGGAGGGAATGTTTTCGTCCTTAGGAAGGATACTAGTGGTTCACTCCAATCTGGCACTATGGACACTTGATAAAGAGTGGCATGTTCCACAAGTGGTTTAGTGCAACAGATTGGGCATTCCTTGCACAACTTTTGGACATCAGCTTCCATGGTCGGCCAATGCACTCCAAGTCTCCTTAGTGTTTGTAGGGTTCGTTGCTTTGAATAGTGTTGCTCTAATGCACCTACATGTGCTAATTGCAACCATTTAGCGTACTCATCCTCTTCCACACAACAGGCCAAGATCCCTTGATCTGTGTGCTTGTACATACTTCCAGCCATGATGTGATATTTTTGGGCTTTTACTACCTCTCTATCCTACGTGTTCATTACTGGATGGTTAGGTCTGTATGTCAATACTGGCACTAATGGCTTAGCCCACTGCGGTACCACTTCCAAGTTAAACAAGTAAGCGTCAGGAAGTTCATCTGATACTCCTTGTGGGGCTTCTCCAGATGTGAGCCTAGAAAGGTGATCTGCTCTCAAATGAGTCCTCCCTTTCCTTACCACAACCTCGAAATCATATTCCATTAGTAAGAGGAACCATCTTACTAATCTTCCTGTATTGCATGGCTTGTTCACCAAGTACAACAATGCCTGATGGTCAGTAAAAAATTTAAACTTATTTGCAAGCAAATAGTGTCTAAATTTCTTAACTGCATATACCATGCCCAAGCCTTCTCTCTCCGTAGTGGTGTAATTTCGTTCAGCTGCATTCAATTGTCTACTAGCGTAGGCAATTGGCAGATCCATATTACCTTCACCAGTAGGTTGTGCAAGGACACATCCAATGGCATAATTGGATGCATCCACATGAACATGGAAAGGCTTATTCCAATCCGGTGTGGTTAAGATTGGTGCTGAACATAATCTTCGTTTAAGCTCCTGGAAGGAGTTCTCACATTCATCAGTCCACTCAAAGTTAGTCAGAAGTCAGTACATGGGCTTTGCAATGACAGCATACATGTGAATGAACCGACGGTAGTAACCACAATGTCCCATGAAAGCTTGTACTTCCTTGACATTCCTTGGCCTAGGTAGCTCTGCTATGGCTCTCACTTTCTCTTCGTCAGTAAATATGCCGTTCTTTGACACTATGTGTCCTAGAATCTTGCCTTGCCTGACCATAAAAACGCACTTTTCTGGGTTCAGGCAGACTTGATATTCTCTACATTTGTCAAAGATTTGCCTGAGTTCAGGAATATGAGTTTGTCTAATGTTGGAATGAGCACAAAGATCATCAACATAGACTTCTAAGTTTTTCCTCAGGAACTCCTTAAATACATGGCACATTAGTCTCTGGAAGGTAGCTGGTGCGTTGGTAAGCCCAAATGGCATTACTCTAAAAGCAAAAATGCCCCATTCTGTGGCAAAGGCTGTCTTATGCTGATCCTCTGGAGCTATGGCTACTTGATTGTAACCCGAAAATCCATCAAGGAAGTTGTACACTTCCTTGCCTGCCACTCTTTCTAAGAGATGTTCTGTGATGGGAAGCGGATAGTTATCTCGAATTGTGGCTGCATTGACCTTCTTCAAGTTAATGCATACGCGTAGCTTTCCATTTTTCTTGGGCACCACTACGATGGGGGATACCCACTCAGTGTGCTCAATTTCATAGATAAATCCAGCTTCAACCAGTCTATCTATCTCCTCTTCAATCTTTGCAGCGTAATTATCGTTATATGTATAGGGCTTTTGCTTAGAGGGTTTAGCATCTGAGGTCATGGGGATAGTGTGTGAGCATATATCAGGGTCAACACCTTTCAAATCCTTGTAACTCCAAGCGAATACATCTTTGTATTCTCTTAGCAAGGCTATTAACGCATGCTCTTCTTCCTCTGTTAGGTCATGGCCTATGTACGTGCATCTCTCCTCTCCTTCTTCTAGGGCCACTACTATTTTCTTGGTGGTTTCTTTGTTATCATAGGCCTCTCCTGATTGTGCCTCTCGTTTAGGCATTCTTATCATGACCCTCCTGTCATCTATCTCATACTTCTTAAAATTTTCTGGTACCTCAAACAAAGATTCTTCCTCTTCTGGTGAGACTTCTTTCTTCTTTCGTTTCTTCCCTTCTTCCTTCGGGGTCACATGTGTTGCTAATCTTACATCATTTGTAAGCTCCCCATGCCTCTGGGGTTGAAATTCTACTTCATGGAAGTATTCTTCATCTGATGCAAATGGTGGGTCCATAATGATTGACTCTAGATCGGAGTCACTTGCATCCTCAAATGCATCAGGGCTAGGTTCGCATTCTTCTAGAACTGCCTCTCCCATGAGTGGCTCTATGGAGAAGACTGAAATGTCATAGCCATCCTCATCACAGTGGGGTGTCCATTGTTCTTCATTGATGGCTACATCCATTGTTGCTACGATTTCTGCCCAGCCGTGAGGTTCAAATTCTTCGTCTGGAAAAACTACAGGTGCATAGGCTGGGTCTTGGATTGATCTATGGGTTTCTTTCGCACCTACCTCTCTGGCTTTTTCTCTCTTCTCTTCGTCTACTGCTACTTTGCACATCCATAAGTGGGTGTCTTCATGCATCCAAGAGGATCCTGACCCTATGGAATGCACCGATTCCGTATCATCTTTGGCTCTATGGATGGGATTCCATTGGATAGGAGGTACATCTCTATGAGAGTAATCTTTGAGATTTACTTTGGTTGTAACACCTAAGTGTTGCAAATACAAGGAGTTGGTTCCCCAGTCCTGTACCACTTGCAACTGTCGCATAAATGGTCTTCCCAAAATCATCTCATAGGCATGATTTTTGTTGAAGTCACATATAGCAAATGTATGCTCAAACTCGACACCACAAGTGGTGAGAGTTATTCCTTCTAGCAATCCTAAGGGTCTCTCAATATGACCATCGGCCATCTGCAATTTCATTCTCGTTGGCCTGAGTGCAGGCTTGCCCCAACGCTTCCATAGGGAAGTGGTGGCAATTGCAACTCCTACGCCTGAATCCAAAATTGCCTTGGTGGTGTACTCCTGGTAGGTAATGGGAAGATAGGTGTTCCCTTCTTCACCTTCACACATATCTCCTATCTTATCCAAGGGTATTTCTGGCACTGTCCTTTGGGATCCTACCTGGGAACGAGGTTTTGCTATCTCTGGTACTTGTTTGGCGACATGTTTCCATAATTCAGGTCTAACCTTGAGTAGCTCTTCTAACTTGAGATTGCAATGCACTTTAGTGTTCTTCACTACCTCTGTGTTCCTAGGTATGACCGAATCTTCGTTTCTTACCATGACTGTGGGTGCTCTCATACAAGTGGACTTTGCTTCCCAGGGGCCTGTGAAATGGGGTAGTTCGTGTAAAGAATTAGACTCGAAGTCTAATCTTTCCTGAGATTGGGTACTCTCCTGCTCTCCATAAATGGATGGGATGTCTTGTGGGAATTGATCATGTGCATCATCCACCAGTTCAATGGGAGGAGGGACTTCACTTTCTTTAGCCCATTTGTCTTCTTGAATCTCGCGTAGGAATTCTGGTGTGAACCGATTCATAGAAGATGATGTGTCTGGCTCCGTAGAGTTAGGCACATAGGCTTCCTGAGCAGGAATGCTTACTCTTTCACTTGCCTTGTCCTTGTGTTGAGAGGCTGGTTCCTTTTCTGATTGTGCAATCAGCTTCTCTATTCTTTCTAGGGAGGGGGGTTTGTCTGGTTCAGTGGAATTGGGCACATAAGCTTTCCGTGGGGGATGGGTCATGTTTTTGCTTGCGTTATCTCTTTCTTGATTTTTTTCTTCCTTGGCCGATCTTGCAATTATGCCCTCTAACTTCTCTAGAAGTCCATCCAAGTGTAATTGCGTCTTGGCTGAGCCCGAGTAATTGAAAAGGCGACTGGCGTCAAACATAGTCTGAGCCAATGCGACCATTTTCGCGCAAAGCTTGGTTCTTTCTATCTCTAGGTCAGCTCTAGGGTAGCACTTGTCATGATCCGTGACATTTGGTCCTTCTTGGATTCTGGCCTGATATGCTTTAAGCATCATGTCTATGTCTTCAGTGGTGGGGTCAGCTAATACTGATCCTACCCTTGGGGGTGGTGGAATCGTATGAGGTGGGTTGGAAGGTGGCGGGTCGGATGGCGATGGGAATGGTGGTGGTGGGGTAGTGTGAGAGGGAGTTTGAGATGTGAGTTCAGTTATCCTGGCTTTGGTTTCTCTTATGCTTTCCTCAAGTTCACTCATCTTTTTAGCCCATTGTCTTTTCATTCTTTCCCGACTATCTTTCCACGCTCTAGTCCTTTTCTTTGTCATGCTCTCGGTTTCACTAGCCTCTAGGTTCTTATCCTAGTTTACCCCTTGGTTCTGCTGCAATGCCTGAGCTCTAGTCACTACCTGTACTAGTGCGGTGGATGTCACACTTCCTGTGGAGTCTACCACCAACCCAATAACGTTAATAGGAGTGATTTTTGGCATATTATTAGGATTCTTAGGGCAATCTCGTAAAAGATGCTCCTTTCCACATTCTTGGCAAAAGCCCTGAATTGTTACTGACTGGGGTTGTGTGAGTGGAGGTAAGGGACAATCACGAATGAGGTGATCTCCCTGACATCTGTAGCATGGTCCTCTAGGGAATGGGGGTCTTACCTGCCTAGGTTGAGGCTTAGGATTGGGGTTCGTATACATGACGTTTGTGTAATCTGATTCCCAACTAGGTTCACTCAGTTCCTCACTGTAGTAGGACTCGCCATGTTCAGGAGATTGCATGTAGTAAGCATGGGGACTATCGACATGTGTAGAATCAAAGCTATGGTCACTGGGGTCACTTTCGGAAAGCAGTGGGGTTACCGGGACTATAGCTCTATTCAGGTTTTCTTCTGCTGCTACGTATTTTACTGGGATCGCATTAGCTGGGGCAGGGGGTTGTTGAGCTAACACAGGCTGAGGCCTTTGTTGGTTTTGGTATGGTTGCTGATAAGGTTGTTGTGGTCTGCCATATGGTTGTGGAGGGTACGGGTTCTGGTATCTTCCCTGCTGAGGGTATGGCTGAGGGTAGGGTTGCCTAACCGCCTGCTTGTTGTATGGGCAATCTTGCGCGGTGTGATTGGTGTACCTCCGTTCTATGGTGCAGTACTGGCTACTAGAATTTACTTGGGGTTGAGCCATAATGGGACAGACATTTGCCATATGGTCGCCTCCACAATTATAACATCTTTTTACAGGGGCGAACCTTGGGATTTGTTTGCTAGTTACACCTAATTTCTGAGCTACTTTCTCTGCAAGTTCCTCGATTGATGTGGATTGTGTGGAAGAGAGGTTAGAGGCACTATCCGAATCTTTGTATATCTTGGAAAGCTCTAACTCCTCCCCTAGGTTATCCTCGATGTCAATGCACATGCGTACACACTCTTCTATGGTCCTAGGGACTTTCAAGTACACATATGATCTTAATTTGGTGCTTAGCAATCCATCCAAGAATAAAGCCACTTGCTTAGCTGGTGTGGGTAGCTCAGGGACAGGGCATCTTTCAAGATATTGCCTGAATCTCCTTCCTGCAAGTCTCACAGTTTCTTGAGGGGTTTGCTTGAAGCTGTGAATCAGCGAGGAGGTATTGTGTCTTATGCCACTCTTAGAGAATTCAATAATGAAAGCCTCCAGGAGTTGGTCTATGCTCCTGAACTGTCTCTCGTTTAGTGGCTGAAACCATGTCAGGGCAGTGTTCCTAAGGGTTAGACCAAAGGCATTGTACTGCGTGAATAGATCCTCCACTTGTTCAGCTCTCAAGACTTGTCTAAACTCAGCCACATGATCGTATGGATCTCCAGTGCCATCGAAGTAGTTCTTCATGGACTTAACTAGCTGAGTTGGTCTCAAGGTCCTTGTGTGCTCTCGAGGTCGTGGTAGAGGGAACTCATCCGCATTTCTTTGATTCCTATGAGCTCTCAGCACCTCAGGCTCTACTCTATTTGTTTCCATCCTCGTTCTTTCTCTGCCCCCTGAGTTGGCAAAGCTCACCTCCGGCCTTTCTCTATGTCTGTCTCTTTGAGTTCCGTGAGCGTGGGAGGTTCCAACTCCTGGGTGGCCAAAGGACATGTTCGATCTTGGTTTGGGGAAAACGAATTCACCCTTCCAAGTGTAAGCATGCCTATCATTTTCTGTCACCACAAAGATCCTCTCCGAAGCGTGATCTAAGTAGGTCACTCTACCTGGGCTATCAGGATCCTTAAACTCATAGATCATGATTGTTCCTATATCAGTTGGCTGATCAGATTTATACCTCCAAAAGGCTTCGTCAGTTTCTCGATTGAGGAGCAAATCTATGCTCTTATTATCCTGGGGAATCCACTCTGGTGTGATGATCCTAGTGAGAACCGATTTGCCTCGAGGGGTTCTAGGTTCTGTACCCATGTTTCCTTGCTCTAGGTCCCCTAAGTCCGCTTCTGAGATCACATTTCCAAATTCGTCTGTCCTATCTGGGTGACTGGTGACTACGTATATGGTTCCTTCTTTGTCCAAGTATGCTCCGTTTTCAAACTTGACAGCTGGGCGCTCTAGTCCAATGGATTGATCAGGATTCTTAATCTGTACCACAGATCTTCCTAGGCCGTCCTCATAGATGCTGGCACCTAATCGGTTGGTCCTAAGGTATTCCAACTACGTTTTGTATGGGCCTTCTACCCTGTGCAAGTATGGCACTCCTGAACTTCCCGTAGGTCTGTCCATGCCTTGAGACATCTCTGATTCACTGGTATCAGAGCTAGGGTAATGCGAGTGGTGACTCAACTGCTGGGCCCAAGACCTTGCAGTATGATTGACACTAGCCTCCGAAGACCTAAGGCTTTGTCTATCTCTTACTAGGTGTCGTCCTGATCTAAGGTTCATATGCCTAACTGATTAACCCAATTTTTCCCGGTACAACCACGTTTCTGAGTCCTTTGTATCAATTACTTAATCCCCTTTTTATGTTGATTATCGTGTTTATACTCTTGTCTGATATCACGTCGTTAGGAATACTTGAGTTTAATTTCGCACTTTAATTTGGTCGTTTCACGTTAGGTTCTTTTCTTTTAAGGTTGTCGTTCACACACACAGGTTATCTCTTGTCTTGAACTTGATTTCTTAGATAGTCTTTGATTTATCTCGTGCCTATCGTTGCCTGGAATTACTTCTAACACTACCCGCACTTAGCCTGAACTAAGAATTGACAGAGGGTGTTGCGGGTTTTCCAACCTTGAGTTCCTTTCCTTGTGTTGTTGCCCTAGTGTGCCCAGGACGCGCGTTCCCAAGCCTGCACTTACTCTTGCTTTGCGTACCCTTCGATGCTCTCAAAGGACCTGTAAAAGGCCCACCGTTAGCTCAAGACTTAAATTCAAAAGACAGAACCAATCACTTTCATTCATGTAATACTTCACCAATTTGCACTATGAAATTTTTTTTGGACACAACTCTAGAGATCCCTGAATTTTGTTCCCACGACAAACGGATTTCGTATGAGGAAGTTATGCCAGTTCAGGGTTTTGGGGCTAAAACAGGATTAAACTAGGTTAACAGGCAAACAGGAATTCTCGGGTTACTTGGGTCATGCCCATGTAATGCAATACTACACCCTAGTGTTTGTCCCACACTTGGCCAAAATTTAGACCAATATTTTTGCCTTAAAAATTTGACCTAATTTGCCCTTCTAACGTGTTCGCAAAGTCTGTCGGTCGCGATTGAAAGGTCAGTCACGTCGATCGCGATTGACAAGTCCGTCATGGCTGTCAGTCGCGATTGACTGATCAATCGCGATTGACACGTGGCCGAAAATTCAGTCAATCATGGTCAAACAGTCGTTGACTTTGTCGATCGCGATTGATGCGTCGATCGCGATTGACAGGTCGGTCGCGAGGGTCTGTCCGTCGTGGTCAAACAATCGTTGACTGTGTCGATCACGATTGACAGAGCCGTCGTGGGCTGTCAGTCGCGATTGATGAGTCGATCACGATTGATGGCTCGATCGCGATTGACACGTGTCACGCGTATGGTCCGTCGGTCGTGGTCAATCGGTCGTTGACTCTGTCGGTCGCGATTGACAGAGCCGTCGTGGGCTGTCGGTCGCGATTGACTGGTCGATCGCGATTGACAGGTCTGTCCGTCGTGGTTTGTCGATCGCGATTGATAGAGCGATCACCATTGACAGAAATCTGAGGAGTTTCAAAATTCTAAGCACATTTTTGGGAAGCTCTAGGCCTGTAGATCATGGTTTTGCACTTTGTTTGGCAATTTGAGCATTTTTTCTGTCGGTCGCGATTGACAGAGGTCGGCGACACACAGACAGTTACTTCGAATTCTGTACCTGCGCAGAGTGCTGGGGACGATGATGCGGCCTGTACCTGCAAGACAGCTCAAGAAACATGCAAAAAACAGCACACACAATTTCGCTCTCTCGCTCTCTCTCACAAGTGAAATGAGGGAAATGAGGTGGAGAAGGTGATATGATCAAAAAACTGAAATTGTCGCGGTGATGGAAATGGAGGTGGAAGATGGTGATGATGATGATGGTGATGATGGTGGTAAGGTAAGAAAGAGAAAAATTAGGAAAAGTAAAGAAATTACCTACAATGCCAACGTCTCCAATCTACGTCTTACCATCACACGCTCGTCCTCAAAGCTCGTTCCCCGGCAACGGCGCCAAAATTTGGTGTAGCTCAGTGATGAGTAGCACCTCCTTTAATGTCAATCCGGGAAGACGTGAGGATGGTATGAAGACCTCGAGCAAGTGGAGGCACAAGTGCGTGAGTGAGAAGCACACAAACATGCACACACATACACACACACGCGCACACACGGCAAGACAAAGAGTGAGAAGCAATGGAGTTCTTAGATTACTTTCAAAAAGCTCTTACAAGTTTGTTTCAATTACAATCCAACCTCAAAAATGAGCTCTCTAGCTCCTTTTATAGTTTTTGACTAGCTTTGACCCTGTCTAGACCTAGTGTCCGGCCTAGTTAAAAATTAGGTTCCAAGGCTTATTTGAGGGCTCAAATGAGATCTAAAAAATACGAAAATTGGTAAGCAACTACTTCTAAGGCTCCTCAAGCTCGAGGACTCCTCGGCTTGCACAAAATGGAGCCACAAAAAGGTGAACATGGTATTTACAGGGGTTGTTAGTGATGAGAATCACTTTTAATTGGTGTAAGGGTTTTGAAAAATTAAAGGTTGCCTTAGTGCTAGATCTGCGTGAATGCTCGTACTTGCTTCTTCATGAAGAAAATTATTGGCCTACTTGCCCGATCTTCTTTGACTGCCATGTCTGCTTGTGCTGTCCCTTCGCTCTGACTCTCTTCGTCTTGTGGCTCCTTCGGTTCCCTGACTGCTGCCAACAGTTGCCTACACGCCTGTGTGGTCGCTTACCAAAAATTCCGAAGTTTGCAGACCATCGCGATGGTCTGACACACTCGGAAATTTCTGACAGAAGATGATTTTCTTACCTTTTTGCAGCCTTCCTGATGCACTGGAGTACTGTTCCTGCAAGAAAACTCAAGAAAGCCAAAGCACACACAAGCAGAAAACTCTCTCTCACTCTCTCGCATGCACACATGAGGGGAAATGAGGAGAATGGGTGGATTTGGTGAATTTTCTGATTTTTTTGGAGATGAAGATGATGATGCGGTGATGAAGATGGAGTGTGGGGGAGGTGAAAAACAACAAAAACTAAGTAAAAACCACAACAAAAACTGAAATTTTTACCTTCCAACGCCACTTCTTGCTATACTCTTACCATCACACATTCGTCCTAGACTCGATCCCCGGCAACGGCGCCAAATTTGGTGTTGCTCTAGCACAATGGTGAGAACCACGTTAAGAAGCTCCACCTCCTTAATGTCAATCCGCGGAAGAGATAGGAGTGATATGAAGATCGTGAATGTGAGATGAAGTGAGAGTGAAGGTGAGAAGCATAGAAATGGACACACACATACACACACACTACGAAGAGACAAGCAAGACACAATGGAAGGTGAGAAGTTAACTCTATTACTCAAGAACACTATTACAAGCTCAAAAGAACTCTAACCTCAAACAAGCTAACACTAACCAACCTCAAAAATGAGCTCTCTAGCTCTTTTTATAGTTTCTAGACTAGTTTTGACCGGTTTCACATCTAGTGACCGGCATAGTTAAAAATTAGGTCCTAGATGCTATTTGAAAGGGTAAACGGTGTCTAAAAATAACGAAAATTGATACGCTTGTTCTACCTAAGCTCTTCAAGCTCGAGGACTCCTCGGCTTGCACAAAATGGAGCTATGGATTACAAAATGGGGTTTTCTATGTTACATATGTTACAATAGTGATAAAAATCACTGTTGGAGGTTTTTGAAAAGTATTTTTAGAACATGATTCTTTGAAAAAAGATTTGACTGGCTCCCTGCTCCGTCGTTACATGCTTCCGTGTTGTCTGTGCCTCTGGCTGCTTCCAACACCCTCTTTAGGAGGTTTTTTTTCCCCCGGCTTGTATATACGCCTCTTGCCCTAATGGGCTACTTATCTTTGTACATTCTCTAGTAATACATTCAGAATTGTGTGTTTGTGCTCCAAGCTTCTTCTTCTTCCTTGTGCTATTCGCGTGCTTCCGCACACGTCTATCTCCAACAATTGGTATCAGAGCAGGTCGTCGCTTCTTCTAGGGCGCCGTCGACACTCCTCCGTTTGCAGTCTCAGATTCGCACGAAATTTGGTGAGCATACTCAGAGTGTTTCCGAGATCAAAACAGCTTTGCTTTGTGGTGCCGAAATCGCGATCTGAGCTCGTTTCGGCCTCCGAACGCACTATTGCAGTGCTTGTGCAGGCTATTTCGTCCTTTTGTGCCAAAGGTATATACCAGTTTCTGTTCGCCAGTTTAAGCGTCTCGAATCTGCTACAGGTCTAGCAGAACTCGTCTGGGCAGTTCTATTCAACTTTTTGAGATACAGTCAATTTTCTGCATCAAGATATTCTAGTAACTGGCCATGGCTGAAAGCAGTGATGTATTCCGTATGTTGGCTGTTGAGGATAAGTTGGATGGTACCAACTACCCATTATGGGCTTATATGATGCGACATGTACTGGTTGCAAAAGGATTGTGGAACATTGTGCAGGGTGTTGAAAGACGTCCTGTTACACTTGTAACGATAGGTACTGCAAATACAGGTGTTGGAGCTGATGAAGATGGTGTCGAAGATGATATTCCGCAGATTCCTGTTCGTGCTGCTATTTCTGTTGCACCTACTGTAGAGCAGATTCGTTGGGATGGCAGAGATGCACAGGCACATGCATTGATAGCTTTGTCTGTCAAACGTGCCATTATTCCTCACATTCGCTCTTGCAGAACAGCAAAGGATGCTTGGAATACACTTACCACTTTGTACCAGGCTAGGAATGAGGCTCATGTTGCTTACCTCCGAAAACAATTGGAGAGTGAGCACATGAATGAAGGTGATTCTATGGACAGTTTTCTTACAAAGATCAAAGACCTGAAGGAACAATTGATTTCTGCTGATGAGGTTATACCAGATAGCTCACTTGTGCAGACCGTTCTGAATGGTCTTCCTGATTCATATCAGAGTTTTGCTTCTACTCTTCGGTTGATGATGAAAGGCAATCCAAATGCCTTGTCATTTGAGGAGTTAGTCTCTGTTCTGTTGCAGGAAGATCAATCCAGGCAGAACCGGTCCATTATGTGTGTTGCAGATCAAGCTTTCCTGGCTAATCAGAAGGGCAAAGGAAAATGGAGCTCTTCTACTAGTAAGCAGAAATCTGCAAATGCTACACAATCGAAGAACCAGGATAAAGATGAGAAGAAATCAGAAAAGCAAAAATTGTTTTGCAAGTACTGTAAAGGAAATGATCATATCATAAAGAACTGTCCAAAACTGGCTGCTAAAGAGGCAAAGAAGAAAGAGGCTGGAATGGTTGTTGCAGAGGCCTCTACACCAAAAACAGAGTCTGCAAATCTTGTGCAGGAAGAAGAATGGGCGTTTACTACTGTCTGCAGTTTTGACCCATCTTCTCATGATCAGTGCATGTCTGCAGTAGACTCAGATGTTTGGTACTTTGACAGTGGGGCGACCAAACATATTACCTTGCAGCGCAGTTTCTTCTCTTCAATCGAGCCTGCCCCTAAAGGGAATACTGTCACATGCGCCAATAACTCCTCTTATCCTGTTATGGGAGTTGGTAAGATCATTCTGACTACTGCTGATGGTAGTTCTTTCACTTTGTCAGATGCTTTATTTGTGCCAGGGATCAAAAAGAACATGTTATCAGTTTCTGCATTAGCCAAGATTGGCTTGGTTGTGAAATTCGTTGATGATAGGTGTACAGTCCATGATCTCTCAAATGGTGATGTGATTATTGCTTCTGGCATTTTATGTCGTGGGCTGTATAAGCTCATAGACTATGAAAGATCTGTGAATGATTCGGCATGTGCAATTCATGATTCTCAGGCTATGTCAGATGCAAAGCTTTGGCATGCATGCTTTGGTCATCTGAATTTTGCTAGTTTGCTACGCTTGCAGAAATCTGAAATGGTGTCCTCTTTTCCCAAACTTGAGGCACCTGGAAAACATGTTTGTGAAGGCTGTATTTTGGGCAAAATGCAGCGTTCTTCCTTTCCAAAAGATGGTTCAGTTCGGGCTACGCAAAAATTGCAACTTGTACATAGTGATGTCTGTGGTCCTATGCAGACACCCTCTTTTGGAAATTACCTTTACTTCGTGACTTTCATTGATGATTTTTCCAAGCATGCATGGGTATATACACTCAAAGCAAAGTCCGAAGTGTTCATGTGCTTCAAACAGTTTTTGGTTTTGGTTGAAACTCTGTCAGCATGTAAAATAGGCACCCTCTGTTCTGATCGAGGGGGGGAATATATGTCTTCAAATTTTAATGCATTTCTTGCTTAACGTGGGATAAAACACCAGTGTACAATGCCGTATACACCTCAACAGAATGGAGTTGCTGAACGAAAGAACAGGTCACTCATGGAGATGGCGAGGTGCATGGTCAAAAGTCAGGCTTTACCACATAGTTTCTGGCTTGAGGCTGTCATGTGTGCAGCATATGTACTGAACAGGTGTCCCACTAAAGCGTTGCAGTCTATCACTCCATATGAGGTTTGGCATGATCGCAAGCCATCTGTTGCTCATCTGCGTGTTTTTGGTTGTTTGGCATATGCATTAGTGCCTGAACAACATCGTAGAAAATTGGATGATAAGGGAGTAAAATGTATTTTTGTTGGGTATAGTTCTGAAAGTAAAGGCTATCGTCTGTATCATCCACAGACTAAACGCATTCTGGTTAGCCGTGATGTTGTCTTTGTGGAAGATGCTATTCAGCCATTGCTTTCATGTACTAAGGAGACATCTGTTAGCTCCAAAGACATGTATGATACGTTGATGCCTCTTTTTACAGGTGGACAATCTAGTGCTGGTCCTAATGAGGCAACTTCTCAGCCCTTGCAGGTTTCATATGATGATGCAGATCATTCTATTTCTGATGCAGATTTACATGATGCACTTGTTGATGAGAGAGCTGATATTGAGCAGGCAAAAACTATGCCAAAATGGCTGGTGCAGACTTTGCGTGACAGCAAATTAGATGCACCTTTGTCATATCGTACTCGTTCAGGCTCTCATAGTGCCTCCTTTGCATCAGATTGCTATGCTATGGCTGCGTCTAGTCTCTGTGATGAGAATGAGCCTGTTTCTTTTGATGAAGCACAAAATTCAGAAAATTGGATGGCTGCCATGCAATCTGAATATGATGCTATAATGAAGAATGGTACATGGTCTTTATGTGACTTGCCTCCTGGCAAGAAGGCCATTGGCACTAAGTGGGTATACAAGCTGAAGCGTAAACCTGATGGTACAGTTGACAGGTATAAGGCTAGGCTTGTTGCAAAGGGTTATGCACAGGAAAGAGGCATTGATTTTGATGAGACCTTTGCACCTACATGCCGTATGACTACTGTTCGGAGCATTTGTGCACTTGCAGCCCATCATGGTTGGAATGTACATCAGTTGGACATTAAAACAGCATTTCTGAATGGTGACTTGCATGAAGAAGTGTATGTTTTTCAGCCCCGTGGCTTTGTGCAGAAAGGGCATGAAAACCAGGTTTGCAGGTTAAAGAAGGCATTATATGGTTTAAAGCAAGCACCACGTGCTTGGTATGAGAAGATACATGCCTATCTGATTGCACATGGTTTTGTGAACAGTCCAACTGAAAGCACCTTATATGTTAAGCGTGCTAATGATGTGCTTCTGATCATTGTTGTCTATGTTGATGGCATGCTGCTCACTGGTCCTATTGAGAAGCATATTGCTGATTTCAAGGCTGATTTGCATGCCTCATTTGAGATGTCTGATTTGGGGCATTTGCATCACTATTTCGGCATTCAGTTTATACAAGTTGATGGTGCAATGGCTTTGTGTCAAACGAAATATACTGACACATTATTGCAGCGTTTTGGCCTTGAAGACTGTAAGCCTATTGCCACTCCTATGGAGGTAGGTTTACGATTGAGTCTTCATGATGCTGGAGATGCATTTGATGCTGTTCTCTATCAGCAGGTTGTTGGATGCTTGATTTACTTATGCATTACTCGGCCAGATATTCAGTTTGCTGTCTCACAGATGAGCAGGTTTATGCATTGCCCAGGAGTCACGCATTGGAAGGCGGTTAAGCGCATCTTTCGCTACTTGAGTGGTACTCGGCTACTTGGGTTGTTTTATCCCAAGGGGGGATCACTACCGCCAGATTTGCATGCTTTTTCTGACTCAGATTGGGCTGGTTGCTATGACACTCGTGTGTCCACCAGTGGTTTTTGCTTCATGCTTGGTAGCTCATGTATATCTTGGTTGAGCAAGAAGTAGCCTACTGTGGCCACTTCCAGTTGTGAGGCTGAGTATAGGGCAGCTTTCACAGCGACTGTTGAGTGTGTGTGGCTCAGACGCCTTATGGCTGATTTGGGTGTTGGCCAGTCTTCTGCCACCACCATCTTCACTGATAGTCAGAGCGCATTGGTAGTTGCGAGGAACCCTGTGTTCCATGCTCGCACTAAGCACATTGAGGTGCATTATCACTATGTCAGGGAGAGGTTCTCTGCTGGGGAGATCAGCTTGGCATATGTGCCCACGTAGGGGAACATTGCAGACCTTTTCACCAAGGCTTTGCCTAGGGAGAAGTTTGAAGCTTTCCGCAAAGCTTTGGGCTTACTTCCTTTTGTGGAGTGATTTCCACATAGCTTGGCACTTCCTTATACATGAGTGCAAGCTCCTTGTTCACCGCATCACTCCCAAGGGGGATTTGTTGATATATTTAGGTAGTGATGTGTGTGAACACACTAGGACCGCCGGGGCACTTTTTTCCCTCTTTAGGAGGTTTTTTTCCCCCGGCTTGTATATATGCATGTTGCCCTAATGGGCTACTTATCTTTGTACATTCTCTAGTAATACATTCAGAATTGTGTGTTTGTGCTCCAAGCTTCTTCTTCTTCCTTGTGCTATTCGCGTGCTTCCGCAGATGTCTATCTCCAACATTTATTGGCCTTTCTCGGGACCTTTCCTTTTTTATTTTGAAAAGTTATAGAAAAATAAAAGACTCTACTATAAATCAACTCTTCTCTTATGGATTTTTAAGGAAAGGTCTTCCCTCTTACTAGAAACTATCACACAAATTCGTACAAATCTCTTTGTAAAAATGTTTAGGGAAAAATTGAAATTAGCTACGTGACTTCCACACTTTGTAATAGCCCCAGACATATCAATGTGTGACTAGGTCATGATAATGGAATATTCTCCTTTTACAAGATCCATATAGTCTAGGTTGGGTGCAAAAATTTACATATCATCTCAGGGTTGTTGCATAGTTTTCATTGGGGTCAACTTGGATGTGAAGAAAATGTGCAACACTAGCTTTAATCTCTCTGATGGAATAAATTAGACACAAAAAGTGTGTGGAAAATAAGGATCTTTGTGGGGATTCGAATATGTTCAAGCTCACTTAGGGGCTCCCCAAGACTCTAGAATATCAAGGCTCACATAGCGAAAGTAAGTGGTGCGTTTATGATATAGGGAGTGCCCATAGGATTTTTCAAAACAAAATTAACACAACCACAATCTCTCCACCAAAAAATTGAATGATTGGAGCACAAGGATGGCTCAAATGATTTGGGAAATTATTTCCCCAAAATCTTCTCTTTTTGGATGTTTTTCACACTTTTTTGATACCTTGACATCTTTATGGTCCTTTACCTTGTAATTGGCATGAAAACCCATTATTCTCAGAGAGTAATAATGTCTCTAGTCTTGCATATGTGGATCATAGCCCAATAGCAACAGATGTTCATCCCTTTGACTCACTCCATCGATAGCGACTAAGAAAAATGAGAGAGAGAGAGATAGAGCAATGGATAGGGAGATAAAAAATGAGTCTCTCTCCTACACCAAAAACACATGCACATATATGTGAAATGATGTGTGCCTACCATTTCTCATAGCAAAGTTGTCTTTTAATAAAAACTTGGAGAAGCTTTTGGCCAATAAAGAGGAGATAAGGAGAGGATTGCATTATCCTCTTAGATGAGGTTTCAAATGAGACAAAAGATCAAAGCTCATTGCAAACAATCCCCCCCTTGAGCTTGATTATACAAGTAGCTCTTTGAAAACTATCCTTTCCTCACAACTAAACTAGGGTGGTGCAGAAATATGTTTCTTTCCCATGTGCAAAGAAGGTGGTACAATGTTTATATCCTTCCTTCAACAAAATCATGGGTGGTAAAAATCCTTCCCTATACATATGAGGATGGTATGTTTTACAACACACCATCATAGGCGAAATTGACTTGAGATTCTTCTTCATCACTTGTCTCCTCTGTTATGTTGATGTTGCTAAGCCTTTTGAAAGCTCCTTTATTGAGTTGTTGTTGTGTAGTCGACAATGTTGTAGCATGGTTGGGTGTAGCTCAGTGATGAGTAGCACCTCCTTTAATGTCAATCCGGGAAGACGTGAGGATGGTATGAAGACCTCGAGCAAGTGGAGGCACGAGTGCGTGAGTGAGAAGCACACAAGCATGCACACACATACACGCACACGCGCACACACGGCAAGACAAAGAGTGAGAAGCAATGGAGTCTTTAGATTACTTTCAAAAAGCTCTTACAAGTTCATTTCAATTACAATCCAACCTCAAAAATGAGCTCTCTAGCTCCTTTTATAGTTTTTGACTAGCTTTGGCCCTGTTCAGACCTAGTGTCCGGCCTAGTTAAAAATTATGTTCCAGGGCTTATTAGAGGGCTCAAATGAGATCTAAAAAATATGAAAATTGGCAGGTAGATACTTCTAAAGCTCCTCAAGCTCAAGGACTCCTTGGCTTGCACAAAATGGAGCTACAAAAATACAAAATGATATTTAGAATGGTTTTTAGTGATGAAAATCACTATTTGTGTAGGGATTTCCTCTATTGATTTGTCATACATACCTTTGAGCTCCCTACTTGCTCTGTCTTCTTGTGTGCTCAACTCCTTGATGTCTGAAAAATTTAGATGGCCTACTTGCCAGATCTTCTTTGACTGCCATGTCTGCTTATGCTGTCCCTTCGCTCTGACTCTCTTCGTCTTGTGGCTCCTTCGGTTCCCTGACTGCTGCCAACACCCCCCCCCACTCTCGCGTCTATCGCCCCTGACAGACCCTTGTCTAGATGTTCGTTGAACGTAGTATTGGACGACGTCGGAGGCGAGGTGATGTTCTTCTAATCTGAGCCCCCGTGCTAGATCTGTTAATAATGCGTCCCAATTCACTAGTCCTGGTACGTCCGGGTGTGGCACCCGCAGTTGTTCTGAATGTATGGTTCTCTCCACAGCAAATAAGTGGAGGAGATGTGAAGGTCTGGGAACAAAAATTTCTGAGTGATATTCCCAGAATCCCGTTATGAACATCTCCTCGAAAATCTGTTTAAAACAAGCTGGGAGGTACTTTATTCTGGCGTGCCAAGCATATATTACTTCTATTGATGGGGTGGTGCTCATGTCGTAAACTAGGTCTTGGTTGCCTGTAACGAAGCCTGCTCCTGAGAAGTGGGGATCCTTAATGTTTTTAAATGTCCTGAATGTGATCAGCATTAATTCAAATATTTTCATACACATTTGTGCCATCACATCGAGTGTATTGCGTAGTCGAGTGCTCCAGTGCCTGATAGTAGAAATCATGTAATTTACAGTGGGAGGTCCTCGTGGAGGTGCTAGATAAACATAATTTAGCCACTTGGCACAGCCTTTGATGTTCTTGACAGCAATGGTGAATTTGGGCCATGTGCGTCTTCGTAGGACTGGGGCATAACAAGGATTGTACTTAATAAAGAGGGGCATGTTATTCCAGGTTCGTACCATTTCAGGATAAGTCTCCAAGAGACGGATCCTCCAAGTGGGTTGATGAATAGAACCTCTTTTTGCACTCTCTGGTATATCGTCGGGGCCGAACTGGGTGGCAAAGGTGGGGGCCTTCCCACATTGTCGTTGGATCTCTGCGTTGTAATCAGCCAATAATATGCAATATGGCACATACTGATCATCATTGGTCCCTATCCACCTGTGATGGGACATACGTCTGAAATACTCGGACTTGATGACAATGTCTTCTAATTTGGCTAATGATTGGATCTGTATTGCTACTCGTTCATCGTGGGTGTTTGCTGTCTTCTCTAATGACTGAAGCCATTCAGGTGCTTCCACTTCTAAGGTATCCATTCCCTCTGAGGTTTGTTGCCCGCCTAGCATTGGCATAGGAACGTATGGTTCCTCGTACGAATCATCTACCTCAATGGGAATCAAGTCTTCTGGCTCAGGTTCTATAACTGGAGAGGGTTGCCTTTCATACTCTAGTAACTTTTTCTGGAGCTCAACCACCTGTTCTGTCAATGCCTTCACTTCCTCTGAAGTCGAGGCCGGTTCTATTACCTTGGTTGGAGCCTCCTGTTCCTTGACCTGGCCACGTAGCTCATCACGTTCCCTTTCCAACTCATCATGAGCATCTAATAGATCCGCATAGCTTTCCAAGATGGTCTTCATTGTCTCTGAGGGTATAGCTTTAAACTGCTCTGGATCAATTTCGTGGGGAGAGCCTTCCATTGCTGCTTCTAGATTTGCTTCATTTTGCTGCAGTAGTCTCTTGTTCTCTTCCAGGGCGGTTGCCATGTGTTTTCTGAGGAGTGCCAAGTTACGCCGGACTCTGAGATTATCAGCTTGGTATACGTCCAGCAAGGCCTCGAGTTGTTTGGTGCCCGGCTGTTGTGATGGTTGGGGAGTTTCTAGGAGTGTTTGGTGGGCATGTTCGAGCGTGGTGTAACGTTGGTTGAGTTCTGCATTTTCTTCCTCGATCGCTATGAGGTGGCTCTAAAGTTTCTGATTGGTAGTGATCACTTGATGATAACGATCATCGAGAGCTCGATACTCGTTCTGAAGTTGATAGACACATTGATTTAAAGCTAGAAATATACTATTTACATTAAATGATGCAGGGAGAGATGAAGATGCAGGGGGAATGGGGACGGGAAGGGGAGTTGTGAATGATGTGGAGTCAAGTGGAGATGTGGGTGGAGGGGGTATGGGAGACGGAGGTTGCATGGGGGAAGGGAGTGGTGCTGTGGCAGGAGATGTTTCCATAGTGTCAAATGTTTGAGTGACCGTGTAGATGGGGACCGTGGGTGGGGTGGATGTGACGTTAGTGAAGAGAGTGGTGACGGTGGGCATAGTGACTCCCCCAAATTGGATTCCCGGAGAGAGTGGAATTCCCATGACAATTGTGGTGATAGTGGACGTGGTGGCGATAGTGTCACGTGGTGGAGTGAGTTGTGTAGTGAGAGGTGGGGAGGGTGGTGACAGTGGTGCTTCCTGATAGGAAGGGTGGTGACATTGGTGCTTCCTGATGTTCGGCTGTTTGCGTTGTATCTCTGATGGAGAGTGTTAATCTCCAAAAGAACAACCTACTCTTGAATTTAGAACACCTCTATATCAAGAGTAAGTCAAAACCTTCACTAAATTAGAGGTCCAATCTCCAAATTATCAAAATTGAGAAAATCTGTGAAGAAGATGAAACACAGAAAAGTCTGCTGCACAATTTCTTCTCATTGACCTAACAAACATGTAAAGGTTTCTATGAAATTTTGTATGGAGTGTCGCCTAGAGATTGTGCACCTTCTCCAAGTTAAAGTTCTCAAAAAGGTTTAGTATAACTTGAGAAATTGACTTCACAAGTTACCTATGTCTGAATCTGCACTTCTGAGAAGTTGATTTAGACACCCCTAACTTCTTAACTTCAATTCTCTCAGTACAAAACCCGTTTAAGCAAATGCTTCTAGCCACGAGTAGATCATCTTCTAACTTAAAGATTAAGTGCTTACTTGCACAAAACTTTAAACTATGGAGTGAGATCTGACCAAAAGATTAAACTCGAAATTTGCGCCTGTTTCAGAGAACTGTAAACATTCAACACATATGAATGTTCCTACTTACAATTCTCCTAGCCTGTTTGCAATTAGACTCTGAAACTCAGGTCACAGACTCATTAACTAACAACTTAGATATCCTCAAAAGGATTTCTCAATTGATCAAACACAGACGGAGCAGACACGAGAAGATCGGGCGCAATATTTCTTCATTAACTCAGAAAAATTACAGTTGAGTGATGAGAGCTAACTCAACTAACTTTTCCTCTATCTCATGACTTCTAACTTCCTCAATCTTGGCTTCTAACTATTGTCACATATGCTCTCATACATGCCCCGACTTTTCTCAAAGTATTTATAGATAAATTTGTACAGGTCTATGACTAATCAAAGATCTAAGTGAACTATGTACATATGTGTACATTTCTCACATACTCTGAATGTGTCTTTCTTCCAAGCTTCAATAGTTGATCCTTCCTTCATCCTTTGATCTTCTAAATCTTCAATTGGTGATTGGTCTGCACCAACAGCTCCCCCTCAATCATCAATTGAGGTTTTCTCTGTCTTCTTTATACCTGCCATGTCTTTGAACCTTTGTAACTTTGGTCCATCCAAGCCTTTTGTAAGCATATCAGCTATCTGATCTTTTGTTGAAGTATGGATTACTTCAATCTCTTTATCCATCACCTTCTCTCTTAGAAAGTGATACTGAGTCTCAATATGTTTGGTCCTGGCATGAAAAACAGGATTAGCAGCTAAATACAATGAACTCATATTATCTCCATATATAATTGGTACCCCATGCACAATGTCAAAACTCTTCATCAATATCTGGACCCAAATTACTTCCTTTGCAGCTTCAACCATGCCTTTATACTCTGCTTCTGTAGAAGACAAAGCAACTGTATGTTGCTTCTTAGAACACCATGAGATTAACTTATCTCCCACATAACACATGTATCCATAGGTTGATCTTCTATCATCTGGATTACCTGCCCAATCTGCATCACTATAAATTTTGATATTTGTATCTGAGGTAAACCCATAATACAAACCTTCATTGAATGTACCCTTAATGTACCTCAACACCCTTTGTCCTGCAATCCAATGTTCTTTCCTTGGGCAATGCATAAATTGAGACAAAACCCCTACTGCATATGATAAATCAGGTCTAGTTAGAGTAGCATAGATAAGGCTACCAACCAAACTCTGATATTGTCTCATGTCCTTGAGTTCTTCACCTCCAAACTTACTCAATTTGTGATTCACCTCCATTGGTGTAGGTGCTACCCTGCAATCATCCATTTTAAACTTGATTAACAAGTTCTTCAAATACCTTTCTTGGGTCACAAATACTCCATGTTGAGTATATGTAATCTCCATGCCCAAGAAGTATGATAAGTCTCCCAAGTCACTTATCTTGAACTCCTTTTCCATTTGCCTCTTGAGTCTTTGTATTCCTTCTTCATCTGTACCTGTAAGAATTATATCATCAACATATATGCACATGTATATGAAACCATTTTCACTTGCTTTGACAAGCAAGCTACTATCTGCTTTAGACACCTGAAAACCAAGTTCTTTTAGGAACTTCACAAGTCTATAGTTCCATGCCCTTGGGGCCTGCTTCAAGCCATACAAAGCTCTCTTGAGCTTGCACACATGATCTGGATACCTTTTATCTCTGAACCCTTGAGGTTGCTCCATGAATACATCATCTGAAATGTAACCATTCAAAAAAGCATTCTTCACATCAAGTTGACATAGCTTCCAACCTTTACATGCAGCAATAGCAATAAGTGTCCTTATGGTTGTCATCTTTGCCACAGGACTATAGGTCTCATCATAGTCAATACCATAAGTCTGAGCAAACCCTTTAACAACAAGTCTAGCTTTGTATCTAGACACACTTCCATCTGCAAACCTTTTTGTCTTGTAGACCCACTTACATCCAATAATCTTTTGACTATTTGGTTTAGGAACCAAATCCCATGTTTGATTCTCCAATAGTGCATCATATTCTTCCTGCATAGCACTCTCCCATTTTTCCTTACCTTTTGCGTCTTCATATGTAGAAGGGTCTTCATCTGTATTCACCATATAAGCATAATCTTTTGTGGCTAGAAATGCATCATTCTAAAGTGATTCTCATCACTACAAACCCTTGTAAATATCATTTCACCTTTTTGTAGCTCCATTTTGTACAAGCCGAGGAGTCCTCGAGCTTGGGGAGCCTTAGATGTAGTTGCCTGTCAATTTTCATAATTTTTAGATCTCGTTTGGGCCCTCAAATAAGCCCCGGAACCTAATTTTTAACTAGGCCGGACACTAGGTCTGGACAGGGCCAAAGCTTGTCAAAAACTATAAATAGAGCTAGAGAGCTCATTTTTGGGGCTAGCTTCTTGTAGTTTGAGCTTGTATGAGAACTTTCTTGCAATAGAAGTGATTCCATCGTCCTACTCTCTTTGTTCTTACTGTGTGTGCGCGTGTGTGTGTATGTGTGTGCATGCTTGTGTGCTTCTCACTCACGCACTTGTGCTTCCACTTGCTCGTGGTCTTCATACCATCCTCATGTCTTCCCGGATTGACATTAAAGGAGGTGCTACTCATCACTGAGCTACACCAAATTTTGGCGCCGTTGCCGGGGATCGAGCTTTGAGGACGAGCGTGTGATGGTAAGACGTAGAGAGGACGCGTTGGAATGGTAAGTAGTAGGTAAATTTCTGATTTTTCTCCATCTCCATTTTCATCTTCACCTCCTTCTCCATCTCCACCTCCACCTCCTTCCCCACTACATATCCCCTCTTCCTTTTCATTCCCTCAATTGTTGTGTGCGAGTTTGAGAGAGAGCGATTGCGCGTGCTTGTTTTTGTGTGTTTTTTGCATGTTTCTTGCAGGTGGCAGCTCCATCATCATCTCCAGCAAGCTCAGCAGGTACAGAAATTGTCTGCACAGTTCCCGAGGCATTGAGCTCGAGCTATCGCGACACTCCGAAAATTTCACCTTCTCACGATTCTGAGTGCACCACGACACTGCGCAGGCCTAGAGCTCCTAGGAACCCTAGATAGAACAGAAAAATTCACCATATCCCGAGCTATCGCGACACTCCAAGGTATCGCGACACCCCGTGAGCTATCGCGACACTCCAAGGTATCGCGACACCCCGTGAGCTATCGCGACACTCCAAGGTATCGCGACACCCCGTGAGCTATCGCGACACTCCAAGGTATCGCGACACCCCGTGAGCTATCGCGACACTCCAAGGTATCGCGACACCCCGTGAGCTATCGCGACACTCCAAGGTATCGCGACACCCCGTGACCTATCGCGACACTTCCAGCTATCGCGACACCCCCAGCTATCGCGACACTCCGAGGTATCGCGACACCCCGTGACCTATCGCGACACTTCCAGCTATCGCGACACTCCCCCACCTATCGCGACACTTCCAGCTATCGCGACACTCCCAGCTATCGCGACACCCCGACCCGACCTATCGCGATACCCGGCCATTAACGCATGAAAATTGAGAGTTAATTTTTGAGTGATTGAAAGGGTAGTTGAGCTTGAATTTTGACATATTGGTATAACTTAGAACCTTGGAAGGGGGCAAAAGGCCTAGAAACCAGAGATAGGTGGAACTAAGTGATTCTCAGAGACAGGGGGTACAGTGAGCTACTCCAAGGGGGCTAAAATTATTGAAGTGTGTCTTTCAAATACCTATGGCAATAAAGCTATACTAACTGGTGAGTTTTTGCAGGAACTTTGTGTGCACTCAAGGCAATCCAAAGCAAGCTAGCAAGGGTGAGTACCGAGCTTGGGAGAAGGCTTCCTGGGCTTGTGTAGCAGTTTGGTCAACCGGCTAATTGAGGTTGGAAGATCTCATAACCCTCCTTTGTCAATTCCTAGCCTAGGCTAAGTACGACTTAGGTGTGGTAATTAACTAGGGCAACGTTAGGCACGAATCAAGTCCAAGAGAATTAATCAACCAAGTGCAAGAAAATAAATAGGTCTTAAGTGCGAAAACCCTAAAGGACAAAGGTAAACGGGAATCGATCACTCATCAAGTGCGGGAATCCACTTAAGTACTCCTAACGACGCAATTTCAGACAAGACCATAAACATAATATTCAACTAAAAAGAACAAAGTGATTGGTGCAAAATCAACCTGCAACGAGAGCGTGTTTGGGTTCCAGGGGGTAAATAAATCAGGCATATGAACCTTAGATCAGGCAGACACTTAGGCCGAGACAGACGAAGCCTCAGATCTTCTGAAGCTAGTGTCAATCACACTGCCAGGTCTTGGGCCCAGCAGTTGAGTGATTACCCATACACTCCCAGATCTGAAACCAGTGATTCTGAAATGTCCTATCACATGGAGAGACCAGTAGGAAGTTCAGGGTTGGCTTATCTAGAAAAGCCAGAGGGGCCTTATAAAACTCAATTGGAATATATCAGGACGAATCGTCTAGGTGCTCGCATCTACGAAGACGGACTGAGAAGATCAGTGGTCCAGATTAAGAACCCCGATCAACCCCATGGAATAGACCACCCGGTAGTCAAGTTTGAGAATGGAGCATACCTAGATAAAGAGGGGACTATATATGTAGTCACCACTCTTCCTGATAGAACTGATGAGTTTGGAAATGTGATTGCGGAGACCGACATGGGTGATATAGAGCAAGGGAACTTAGAGAGAGAACCAAGAACTCCCCGTGGTAAGTCTGTCTTGACCAGAATCATGACTCCTGAGTGGATTCCACAAGATAATAAAAGCATAGATCTGCTTTTAAATCGAGAAACCGATGAGGCTTTTTGGAGATATAGAACTTCTCAACCTCAGGAGGTGAATACCCTCACAATCTACGAGTTTAAAGACCCTGATAGTCCAGGCCAAGTAACCTACCTAGACACTGCATCAGAGAGAATCTTCGTGGTCACTGAGCAGGGCAGACATGCCTACACTTGGAAGGGTGAATTTGTTTTTCCCCAACCAAGGTCTAATGTGTCCTTTGGTCATCAAGGAGCTGGGACCTCCCAAGCTCATGGAGCTCAAAGAGATAGAGGTAGAGACAAACCTGAGGTGAGTTTTGCCAACTCCCTGGGAAGAGAAAGAACGGGAACAGAAAGGAATAGAGTAGAACCTGAGAGACATAGAACCCCATGGAATCACCGGGACATTGATGATTTTCCTTTGCCAAGGCCGAGAGAACACACTAGGACCCTACGACCAACCCAGGGATATATGCAGCTAAGAAGAGACAGAAGGCATACTTTGATGCCGATGTGAAGGATAAGGGTTTAAAGGCAGGCACCCTCTAATACCTCTCACGAAACCCACCCACCACCCCGAGTAGGATCAGTATTAGCTGACCCCACTCCTGAAGGCTTGGACATGATGTTCAAAGCCTACCAGGCTCGACTTCAAGAAGGGCCAACAGCTGCAAACCTAGACAAGAGTTACCCTAGAGCAGACTTAGAGATTGAACGAATGAAAATGTGCATGAAAATGGTAGAACAAGCTCAAGCTATACTTGAGACTAGTCAAAAGTTCAATCAGACAAACTCTGTTAAGCCGGATTTGCATTTCCAAGGCTTACTAGAAAGATTAGAGCAGTTGGTAAACAGATCACAAGTTTCTTTACCTCCACAGGCTCAACCAGTTGTTGAAAGAGGAAGCTCACCACCAAAGGGAGCTTATGTTCCTAATTCCACGGATGCTGGAATACCTCCTTCAATACAACAGTACTCTCCAGAGTTCTTGCGGGAAATACAAGAAGAGAAATGGGCCAAGGAGAAGGGTGATTCCCCTCCTATTCCTGAGATTGATGATCTTCATGATCAATTTCCCCAAGACATTCCGTCAATCTATGGAGATCAAACAGAGCAACAAGAGGATGAGAGATTAGATTTTGAATCTAATTCTGTACAAGAGTTGCCTCATTTCACAGGCCCATGGGAAGCTGAATCTCTCCAGATCCGAGCTCCCACTATATTGGTGAGAAATGAAGATTCAGTGATTCCCAGGAACACTGATGTTGTGAAGAACACTAAGGTTCAATGTCACCTCACTGTAGAGGAACTCCTCAAGGCAAAACCGGAGCTCTGGGATCATGTGAAGGATCAGGTTCCAGAACTTGAATCCAATGCACCAAAAGTAGGCGCTAAACAAAAGGTACCCGAGGTACCTCTCGACAAGATAGGAGACATGAGCGAAGGTGAAGAAGGTAACACTTATCTTCCGATCACCTATCAAGGTTACACAACCAAAGCAATTGTGGATTCGGGTGCGGGTGTTGCTATTGCGACTACCTCCTTGTGGAAATGATGGGGCAAACCCACCTTAAGACCAACGAGAATGAAACTTCAAATGGCAGATGGTCATTTTGAAAGACCTCTCGGATTGCTTGAAGGGATAACTCTAACCACTTGTGGTGTAGAGTTTGAACATACGTTTGCTATATGTGACTTTGAGAAAAATAATGTTTACGAGATGATCCTAGGAAGACCTTTCCTACGACAATTGCAGATAGTACAGGATTGGGGAACCAACTCCCTGTACTTATAGCACTTAGGGGTCACCACCAAGGTCAATCTGAAGGATCACACCTTCAGAGATGTACCACCCTTACAGTGGAATCCTATCCACAAAGCGAAAGAAGACTCTATCTCCGTGCATTCTGGAAGTTCACCTGAACCATCCTGGTTGCATGAAGATACTCACTTGTGGATGTGCAAGGTCGCGGAGGAAGAGGAAAAGCGCCGAAAAGCAAGAGAAGAAGGAACTCCCCCAGGAGATAGACCAATAAAAGACCCAGCCTATACACCGATGATATTTCCTGATGAGGAATTTGAGCCTCATGGTTGGGCAGAAATCTTAGCTACCATGGACATTGCAGTCAATGAGGAACAATGGACACCCCATTGTGATGAGGAGGGTTATGATATTTCAGTGTTCATGTGTCAGCCCTTGTTGGAAGAGTGTGATCCTAGTGAGTTCATAGAAGAAGAAGGGGGTGATGATGATCTAGAATCCATTGTAATGGATACTTACTTTGACTCAGAGGAACACTACTTAGAAGACATAGGAGTGTTAACCCAAAAAGAAGAAGAACCTCATGCAAGTATTAAAACGATAAGTTCAAAGAAAGGAAGTGAAGGAGGTCAAAAGAAAAAGAAAAGAAAAGCAGTAAGACAAGAAGAGGAAGAATCATTGTTTGAAGTACCAGAAAATTTCAAGAAATATGGAGTGGAAGACCGGAAAATTTTGGTAGGAATGCCTAAGAGAGAGGCCATTATAGGAGAAGCATATGACAATAAAGAAAAGACCAAAAAAATTGTAGTGACCATTGAAGGGAACGAAGAGCGATGTACGTACATAGGAGATGACCTAGGAGCAGAAGAAGAAGCAGAGCTTGTAGCTCTATTAAGGGAATACAGGGATGTGTTGGCATGGCATTATAGAGACTTGAAAGGAGTAGATCCAGAGATCTGCTCTCATACGATTCCGATGACCGCTGATGCTAAGCCCACCAAACAAAAACCCTACACATATAATGACAACTATGCGGCCAAAATAAAAGAGGAAATTGACAGGCTGATTGAAGCCGGATTCATTTATGAGATTGAGCACACTGAATGGGTGTCCCCTATTGTAGTGGTGCCCAAGAAGAATGGGAAATTGCGAGTGTGCATTAACCTTAAAAAAGTTAATGCCGCTACGATTAGAGATAGTTATCCACTTCCAATCACCGAACATCTTTTGGAGCGTGTCGCAGGCAAGGAAGTTTACAGCTTCCTTGATGGATTTTCAGGTTACAACCAAGTAGCCATTGCCCCCGAAGATCAACACAAAACGGCCTTTGCCACAGAATGGGGAATCTTTGCATTTCGTGTGATGCCATTTGGGCTCACCAATGCACCTGCAACATTCCAAAGACTCATGTGTCATGTCTTCAAAGAGTTCCTGCGAAAGAGCTTAGAAGTATATGTGGATGATTTGTGCGCTCATTCCCAAGAGAGAAGTTACCACATCCCTGAGCTCAGGCAAATCTTCAACAAGTGTAGAGAGTATCGAGTGTGTCTGAATCCAGAGAAGTGTGTGTTTATGGTACGCCAAGGTAAGATCTTAGGTCACATTGTTTCGAAGAATGGAATATCAACAGACGAAGACAAGGTAAGAGCAATAGCAGAATTGGCCAGACCAAGAAATGTGAAAGAGGTACAAGCCTTTATGGGCCATTGTGGATATTACCGTAGATTTATCCACATGTATGCCATCATAGCTAAACCTCTTTATGGGCTGTTAACGAATTTTGAATGGAGTGAGGAATGCGAGACTTCCTTCAATGAGCTGAAGAGACGTTTGTGCACAGCACCAATATTGACTACTCCGGATTGGAGCAAACCCTTTCATGTCCATGTAGATGCCTCCAATCATGCAATAGGATGCGTGCTAGCACAACCCACAGGTGAAGGAAACCTAGATTTGCCGATAGCATATGCTAGTAGGCAATTAAATGCAGCTGAACGAAATTACACCACAACGGAGAGAGAAGGCTTAGGCATGATATATGCTGTGAAGAAGTTCAGACACTATCTATTGGCCAATAAGTTCAAGTTTTTCACTGATCATCAAGCGTTACTATATTTGGTCAATAAACCTTGCAATACAGGTCGCTTAGTAAGATGGTTCCTCTTACTAATGTGTAGCTCAATGATGAGTAGCACCTCCTTTAATGTCAATCCGGGAAGACGTGAGGATGGTATGAAGACCTCGAGCAAGCGGTAGCACAAGTGCGTGAGTGAGAAGCACACAAGCATGCACACACATACACACACACGCGCACACACGGCAAGACAAAGAGAGAGGATCAATGGAGTTCTTTAGATTACTTTCAAAAGCTCTTACAAGTTCGTTTCAATTACAATCTAACCTCAAAAATGAGCTCTCTAGCTCTTTTTATAGTTTTTGACTAGCTTTTGGCCCTGTCCAGACCTAGTGTCCGGCCTAGTTAAAAATTAGGTTCCAGGGCCACTTTGAGGGCTCAAACGAAGTCTAAAAATTATGAAATTTGGTACGGTGGTACTTCTAATACTCCTCAAGCTCGAGGACTCCTCGGCTTGCACAAAATGGAGTCTATTCTACCAAAAACGGGATTTACAATGTTTGTGTAGTGATTAAAATCACTTGAGTTGTACATAACCCATGGGGAAAAATGATCTGGCCTTGTTGCCGTATTGTGCATGATTCCTCTGTTGCTTTGTGTGCCAACACTCCCCCCTTCCTAGCGTCTGTCGCCCCTGACAGACCTTTGTTCGCGCGGGTGGTCGATGTAATATTGGATGACATTGGTGGCCAGTTCATGTTCTCCTATCCTTAAGCCTCTTGCTAGATCGGCTTCCAATGCCTCCCAATTTATTGCACCGGGGGTCTCTGGTTGCGGGGTGGTGTAGTACTCTGAATACATTGCTTGTTCACAAGCAAACAGTTGAAGCAGATGTGTCGGCTTTGGTGCAAAAATCTCCGAGTGGTACTCCCAGAAACCTGATCTGAACATTTCTTCGAAGGTCTGTTTGTAGCAGGCGGGGAGGTATTTGATGCGTGCATGCCAAGCGTAAGCCACACGGATACTGGGGGTGGTGCTCATATGATGGAGAGTGTTAATCTCCAAAAGAACAAGTTAACCTTGAATTTAGATCACCTCTATATCAAGATTAACCTTAGACTCCACCAAACTTAGAGAACTTTCACCAATTTATCAGAAAATTGATTATTCTGAAAAATTCAGTTTCTTCAGAAAAGTCTGCTGTAGATTAGTCACTCATTGACTAATCAATCCTGTAAAGTTTTTGATAAAACTTTGCACAACACTTCGCCTTAAGGTTGCGCAACTTTACCAAGTTAAATTTCTCAAAATGATTGAGTATACTGTGAGAAATGTGTGAAACACTTTACCTATGTCTGAAACTGCTTCCTTGCAATGGCGACTTTGACACCTGCAACTTCTTAGCACTGGTTCTCCTAGCTCTGAACCCGTTTGATCAAGATCTTTTAGCCATAGATGGCTTACCTTCCAACTTAGATTTTAAGCCCTCACTTGTGTAAAACTTTACACCACACACTGAGAAATCTTCATTTTTCTGAACATGAAATCTGCGCCAGTTTTGTCGACTATTAGAACATCTTCACATATGAATGTTCCTAAACAAAATTCTCTTAACCTGATTGCAATTGACCTCTCAAATTCTAGCCATAGATAGATTAGCTATGAACTTAGATACGTGCAGAAGGATTTCTCAAAAGATTAAGCACAGAAGGAGAATGGGAGAGAAGATCGACGCGCAGAAATCTACAATATTTTCTTCTTCATTACTTTTCATGCATATGGTTGATGATACATACAATGTTCATCACCTATTCATCTATTGTCCTCTCTATCTGATCTATATCACTCTCTCTTCCTACGAATACATATCTGTAGATATATATACGAGTCTAACTCGTCATCTTTTTCAAAATACATTGAACTATTTACAAGAGTAATATACAAAAGAAAACATTTCTGATTCTATTCTTTTCCTTTGAAAATAATCTTCATTCTTCCACATATCTTTTCACTTTTGGACTTCATGTAATCACCTATTGATGATTGCTCTGCTCCAACAGCTCCCCCTCAATCTTCAATTGTGATTACCTGCATCTTCTTTATTCCTGCCATATCTTTAAACCTCTGCAATTTAGGTCCATCCAAACTTTTAGTCATCATATCTGCAAGTTGATCTTTTGTAGGGGTGTGTATGACTTCAATTTCCTTCTCAATGACCTTCTCTCTCAGGAAATGGTACTGTATTTCAATATGCTTAGTTCTAGCATGAAACACAGGATTAGCTGCCAAGTATAGAGAACTCATGTTGTCTCCACAAACAATAGGAGTACTTTGAACCACATTAAAAACTTTCATAAGTGTCTTTAGCCATATTACCTCCTTTGCAGCTTCCACCATACCTTTATATTCTGCCTCTGTGGATGACAAAGCAACTGTATGTTGCTTCTTAGAACACCATGAAATCAATTTGTCTCCTACATAGCACAAGTATCCATGTGTTGATCTTCTATCATCCACATTACCTGCCCAATCTGCATCACTATATATCTTGATTCTTGTATCTGAAGTAAACCCATAGTACAACCCTTCTTTGAGTGTACCCTTGATGTACCTAAGTACTCTTTGTCCTGCAATCCAATGTTCCTTTCTAGGACAATGCATGAATTGTGAAAGTACACCAACTGCATATGACAAGTCAGGCCTTGTTAATGTAGCATAAATCAAGCTACCAACCAAACTTTGATAGAGTTTCATGTCTCTGAACTCTTCTCCTCCAAACCTAGACAATTTATGATTCACTTCCAAGGGTGTAGGTGCAACCCTGCAATCTTCCATTTTAAATTTGGTTAGCAAATTTTTAAGATACCTTTCTTGGGTCACATATACTCCATGTTGAGTATAAGAAATCTCCATTCCCAAGAAGAATGATAGGTTCCCCAAATCACTAATTTTGAACTCTTTCTCCATCTGCTTCTTGATCATTTGTATCCCCTTATCATCTGTTCCTGTAAGTATTATGTCATCAACATAAATACACACATAAATGAATCCATCTTCACTTGTTTTAACTAGCAAGCTACTATCTGCCTTTGATGCTTGAAATCCAAGATCATTCAAGAATTTTACAAGCCTATAATTCCAAGCCCTTGGGGCTTGCTTCAACCCATACAAAGCTCTCTTGAGCTTACACACATAATTTGGACTCACTTGATCTTTGAACCCATCTGGTTGCTCCATGTAGACTTCATCTGAAATGTAACCATTCAAGAAAGCATTTTTTACATCTAATTGAGACAACTTCCAACCTTTGCAAGCAGCAATTGCTATGAGTGTCCTGATGGTTGTCATCTTTGCCACAGGACTATAAGTCTCATCATAATCCACTCCATATGTCTGTGCATATCCTTTCACAACAAGTCTAGCTTTGTACCTAGACACACTTCCATCTGCAAATCTTTTAGTCTTGTAAACCCACTTACAACCAATGATTTTCTGGCTATTAGGTTTAGGAACCAAATCCCATGTTTGATTCTCTATTAATGCATCATACTCCTCTTGCATAGCATCTTCCCAATTCTTCTTCCCTTTGGCCTCTTCATATGTAGAAGGGTCTTCATCTGCTTTTACCAAGTAAGCATAATCTTTAGTAGTTAAGAATGAAGTGTCATAGCTATACCTTGTAGGTTGCCATTTGTGCCTGGATGACCTCCTAACTTCTGCACTTCTTGAGGTCTCTGGTTCATCACATTCTGGATCAAACCTTGGCCTCTCTTCAACTTCAATCTGCACTTCATTACTCTCACTTTCATCAAGTAATTGAATCTTTGCTTTACCTTTTCTTTGATCCACTACTTCTTCATCATCTGCATGTACATTATATTTACCTGCATACCAAGTACCTTGTTCATCAAATGTAACATCCTTGGATACAAAGAATTGTTTTGTGGATGGACTCCACAACCTGTATCCCATTTGCTTATCATCATAACCAATGAATACATACTTTTCTGCCTTAGGCTCCAACTTATGCCTCAATTGAGATGGCACATATGCATATGCCAAGCACCCAAATATTCTGCAATGATCCAAGGTAGGTTTCTTACCCCACCAAGCTTCATATGGTGTCATACCCTGCAAAGCTTTACAAGGCAATCTATTAACCAAATATGTAGCTGTATTAACAGCCTCAGCCCACAAATAATTTGGGCAATTCTTCTCTTTCATCATGGACCTTGCAAACTCAACAAGAGTCCTATTTCTTCTTTCTGCTACCCCATTTTGTTGAGGAGAGTACCTGCAAGTAACTTCTCTCTTTATACCTGCATTCCACAAATAATCATTGAACTCATTTGAAAAATACTCTCCCCCTCCATCTGACCTTAGTCTCTTCAATTTTTGACCTGTAATCCTTTCTGCATATGCATGATAGTGTTTAAATGTATTAAACACTTCTGACTTTTCCTTAATCACATAAATTGTGATCCACCTGGTAGCATCATCAACATATATGACATAATATCTTGAACCATTTATGCTAAAGTCCTTTGAAGGACCCCACACATCTGTATGCACCAATTCAAGTCTTTCTGAATACATAAGCCCATGCTTGGAATAGGATTGCTTATGAGCCTTACCTAATTGACATGCCTCACATCTGTATGTCATGTGTTGACCTGCAATATTAGGCATTCCAAGCACTGAATCATTGTTAATCATTTCTTTGATACCTCTTTCATTAAAGTGTCCAAGTCTTTTGTGCCAAAGATCCAATTCTGACACCTTCTGCTCTCCATATGTGAACATAGCATGTCCAACATTTCCTTGTACCTTCAATGTGAAGAGCCTTCCTTCTTTCTTTCCTGCAATAACTTGTTTATACCCTTGACTAGGGTCTTCCACATAAACTCCATCATTGGTAAACCTTACCTCATAACCTTTTTCCACAATTTGACCTACACTGATCAAATTCTTTGGAATTGTGGGAACATAAAGTACCTTACTCAGAAGAGTGCTCCCATCCTTAGCTTTGACTGAACCAATTGACTTTACCTTATGCTTTGTATTATCACCTGTCTGAACTGTATGATTAATTGCATTATGATCTAGGTCAGTCATCAAGGCAATATTTCCACTTAAATGATTACTACATCCTGAATCAATATAAAACACTCTCATGTCCTCATGTGAAGTTTCACATGTATTCATAATGAGAGTCGAGTCCTCCTTTTGATCTGATGCATAGTTGTAGTAGGTGTTATTATAGGATTGACTTTGGAAATTTCTTCCACCACCTCTTCCAAAAGAACTCCTACCACCTCTACCTCTGAAATTTCCTCTCTGAAATCTACCACCTCTTGCTCTTTGATTAAAGTTCTGATAATTACCATTGTTTTGATTATTATGCCAACAATCATGAGATAGATGATTGGTCTTACCACATATCCAACAAGCTCTTGCATTCTCTTTGTTGTTTCTGCCTCTTCCTCTACTTCTGCCATTTCCTCTTCCTCTTATGAAGTTTGCTTGGTTTGAAGTACCTTCTTCTTCACCTGATTGTTGCTTTCCTTTGTTGGCTTTCTTCTTGTCTTTAGAATACATTGCATGACCTGCACTCTTATCAACATCTCCTTTGACATCATTCTCAAAAGTTAGCATATGACCTAACAATTGATTCAAGTCAGGAGTAAAGTGATCTAATGAAAGTTCTGTAGATAAAATGAAGGGCTTCCACTTCTCATCTCCTCTTAGCCCTGTGAGTATTTGTCTTACCAATTTGTCCTCTTCAATATCTTCATCCACTGCACCTAGAGAGTCTGCAATGTCCTTCATCTTTGTCACATAATCAGAGATTGATTGTGAGGTCTTCTTCTTAAAAGTAGTAAACTCTGCCCATAGCGAAGCTTTCCTTGATTTGGTTGTATTTTGGAAATGCTCTTCCAAAGCATTCCAAATGTCACATGCACTTTCAAGTCCTCTAATGTGAGGAAGCAAATAGTCATTAACTGCCATGTAGATGATACTTCTTGCTTGAGCATCCTTCTTCATCCAATTCTTCAAATCTGCAAGCTCCTCCCTAGTTGGAACACTAGGATCTCTGCATTCTGGCTTTTCTTCATCTCCTGTGATGTATCCTATCAGATCTTTGCTCATAAGATGAGCTTCCATCCTCATAGACCATGCAGGATAGTTCTCTCTATCCAACTTTTCAATTTGGAGACTATCTCCCATCTTTACTTCACCTGTAGCTTCAAATCTTTAACCTTTACAGATAATGAATGTACCTTTACTTCGAATGTTACTCCTTCTGATCCTTTTGATACTCTTTGTATGTCTTCCTTCAAGTTTTCTTCAACCTTTACCCTTCTACACCTTCAAAATGTAAAGATTTGTACTTCTGCAATAATCGGAGTCTTCTTCACTTCAATTTTGACACAACCTGCTCTGATACCACTGATGGAGAGTGTTAATCTCCAAAAGAACAAGTTAACCTTGAATTTAGATCACCTCTATATCAAGATTAACCTTAGACTCCACCAAACTTAGAGAACTTTCACCAATTTATCAGAAAATTGATTATTATGAAAAATTCAGTTTCTTCAGAAAAGTCTGCTGCAGATTAGTCACTCATTGACTAATCAATCCTGTAAAGTTTTTGATAAACCTTTGCACAACACTTCGCCTTAAGGTTGCGCAACTTTACCAAGTTAAATTTCTCAAAATGATTGAGTATACTGTGAGAAATGTGTGAAACACTTTACCTATGTCTGAAACTGCTTCCTTGCAATGGCGACTTTGACACCTGCAACTTCTTAGCACTGGTTCTCCTAGCTCTGAACCCGTTTGATCAAGATCTTTTAGCCATAGATGGCTTACCTTCCAACTTAGATTTTAAGCCCTCACTTGTGTAAAACTTTACACCACACACTGAGAAATCTTCATTTTTCTGAACATGAAATCTGCGCCAGTTTTGTCGACTATTAGAACATCTTCACATATGAATGTTCCTAAACAAAATTCTCTTAACCTGATTGCAATTGACCTCTCAAATTCTAGCCATAGATAGATTAGCTATGAACTTAGATACGTGCAGAAGGATTTCTCAAAAGATTAAGCACAGAAGGAGAATGGGAGAGAAGATCGACGCGCAGAAATCTACAATATTTTCTTCTTCATTACTTTTCATGCATATGGTTGATGATACATACAATGTTCATCACCTATTCATCTATTGTCCTCTCTATCTGATCTATATCACTCTCTCTTCCTACGAATACATATCTGTAGATATATATACGAGTCTAACTCGTCATCTTTTTCAAAATACATTGAACTATTTACAAGAGTAATATACAAAAGAAAACATTTCTGATTCTATTCTTTTCCTTTGAAAATAATCTTCATTCTTCCACATATCTTTTCACTTTTGGACTTCATGTAATCACCTATTGATGATTGCTCTGCTCCAACATCATATCATACACCAAGTCGTAATTTCCATTGCTAAACCCCGGAAGACGTACCTGTGGTGCGGCTGCATTTCTAAAGGTCTTCAACACTACTTGCATCATATCTAAGATTTTAAGCATCATTTGCGCTGCCACATCTTGCATGGGCTTCAAGCGCGGCATCCAGTGGCGAATGGTCCCCATCATATATGCTACCGATGGTGGTCCTTGTGGTGGCGCGATGTACGGGTAGTTCAGCCATTCCTTGCATTGCGCATTGTTCTGTACCTTGATATTAAATGCCTTCCTCGACCTGCGGCGGGGGACTGGACCGTAGCATGGGTTGTACAGGAGGTGCAACGGCGCGTTGTTCCATGTGCGTAGCATTTCTGGATAGGTCTCTAAAAGTTTCTGCCGCCATGTTGGTTGACGAATCTTGCCTTTTCGCACCTCTGGAGGAAGGTCTTCGGGTTGAAATTGGGTCGCAAAAGTAGGAATCTGACCCGTGACTCTTTGTATTTCTGCATTATAATCAGCCAAGATAATATAATATGGCCTGTACTGGAGTTCCGATGAGAGAATCAGGCGTCTCGATGACAAGTTCTTGAAGTAAGCTGATTGTAACACAGTCTCCTCTATGACCCTCATGGCCTGATTTTGCACTACGGTGCGCTCTTCATGCGAGGTCCCTATTTCCTCCACTTGTCGTAACCATGGCGGCCGTGGTGCTTCGAACGTGTCCTGCGCTTCTTCTGTTTGTTGGCCTCCTGGGAATGGTTGCGGATCATATTCTTCATCAAACGTTTGTTCCACAGGAATTTGCACAACTTCTTCGTCCGTGGGAGCCTCCAGAGGGGAAGATGGCCTCTCATATTGTAGTAGGCGTGTTTGCAATTCAGTTACCTGTTCCTGGAGATCTTTTATGGCCTCTGCGTTGAGAAGCGAAGCCGCAGAGGGGGTGGTTGGAGGGGCAGCTGCTGGTCCTTGTTGGTGTTCCTGCTGCAGTTGTCCTAGCTCCTCCGATAGCTTATCATGCGCTTCGAGCAGCGTGGCATAATCTTCCAATATAATCTTGATATTATCGGGGGTCACTGCTTGAAACTTGGATGGGCTGATGGGTGCCCCCGGTGTGCTCTCAATAGCTGCCTCCAGGTTCTCTTGATTTTGTATTTGCAGACGTCTGTTCTCTTCCTGAGCAGCCGCAAGATGGCGTTTAAGTAGCGCCATATTTCGCTGAAGTTTTGAGTTGCGTTCCAGCTGTGTCCGTAGGTGACCTTCTACCACCTGCACTGCTTCCTGATCTACGTTCTGTAGCTGTACCTCCAATATATTGTGGGCTTCTTGGAGGGTGTGGAACTGTGTGTGGAGGCGAGTGTTCTCCTCTTCTAGTGCCGCAAGGCGGTGCTGTAGTGTCGCTGAGTGCTCTTGCAGGCGTTCGTTTTGTTGCTGGAGCTGAATATAATCTGTTCTTAAATTTGATATACAAGCCAACATGGTGTCCAATGCATTTCCTATAGATGAGTGGGGGGTGTTTACCGTGGAAGATGCATGGGAAGGGAATTGGGGAAGGGAGACAGTGAATGATGTGTCTACGAAAGTTGTGTGTGTGGGTGAAATTGGTGGAGGGGGAATGGGAGGAGGTGAAACCGTGGGTGGAGGTGCCGTGGGTGGTGAAATGTCCATACCTTCAGGAGTGGGTGTTAGTGTGGGGCCTGCCATATACATTGGTATGGTAGGTGGTGTGTGTGTGGAAGTGGTGAATAGATGTGACGTGGGGTGGGGAGCTGAAGAGGCAGGGAATGGTTGAGAGCCTGGTTGAAAAGCTCTAGCAAAAATGTCCTGGAGGGATTGTAGAAATGGATATCGGGGGTTGGGGTCGTAAATTTGAGAAGGGTGGAAAGGGTTGCGTGGTAGTAGGGAAGCCCATGAATGTGGATCTGGGGTCAGGGTGGCCCGTGGCTGAAGGCATTGGGGATGGTTGTCCTAGGGCAGGCTCGGGAAGGGTTTCAGTGGGTTGTGTAGTGATGGGGTTTGCGTCAAAGATCGGGTTATCAGTGGTAGAGAATAGGGTGGCACTAGAGATGGGAGTACGAAAGATGAAGGTTGGGTCAGTGGGTTGAGTGGTCGATGGGATTTCCACTGTCTCTGTTCTCGGAGGTGATGGTGGGGGAGTAGGTGGTAGTGGTTCGGTGGACTCCTCATGGGTGGCGGGGTGCTGTTGACTAGCTGTTTGGGAGGTTGGTGTAGTAGATGGCTCTTCTGCAACTGTAACGGGAATTTGGATATTTTTACCTGAGCGAGGTCGTGTCTGGAACCTTCGTGGGTCATATTGAACTGAAGGCCTCTGAATGGCAGTGCGCACAGCTTCTACAACTCCATATGTTTCTGCCATCAATAAGAGACCCTCCCTGTACTCTGAGTCAACTCCCCCTTCTTCCAACAACTGAGTCATAAGTACTCTGCTGCTCTGTTCAGTGAGTAACTGCTGCGATCGCACTCTTTCCATAATCTGATACAGCCTTCGGAGTTCTGCTGTATATGCTGGGGCTTCAGTGGTCTCTTCTTCATACGCTTCTTCTTCTTCCGGGTGTCCGTGTTGTTGACTTTGCTGAGCGTCACTCCAATGGACATGTCTACCGTCTGTAGACTTTCTTCTTCTTCGTGAGGATGTGCCCTGCTCCTCTGCCTCTGAATAAAACTCTACATCAGAGAATTGTGTGCTTTGTAGGAATGCTTCGAAATCCTGGGGGTCCAGTCCTTCAGCGTCTCCAGTGGCAGCAAATTCGAATTCAGGTGTAACAGGAGGAGCCGATGGGGTAGGTTGTGTCGTAGTGTCAGATTCCGACCTGGGTATCCTAATGGTAAAGGGAGGTACAGTGCCCTCTCTTAGTGGTGATGCCTCAGGAGTAGTCACGACTTCCCGTGTCTGGACGCAAGGGATCGCGCCCCTCATGCGCTTGGACTGATGTGTGGATGTCTTGAGCCTTTTAAACATTTGTAATTCTGCCCAAGTTAAGGCACGCTCAATGGGGACATCATATGCCAAGCATCGGTAAATGATGCGTGTGAGTGCACAGCATCCGTTCACCACTAATTTCCTAGAAGCCCGTTTGTTTGCTTCATACAACTGATCTATAATCCACACTGGTAGCTTAATAGGTAACGCACCTGCTTCTGCCAAGTAGAGAGCAAACCAGATCTTCTTGTGTGGTTGCGTGAATCGGTCTTGACCGGGGAAGGCGAAATGTTGCATGCACATGCGGAGAGGGATGGACACATTTGGGGTGAGTGCTGCCATGTCTTTCAGCTTCACTACTTTCCTGTCCTTCATGTTGGTGGGAACGAGAGCATCCTTTTCTAAGGGCACATGCGTGCCATGCATATTTAAAGCATCGCTTACCAACTCCACAGTGAGTTCAAACCTCTTCAACTCGTTGTTGCCCAGCAATGAGGGGAGAACAAATGATCCGGGTTGGTCCTTATCTTCATTAGCTTGTAATGTGGAGACCAAATAGTAACATCGGAGGAGATCGGGTTTAGGTAGTGGGGCTTCAAAATATTCCGCCAATCCTGCTCGTTGCCATATGGTCTGTAGATCTTCGGTGTTCTGTAAAGTCTCGAACTCCTTGGAGAAAAATTGGAATCGCACCCATGATCTGTCATACTCGCATTTAGACTCCCAGATATACTTGGCCTCACCTAATGGACCGGGCATGCCATTGAACCAATGAGAATTGGCATGAACTCTTTCCGTGATGCCTGTAGGTGGATCTGGCACCGGGAGTTGCTGAAGGTGTTGCATCTCCACTGGTCGTTCAGTCGGAGGCACGTCCACAGGTAGGCTATCCACATCAATTCCTGCAGTAAGTATCCCTACTTGTGAGCCCGAACCTGTCGCTTCTGCCATTTTCTTCTTGCCTTCTGATTCTGTGAGAATATAGAATCATGTGTTAACATCGTAATGGACAGAATAAATCCGTTGTTGTCCCCGTTACAACATTAACATGAGGTAGATGGTGAGTTAGTGGTTAGTAAGTGCACGAAGACAGTGAGTGTAGTTAATATTTGTGTATTCCTAGGAGACTAATGCCGTGAGTAAGTGGGGTGAATTTACAATTTGGGGTCGGGGGGTTTATTACAGGTCTTAGACTGCCAAATGCAGCGGATGGGCTTTGCTTTCGGTTTCGTAGAGACTCTAGAGAGCTGTGTCGGTGTCGCTGTTTGGGAATGGGGCCTTTTAGGGACCCACTTATGAGTGATTACATGCATGCTCATGGGTCTTGGTGTGTTCCTAAGTGTTGAGAGCGAGTGAATACTGGTTGTACTCGTAGTTGGGTTATGCTGCATAGGTTGTGGCCTTGGCGTAGCTACTTGTGCCCTCAAGCAAGCCTTAGGCACCCAAATTTGTCTTGATTGTGGGCTTGCCTTCATCGACTTCTTGGGCACCCAAATAGATTTTACTTTGGCAGAAGAATTTCTGAAAGACTTCTTATTAGCGTCGTGTTGTTGGTTACTAATAAGAGACTTTGCCCGTGTAGTTGACGGTGGTGCACCCGGTCGTTCGCCTTTCCGCACCCACACCTGGTTTATTTTCTGGGACATTCTGCTGCGCAGGTATTTTTGATCTCGGACATAGGTAGTACTCTGCTTCTTCTGCTTGTGATCCGCCTTTGGTTGCTGCCTCCTTCTGGCCTTTGGAAAAGAAGGGAGTTCCATTGCATCCCTGACTCCTTTTTCGCAAATGTCAGTCCTCTGCAACACAGGGTTTTGAACAAGAACAGCATGGTCATCTTCATGTGTACCCCTGGAAGGACCAGGAGTCTGTGCCTTTCCTAGTTCCTTGAGTGTTCCATTGTCTAATTCTACTGTAACTCGACTATGATTGACCCAAACCTGGAGAAGTCCACTTCTTAGGTTTAGATTGACTGCTCGGTCATAGATCCAATCCTGGCCCAAGACGAGAGGTTCAGTGAGATCCTCATCTTGACACACTAGTACTTTAACGGTCATTGCCTCATCGTGAATGTAGAGGGGAAGTTCCACCTCGCCCATGCAAGGGGTTTCCACGCCTCCCAATCCTATGAGATATGCCTCCACAGGATGGCCAGTTAACTGTAACTCTTGACAGTAAGACAACTTAACAGCGCTAGTGGCGGCACCTGAGTCAATCAAGGCTCTTACGGTCCTTGCACTCTTTCCTTGTCCTATATCTATGGTTATGAAAGGACGTCTATCAATTATTCTATTCGAGCTTGTTCCTGCAACTTCACACATGGCCATGGGATATCCTTGATCTGCATGGTCAACTGTTCTAGTCAGATCTCGGCCGTGTCTGCGTAACTTCATCCTTCTGATGCGTTCTAAAGCCTCTGCTTGAGCCTCTTCTCGAATGCGCTTTTCTTCCTCTTTGCGTTTCTTAGCAGTGTTTAGTCGGCTGAGCATTTCCTCCGTGAGGGGTTCCTGATACAACTTGACTCTGCAACCGCTAATATAGTTTGGGAGAACATCACCCTCTAACGTGGCTAGTTGTACTGCTCCGCTCGTGGAGATCCTATTGATGATCATAGGTCCGTAGCCTCTCTTTTCTAGCTTCCTCGCGTGTTGTTTTAGTGTATAGACTAAGACTAGATCTCTTGCTTTCAAACCTTTATCCTTCACATGGGCATCGAAATATGCCTTCTGTCTCTTCTTGGCTGCATATATTCCTGCAGCGGCTCTCAGTCTTGTTTCCCCTAATCGTTCAAGGTCAAAGATCCTAGAGGAGAGCTCATGCCCTGTCCATTCGTGCTCTGGTGCTACTTTCAATGTAGGGATCAAGAAGTCCAAGGGTAACACAGCGTTTTGACCGAATACCATCTGAAAGGGGGTGGCTTGGAGTACCGTTTTGTAGGCAACTCGGTATGCCCAAACAGCATGGTGTAGCTGTTTGTCCCAGTCAGAGCGTTTAGTGTTCACTAATTTCGTCAGTACATTGCATAAAATCTTATAAGTGCTCTCAGCTTGTCCATTAGCTTGAGGGTGATAAGGGGCAGACTTCTTGTGTATTACCAAGAATTCTTGGAGTAGATTTTCAATCACTTCGTTCAAGAAATGAGTGCCTCTATCACTTACAAGCTCTATAGGTAGCCCGTATCTTGTGAATACATTCTCAAACAAGAATTTGGCAGTTGTTTGAGCATCGTTCTTGGTTGTAGCTTTTACCTCTACCCACTTGGTGAGATAATCTGTTGCCACAATGATGTATTCCGCATGAGAACCCTTAGCTGGGGGATTAATAGGACCTACGAAGTCTATTCCCCACTTAGAGAATGCACGTCCACCCATCATAGGTTTCAGTGGCATCTCATCTTTGCGTATAGGATACTGAGTCCTTTGACAGACATCACACCGTTTCACATAGGTATGTGCATCCATGTGAAGGGTAGGCCACCAAAAGCCCGCAAATAGGATTGCCTTGATCACCCGATCCGGTCCAAAGTGTCCTCCTGCTACACCTTGGTGAGCAGTTTCTAAGATCTTAAGATACTCACTTTCATGGACACACAGTCTCAGGTAACCATCCTTACCGCGCTTGTATAGATTATCACCAATGAGTGAATAATCCTGGGCTTCTTGTTCTAAACTCCTTTTCCTAGCTAGAGTCATGTCTGGAGGGAATGTGTTTGTCCTTAAGAATGATACTAGAGGTTCACTCCAATCTGGCACAATGGATACTTGATAGAGAGTGGCATGTTCCACAGGTGGTTTAGTGCAACAGATTGGGCATTCCTTGCACAACTTTTGGACATCCGCTTCCATAGTTGGCCAATGCACTCCGAATCTCTTTAGAGTCTGCAACGTTCGTTGCTTTGAATGGTGTTGCTCTAACGCACCTACATGTGCTAATTGCAACCAATTAGCATACTCATCCTCTTCTACGCAACAAGCCAAGATCCCTTGATCTGTGTGCTTGTACATGCTTCCTGCCATGATATGGTACTTTTGGGCTTTTACGATCTCTCTATTCCGTGTGTTCACCACTGGATGATTAGGCCCGTATGTCAATACTGGTACTATTGGCTTGGCCCACTGCGGCACCACTTCCAAATTAAACAAGTAAGCATCAGGAAGGTCATCTGACACTCCTTGTGGGGCTTCTCCTGATGTGAGCCTAGAGAGGTGATCTGCTCTCAAGTGAGTCCTACCCTTTCTTACCACAACCTCAAAATCATATTCCATTAGCAAGAGAAACCATCTTACTAATCTTCCTGTATTGCATGGCTTGTTTACAAGATATAACAATGCCTGATGATCAGTAAAAAATTTAAACTTATTTGCAAGCAAATAGTGTCTAAATTTCTTGACTGCATATACCATGCCTAATCCTTCGCGCTCTGTAGTGGTGTAATTCCGTTCAGCCGCATTCAATTGTCTACTGGCATAGGCAATTGGAAGATCCATATTACCTTCACCAGTAGGTTGTGCAAGCACACATCCAATAGCATAATTGGATGCATCCACATGAACATGGAATGGCTTATTCCAATCTGGTGTGGTCAAGATTGGTGCTGAACACAATCTTCGTTTAAGTTCTTGGAAGGAATTCTCACATTCATCCGTCCACTCAAAGTTTGTCAGAAGTCCGTACATGGGCTTTGCAATGACAGCATACATGTGTATAAATCGTCGATAATAACCACAATGCCCCATGAAAGCTTGTACTTCCTTGACATTCTTTGGCCTAGGTAGCTCTGCTATGGCTCTCACTTTCTCTTCGTCAGTAGATATGCCATTCTTTGACACTATGTGTCCTAGAATCTTACCTTGCCTTACCATAAAAACGCACTTTTCTGGGTTCAGGCAGACTTGGTACTCTCTACATTTGTCAAAGATTTGTTTGAGTTCAGGAATATGGGTTTGTCTAACATTAGAATGAGCACAGAGATCATCAACATAGACTTCTAAACTCTTCCTCAGGAACTCCTTAAACACATGGCACATCAGCCTCTGGAAGGTGGCTGGTGCATTGGTAAGCCCAAATGGCATTACTCTAAAAGCAAAAATGCCCCATTCTGTGGCAAAGGCTGTCTTATGCTGATCCTCTGGAGCTATGGCTACTTGATTGTAGCCCGAAAATCCATCAAGGAAGCTGTACACTTCCTTGCCTGCCACTCTTTCTAAGAGATGTTCTGTGATGGGAAGCGGATAGTTATCTCGAATTGTGGCTGCATTAACCTTTTTCAAGTTAATGCACACGCGCAGTTTGCCATTCTTCTTGGGCACCACTACGATGGGGGATACCCATTCAGTGTGCTCAATTTCATAGATAAATCCAGCTTCAACCAGTCTATCTATCTCTTCTTTGATCTTAGCGGCGTAATTATCGTTATATGTATAAGGCTTTTGCTTAGAGGGTTTAGCATCTGAGGTCATGGGAATAGTGTGTGAGCATATGTCCGGGTCAACCCCTTTCAAATCCTTGTAACTCCAAGCGAATACATCTCTGTATTCTCTTAGCAAGGCAATCAATTCATGCTCTTCTTCTTTTGTCAGGTCATGGCCTATATACGTGCATCTCTCCTCTCCTTCTTCTATGGCCACTACTATTTTCTTGGTGGTTTCTTTGTTATCATAGGCCTCTCCTGATTGTGCTTCTCGTTTAGGCATTCTTATCATGACTCTCCTGTCATCTATCTCATACTTCTTAAAATTTTCGGGGACCTCAAACAAAGATTCTTCCTCTTCTGGTGAGGCTTCTCTCTTCTTTCGTTTCTTCCCTTCTTCCTTCGGGCTCACATGTGTTGCTAATCTTACGTCATTTGTCAGCTCTCCATGCCTCTGGGTTTGAAATTCTACTTCATGGAAATATTCTTCATCTGATGCAAATGGTGGGTCCATAATGATTGACTCTAGATCGGAGTCACTTGCATCCTCAAATGCATCAGGGCTAGGTTCGCATTCTTCTAGAACTGCCTCTCCCATGATTGGCTCTATGGAGAAGACTGAAATGTCATAGCCATCCTCATCACAGTGAGGTGTCCATTGTTCTTCATTGATGGCTACGTCCATTGTTGCTAAAATTTCCGCCCAGCCATGAGGTTCAAATTCTTCGTCTGGAAAAACTACAGGTGCATAGGCTGGGTCTTGGATTGATCTATGGGTTTCTTTCGCACCTACCTCTCTGGTTCTCTCTCTCTTCTCTTCTTCTACTGCTACCTTGCACATCCATAAGTGAGTATCTTCATGCATCCATGAGGATCCAGACCCTATGGAATGCACCGATTCTGTATCATCTTTGGCTCTATGGATGGGATTCCATTGGATAGGAGGGACATCTCTATGAGAATAATCCTTGAGATTGACTTTGGTTGTAACACCTAAGTGCTGCAGGTACAAAGAATTGGTCCCCCAATCCTGTACCACTTGCAACTGTCGCATGAATGGTCTTCCCAAAATCATCTCATAGGCATGATTTTTGCTGAAGTCACATATAGCAAAGCTATGCTCAAACTCGACACCACAAGTGGTGAGAGTTATTCCTTCTAGCAATCCTAAGGGTCTCTCTATGTGACCATCGGCCATTTGCAATTTCATCCTCGTTGGCCTGAGTGCTGGCTTGCCCCAACGCTTCCATAAGGAGGTGGTGGCAATTGCAACTCCTGCACCTGAGTCCAAAATCGCCTTGGTGGTGTATTCCTGGTAGGTGATGGGAAGATAGGTGTTCCCTTCTTCACCTTCACACATATCTCCTATCTTATCCAAGGGAATTTCTGGCACTCTCCTATGGGATCCTACCTGGGAACGAGGTTTTGCTACCTCTGGTACTTTTTTGGCTACATGTTTCCATAATTCAGGTCTAACCTTGAGTAGCTCTTCTAACTTGAGATTACACTGCACGTTAGTGTTCTTCACTACCTCTGTGTTCCTAGGTATGACTGAGTCGTCGTTCCTTACCATGACTGTGGGTGCTCTCATACATGTGGACTTTGCTTCCCATGGACCTGTGAAGTGGGGTAGCTCTTGCATGGAATTAGACTCAAAGTCTAATCTCTCGTGAGACTGAACACTCTCATGCTCCCCGTAAATAGATGGGATGTCTTGTGGGAATTGGTCGTGTGCATCGTCCACAAGTTCAAAAGGAGGGGCGACCTCGCTTTCGTTATCCCATTTGTCTTCTTGAATCTCTCGTAGGAAGTCTGGTGCAAACCGATTCATAGAAGAAGAAGTGTCTGGTTCAGTAGAATTAGGCGCATAAGCAACCTGGGAAGGAGGGCTTATTCTTCCGTTGGCTCTCTCCTTGCTCTCATAAATGGCTGGAGCACAAGCTTCGTGGGGAGGATTGCTTATTCTATTACTCTTTCGAGCAGGCTCATACACTCCCTGAGAAGGAATGTAGGCAGACTGTGGAGGTACGTGAGCTTCCGAGGGAGGCTCATCTGCCTTTTGGGGAGGAAGATAGGCTTCTTGAGGATGCGCGTGGGCTTCCTGAGGAGGCTGGCTTATCCGTTCCCTTGCCCTATCCTTTCTTTGAGGGGCAGTTTCCTTTTCTGACTGTGCAATTAGCCTCTCTATTCTTTCTAAGGAGGGGAAACTGTCTGGTTTAGTGGAATTGGCCACATAAACTTCCGATTGGGAATGATTCATGTTTTTGCTTGCTTTTTCTTGGTCTTGATTTTTTTCTTCCTTGTCAGATCTTGCAATTATCCTCTCTAACTTCTCTAGGAATCCATCCAAGTGTAATTGCGTTTTGGCTGAGCCTGAGTAATTGAAAAGGCGACTGGCTTCAAACATAGTCTGAGCCAATGCGACCATTTTCGCGCATAGTTTGGTTCTTTCTATCTCTAGGTCAGCTCTAGGATAGCACTTGTCATGATCCGTGACGTTTGGCCCTTCTTGGATTCTGGCCTGATATGCTTTAAGCATCATGTCTATGTCTTCGGGAGTGGGATCAGCTAATACCGATCCTGTTTGGGGTGGTGGGTGGGTTACGTGGGCTGTCTTAGAGGGTGGAGGGGTGGAGGGTGATGGGGATGGTAGCGGTGGTAATGTGTGAGAGTGCGGTTGAGATGTGATCTCTATGATTTTAGCCTTGGTTTCTCGTAGACTTTCCTCAAGTTCACTCATCTTCTTTGCCCATTGCCTTTTCATGCGTTCGCGGCTATCTCTCCAAGCTCTTGTTCTCTTTTTATTTTGGCTCTCAGTATCGCTAGCATCTGGGCTCTTTTCCTGGCCTACCCCTTGGTTTTGCTGCAATGCCTGAGCCCTAGTGACTACCTGTACTGGTGCAGTGGAAGTGACACTTCCTGAGGAGTCTACCACTAACCCAACAACGTTGATAGGGGTGATTTTTGGCATGCTATTGGGGTTCTTTGGGCAATCTCGTAAGAGATGCTCTTTTCCGCAGTCTTGGCAAAAGCCTTGGATAGTCACGGACTGAGGTTGTGTGGGCGGAGGCAAGGGACAATCACGAATGAAGTGATCCCCCTGACATCGGTAGCATGGTCCTCTAGGAATTGATGGTCGTACCTGCCTAGGTTGAGGCCTAGGGCTGGGGTTTGCATACATGACGTTTGTGTAGTCTGACTCCCAACTATGTTCATTCGGCTCTTCACCATAGTAGGACTCGCCATGTTCTGGAGACTGCATGTAGTAAGCCTGGGGGCTATCCACATGGGTAGAATCAAAGCTATGATCACTTGGGTCATTTTCAGAGATCAAGGGTGTTACTGGTACTATGGCCCTATTCAGGTTTTCTTCTGCAACAGCATACTTTACTGGAATCACGTTAGCGGGGTTTGGGGGCTGTTGAGCTAGTACCGGTTGGGGTCTCTGTTGGGCCTGATATGGTTGCTGATAGGTTTGTTGGGGTCTAGCATATTGTGGTGGTGGATTTTGGTTCTGGTATCGGCCTTGTTGGTAGGGTTGCGGATAGGGTTGCCTAACTGCCTGCTTGTTGTATGGGCAATCTTGTGCGGTGTGATTGGTGTATCTCCGTTCTATGGTGCAGTACTGGCTACTAGGGTTTACTTGGGGTTGAGCCATAATAGGGCAGACATTCGCCATATGGTCACCACCGCATGTATAGCACCTTTTCACAGGAGCAAACCTTGGGATTTGTTTGCTCGTTACACCTAATTTCTGAGCTACTTTTTCGGCAAGTTCCTCAATTGATGTGGACTGCATGGAAGAGTGACTAGATGCACTATCTGAATCTTTGTAGATCTTGGAGAGCTCTAGTTCTTCCCCTAGGTTATCTTCAATGTCAATGCACATGCGTACACATTCTTCTATAGTCCTAGGGTCCTTCAGATACACATAGGATCTCAATTTTGTACTCAGCAATCCGTCAAGGAATAAGGCTACTTGTTTGGCAGATGTGGGTAGCTCCGAAATAGGACATCTTTCAAGATATTGTCTAAATCTTCTTCCTGCAAGTCTCACAGTCTCTTGAGGGGTTTGCCTGAAGCTGTGAATCAGTGAGGAGGTATTGTGTCTTATGCCGCTCTTAGAGAACTCTACGATAAATGCCTCTAGGAGTTGGTCTATGCTCCTGAACTGACGCTCATCTAATGGCTGAAACCATGTAAGTGCTGTGTTCCTAAGGGTTAGACCGAAGGCATTGTACTACGTGAACAGATCTTCCACTTGTTCAGCTCTCAAGACTTGCTTGAACTCCGCCACATGATCATAGGGATCTCCTGTGCCGTCAAAGTAATTCTTCATGGACTTAACTAGCTGGGTGGGTCTCAAAGTTCTTGTGTGCTCTATAGGCCTCGGCAGAGGGAATCCATCTACATTTCTTTGGTTCCTGTGGGCTCTAAGCATCTCAGGTTCTACCCTATTCGTTTCCGTTCTCGTTCTTTCTCTGCCCACTGGATTGGCAAAACTTACTTCTGGTCTATCTTTACTTTTGTCTCTTTGCATACCATGAGCCTGGGATGTTCCAGCTCCAGGGTGACCATAGGATACATTTGATCTTGGTTGGGGGAAAATGAATTCGCCCTTCCAAGTGTAAGCATGCCTATCATTTTCTGTCACCACAAAGATCCTCTCCGAAGTGTGGTCTAAGTAGGTCACTCTACCTGGGCTATCTGGATCCTTAAACTCATAGATCATGATTGTTCCTATATCCGTTGGGTGATCCGGTTTATACCTCCAAAAGGCTTCGTCCGTTTCTCGATTGAGAAGCAAATCTATGCACTTGTTATCTTGGGGGACCCACTCAGGCGTGATAATCCTAGTGAGAACTGATTTACCTCGAGGGGTTCTAGGTTCTACTCCCATATTTCCTTGTTCCAAGTCGCCTAAGTCCGCTTCTGAGATTACATTTCCAAATTCATCTGTCCTATCTGGATGACTGGTGACTACGTATATGGTTCCTTCCTTGTCCAGGTATGCACCGTTTTCAAACTTGACAGCTGGGTGCTCTAGTCCTATGGATTGGTCAGGGTTTTTAATATGGACCACGGATCTTCCTAGGCCGTCCTCATAGATGCTAGCACCTAATCGGTTGGTCCTAAGGTATTCCAACTGTGTTTTGTAAGGGCCTTCTACCCTGTACAAGTAAGGCACACCTGAACTTCCCGTAGGTCTGTCCATACCTTGAGACATCCCTGATTCACTGGTATCAGAGCTAGAGTAATGAGAGTGGTGACTCAACTGCTGGGTCCAAGACCTTGTAGTGTGATTGACACTAGCCTCTGAAGACCTAAGGCTTTGTCTCTCTCTTACTAGGTGTCGTCCTGATCTAAGGTTCATATGCCTATCTAAGTAGCCCAATTCTTTGCCCAGCGTACAACCTCGTTGCCGATCAATTGGTACCAGTCACTTGATTCTTTTTAGTTATTCCTCGTGTTTAAAGTCTTGTCTGCTATTACGTCGTCATGAATACGTGAATGTTCTTCGTATTTTCAGGTTGATCGTTCCACGCTAGATTCTCTCCTTTGTGTTGTCGACAGTACAGAGATTAAGTTTTTAGCTTGAACTTGAGTTTTTAGGTAGTCTTCAACTTGATAGTGGCCTATCGTCGCCCTGACTTACTCCTACTTCTAATCGTTCTTAGCCTAAGCTAGGAATTGACGAAGAGGAGTTGAGAATATTCCGACCTTTCTTGCCGAACCTTGCTCTTTAGTGCTCGAGAAGTTGATTCTCAAGCGTGCGCCACACCTGCTTGGATACTCTCAATTGCTTCTCAATAGGCCTGCATAAATCCCAAGATTAGCTCCAAGTAGATCTTTCAATTGACAGACAATTTATTTCAGACACTTTTTTAATGACCCTTGTTCCCCCTTTTGTATTGCTAGAAATTTCCTCTAGAGCTCCCTTGGTGTTCCTACCCCTCTGTGTGTCAACTTCCAAATATCCTATCTGAAAATCAACGCGGTATTCTTATAAAAAACAGTTGAGGGCGTGTAGTATATGTCACGAGCTTTCCGACAAGCCCTAGAGCTCAGAAAATGGATTTCATATGAAAAAGTTATGACCGTTCAGGGTTTAGGGGGTTACTAGACAAACAGATACTATCAGGGGTTTTAATGCATTTTCTAAGGCCTTCGTAAGTATATGAGTACATGAAAGTGCAAATATGCCCAAAATTTAGCCTAAATTTCCAAAAATTCACTCCTTAATTTTTTGCCGAAAATGCCTGTCTATCGCGATAGACGGTGTCTGTCGCGATAGACACAATCTATCATGGGGGCTGTCTGTTGCGATAGACGGTGTCTGTCGTGATAGACGGTATCTGTCGCGGATTTCTGTCTGTCGCGATAGACGGTGTCTGTCGCGATAGACGCTATCTGTCGTGAAATTCTGTCTGTCGCGATAGACGGTGTCTGTCGCGATAGACGCTATCTGTCGCGGATTTCTGTCTGTCGCGATAGACAGTGTCTGTCGCGATAGACGGTATCTGTCGCGGAATTCTGTCTGTCGCGATAGACAGTGTCTATCGCGATAGACGGTATCTGTCGCAGATTTCTGTCTGTCGCGATAGACGGTGTCTGTCGCGATAGACGGTGTCTGTCGCGATAGACGGTGTCTGTCGCGGATTTCTGTCTGTCGCGATAGACGGTGTCTGTCGCGATAGACGGTATCTGTCGCGGATTTCTGTCTGTCGCGATAGACGGTGTCTGTCGCGATAGACGCTGTCTGTCGCGATAGACTGAAAAAACGCAAATTTTTGAAAAACTTCTAGAGATCTAGAGTGCCCTCAAGGTGTAGGTTACAGTGCTAATCATGCATTCAAAAAATTTTAAGATTTTCTGTCTGTCGCGATAGACAGAGGTTGTCGTCCCGGGACCTGTGCAGAGCCTGTCGTACCTGCGCACACTGCTGGGGATGATGGTACAGCAAAAAACCTGCAAAATAGCTCAAGAAACATGCAAAAACAGCGCATGCAAATTCGCTCTCTCGCTCTCTCTCACAAGTGAAATGAGGGAAATGAGGTGGAGATGGGGATATAGTCAAAAAACTGAAATTTTCGCGATGATGGAGATGGACGTGGGAGGTGGTGATGATGATGATGGTGATGAAGATGGTGAAGAAAGTAAAAGAAAATCGATGAGAGTGAAGAAAATACCTACAACTCCAACGCGTCAACTCTATGTGTTACCATCACACGCTCGTCCTCAAAGCTCGATCCCCGGCAACGGCGCCAAAATTTGGTGTAGCTCAATGATGAGTAGCACCTCCTTTAATGTCAATCCGGGAAGACGTGAGGATGGTATGAAGACCTCGAGCAAGCGGTAGCACAAGTGCGTGAGTGAGAAGCACACAAGCATGCACACACATACACACACACGCGCACACACGGCAAGACAAAGAGAGAGGATCAATGGAGTTCTTTAGATTACTTTCAAAAGCTCTTACAAGTTCGTTTCAATTACAATCTAACCTCAAAAATGAGCTCTCTAGCTCTTTTTATAGTTTTTGACTAGCTTTTGGCCCTGTCCAGACCTAGTGTCCGGCCTAGTTAAAAATTAGGTTCCAGGGCCACTTTGAGGGCTCAAACGAAGTCTAAAAATTATGAAATTTGGTACGGTGGTACTTCTAATACTCCTCAAGCTCGAGGACTCCTCGGCTTGCACAAAATGGAGTCTATTCTACCAAAAACGGGATTTAAAATGTTTGTGTAGTGATTAAAATCACTTGAGTTGTACATAACCCATGGGGAAAAATGATCTGGCCTTGTTGCCGTATTGTGCATGATTCCTCTGTTGCTTTGTGTGCCAACAAACCTTGCAATACAGGTCGCTTAGTAAGATGGTTCCTCTTACTAATGGAATACGACTTTGAAGTTGTTGTCAGGAAAGGTAGAACCCATCTTAGGGCAGACCATCTTTCTCGCATCACTTCAGGAGAGCCACCGCAAGGAGTGTCTGACGAATTGCCCGATGCTTATCTGTTCAATTTAGAAGTTGTTCCTAAATGGGCAAATAAGTTGGTACCAATCCTAAACTTCGGGCCTGCAAATAAGAATGTGAAAACCAGCAAAGAGGAAATTGTAAAATCATTAAAGTATCAAATATTGGCTGGAAGTATGTACAAGCAAGATACCGAGGGAGTGTTAGCTTGTTGGGTCGAGGAGGATGAACATGCTAGTTGGTTGCAACAAGCCCATGAGGGACTGCTAGGGAATCACTACTCTAAACAACGAACATTACAGAACCTAAAACGCTTAGGAGTGTATTGGCCTAGCATGGACAAGGAAATACAAGAGTGGATTCACAATTGTTCAGTGTGCCAGGAGAGACCCCCAGTGGAACATGCCACTCTTTATCATGTGTCATTAATCCCAGATTGGAGTGCTCCATTGGTCGAGTTCATGAGATCGGGAACATTACCCAATCAGGCTAGTCTTGCAAGAAAACGGAGCATGGAGCAAGAGGCTCAAGACTATGTGTGTACTTGAGCCGTAATGACTCAAGGACTTGTACCAATGAGACTATACCTCGATTGCAATACAAGTGCATATAGTGGAGTCCTTTGCACACATTTAATTATCAATCCGAAGGAGTGACTTACCAAGTGTATGAAGACATTTGCACACGTGATAGAAAATGAAGTGAGTTAACTATCCAAGCAAGAGAAAAGACTACTACTACCCACACCTACTGAAAAACTGGAAGTGTTGCCGCAAGCCTCTTTTCAGCAGTTTTGGTTTTTTGAGGTTTTCTCCCAGCCTAGAACTCCGAATATAGGCAATAGGGTACTCGTTTCGAAGCTCTCGCCAAGACGAATCCAACAGTAGTGGTTTCACTCAATTCTGACCACTCTGCTGCAAGTTATGGCAGAAACAGTGAATTACGGGAACTACTAACACCCGCGTTTTTGCTTCTCCTAGCTTACGCACGCACTACAGCCACTCCAAACAAGGGGGAAGGGGTAGACAACAGTCCTACACTTGCATTTCAAGCATCACACACACATACATGAGCAAAATGAAGATCAAAATCAGCAAGGAAGAGGCAAACTCGAAATTTCAGAAGTGCTCTTCTTCACAATGACAAGAAGTTTTCTACAATGAGTCACTTTTGACTTATATACTAGTGCCCTAAGTTTGGTCCTTTCACACAAGAGACCGGCACTTTATTCTCTAAAAAGACTAATTTCCTACTATTGTACATGGGTAAATCACTAATCTTTGAGGGGATGCATCTAGAGGACTCCTCTAGTGCATTTACAACGGAAAATATATACAAAAGTGGTTATGTTACAAAAAATTGTGTGCCCAAATCGGAAAAATTTTGGGGCCCGTCTTTTTTCTCTGCTTTCTGCGCTCTTTAGCTCTGCAACACTCTCCCCCTCTTCGTCTCTGTCGTCCCTTGACAGACTTTGCTTCGCGAACGCGTCCCGTGGGTAGTGTTGTCTGCTTCTTGATCTTGCATTACGTTTTAGAGGCGCTTCAGCTTTTCCACTGCACGCTCCCCTTGGTCAGTGTTGTCTGCAGTTAAACAGACATGCAGATTCGATGGCCTTCTTGATTCAAGCTCTACAACTCGAGAGCCTGATGTAGCTGTCTTGCCTGTTGACTCGGGTTGCCACGCACGCCACCAGTGACTAGGAATGTGCTGTTCTTAGTCACCCTCTTCAACTTTTCAGCCTCTACCCCTTTCTAACTTTTGGTCCTACTCTGATGTTTGAAAAGTCCATAACTCGGGACCCTGGGGTTTAGCTTTGTAGCCTGGTGCGTGCCCCTGCGGGGCTCTGTGCAGAGATGGGTGTTGCGCCCCTGCGGGGCTTCCTGCAGAGAGTGGTCCTTAATCATCTGATAGTTTATCTTTTACTGCGCAGTTTTGGACTTGGACCTTCTTTTTCTTTTCTTTTTGCTTGATTGTCCCTCTACACGTCCCTCCTCCTGAACTCTGTCATCCTCGACAGGCTTTCTGTGGCGACGTGAGTAAGTTTGGATAGCTGTTTGCTCTCTTTGATTCAGTAGATTTGCATGACATATCATAAATTCCTTCCATTGCCTTGACTTTACTCCGTCTTCTGGCGCCTGTCTATGATCAGCAAAGAAACTTGTTTCGTAGGCCACCAGTCTTGCATTCAGGTTGGAAGTCATCTTAACAAAAATTTCTGAATCAATCTCAAAAAAACCGGTAAAGAATGCTTCTTCAAACGTTTGCATATATGTCGATGGCAAAAACATGAGACGAGAATAATAGGCCATAAGTGTGAGGCGGCTCGGAATGGTTGATAAATCAAAAATAAGAGCCTCAGACCCTTGCGTAATGCCGATAAAATTCAAGAATGTATATTTCGCATGCTGGAATACCTTCAAAACTGTAATGATCATACTGAATATTTTGTTGGTCATCTTGACGGCTAAATCCGGAACTGTAGCGTATCTCGCAATCCAAAATTCCATTGTTTTTACCATATAATCTTCGGTCGGTAGGTAATTATGTGGCGGACTAGGTAGTAGAGGATAATTAAGCCACTGATTATTGATACTGCCTTGGCTCTGACCTTCCAAAAAGTGCGACCAAGCTCGTCTGCGGGGTACAGGACAAAAAGATGGGTTGGCTTGAAGCGCATATGGTGATGCTTCCCACTGCACCCGCAACGTTGGATTCTTCTCCAAAATCTTCCTTCTCCATGTTGGATCCGCCTTCTCGAACTCCTCTTGAGTGTAATTGAACGTGTCATGTTGGAAGTGGAGGTTGTGGTCCGGATCTTTATTCGTTGCAGACTTTATATACATCCGTGTTTGTTCTTCAAGTAGGCCGTATGGCACGTTGAATGGCTTCAAAATTTGATCTAATTGTTTATGCTCAATCTGAGCCTCTTTCATTATCTGAATTATTTGATCTTCAAAATCAGCAGTGAGCTGGGACACCAGTAGTGCCCTTTCTGGTCTGCTCATTTCTGCAATTTCGCGAATATTAGGTTCAACGTGAACCTCCGTTTCCGCCCTTATCGGTGAATGATACGAGGGGGGAGAGAGAGGACGTACCTCAGTCTCCACAGTAGCCTCCGCAGCGTGTGGAACTACTGGTGTCCCCTGTTTGTCTTGGCGCTCAATCTGTTCCTGAAGCTGTTTGATGAGTGTATCTTTATTCCTTAATTCTGCTTCAGCCTTGGCAATCGTCTCCTGATGTTTGATCAATTCTTGAGCAACTATATTCATGTGATCTGTGTCTTCTTTGCACTGTCTGAAATAGTCATTTTCAGCTTTTTTCCATTTCTTGCGTAGAGCTGCAGTGTCATGCATATACCTCTTTTCCCAATCAGCAATGGTGTCTTGCTCCTGTTTGAGCTGATCTGCCATCTTGGTGATCTTTTCTTCCAGTTCTTTTATGTCCTCCGTTGAATGATTAGTTTCTGCTGGTGGTTGATCACTGAGGAGAGCTGTCATGAGCTCCTTGTTCCTGTTCCTTAAATTTTCCGCTTCCTCCATACTCACCTTGAGCTGTGATTCGAGTATTTTACCACGAGCGTTGATCCTTGTTTTCTCTTTTTCTGTCATATCTAATTTCTTCGTGAGCTCCAAAATTTGTTCTTTTAGTTGGGCATTTTCCTTTTCTAATACCTGGCATTGTGTTTTGGTCTTCTGTATTTCCTCGTGTTTCTTTAAGGCTTGAGCTTCTGCTTTTGATAACCTATTAGCCAGATCCACACCTTCTTTTTGAAGTTCCTGCTTTTCACGCATGGCCTGATCGTAATCTTCATCAGCATCAAGCATTAACTGTTGAGTGTCTAGTGCAGTTCGAATCATATCCTGCACCACAGGCTTGAGCTGAGCTATATCGACGTTTAGCCATGTCCTTGGTATACTTGGTGTTTCTCCTGTGTGTACATCTTTCCCTTTGTCCACATGAATAGTTTCATTATGTGGTTGTCGGACTTGTAGTTGTACATTCAGTTCTTCGTTGTTTTTACCTTGATCCTTAGATTTCGTGGCGCTTCCTTGAAACGTGACGTCCATGGGGGATGGTTCTGCCACAACCCTTAGTGGAGTGAAGGGTTCTTCATTATGTCCTTCTTCTTGAGGCTCATCCTCTGATAGCACTAATTGTTCCTCATTATTGGATTTACCTTCTTTGATATGGGTAGTGGAGTCGTCTTTTGATTGAACAGGTTGTTGCCTTTCTTCTTCTTCTGGCTGTTTAGTAGCATTTGTGTCTACCTCTTTTGTCTGATCCTGTTCTTTGTGTCCGTCTTGGGTTGCGCCATAGTCCACTTCATTTAATTCATCCCAATGTCCATCATCTTTTGATTCGCTTTGAATATCGACATTAAGCAATGAATTGTCTGGTTCTTCTTGTTTCTCCGAGACCGAACTAGAATTATCCAAGCCTATTTCTTTATATCTATGAACTTTTGTGAGCTTGGCTTTCTGGTCTGTTGCTTGTTGTGATTGCTTATAGTGGTGACCTTGCACTGGCAAATTAACTTGCCCTTCTGTATATTGATGGGTCTTTTCGAGAGCTTCTGTCAAGTCTTTTTCCGTTATTTCTTTTCTTTTCTCAATCGTGGCCTTGGGAAGAACATGGACCCTCTTCCGAATTGATGTGTCCTCTTCCTGTAACTCGAGTTCTCTGAGTCTTTTTGTGCCTCTCATTCTGGGTTGAGAGCTTGGTTCAGCCATCTCCACAATGGTTGTCTTTTTCTTTTTCTTAGGGATAGTTGCTACTTTGGCATATTGAGCTAAACCTGTTGATGAGGGCATTTCTTGTAGATGCTCCCTGATGCCTAGCGCATGGTATATCAGAATGGTCAGTGCAATACTTCCATTGAGGAACTTCTTGTTTTTCCATTGCTTCTTCGCTTCGAACAATCTTTCCTGCACATATGGGGTCAGATTAATTTGATTCCCGATTTGTTTGATTGCATGCGACAGTAATTGCACGATTATTTTTTGTGGGGCCGTGTATCGGTGCATGTTAGGAAAGCAGAAATGCTGGTGAATTAGCCTGACCGCCTCCTCGATGTCCACCCGATTAATTTCGGTGAATGTTCTAGTTTTGGCACCTCGGCTTTCTTCCTTCACCACTGTAATCCCATCTTTCTCCCATCCAAAAGCTTCCTTGATCAGTTCATGGGTGAACTGAATAATTACCCATTCTCCAACTTTGTCCATTACTCTAGCTTCTGGTACCAACGGGTCATGTAATGCTGGTTGTAATGTATTCATCACCTGTGTGCATCTTTGGAAATCTGGTTTGTAAATGGGCAACTCGAAATACTTGAGAATGCCTGCTTTCGTCATGATATCCTGTATAGATGGCATCCCATGCAGTACTCGAAAATCCTGGGACAGAATAGTAAATTGATGATCGGTGTCCATGATCTTGATTGTTGCAAGGAAGATCGATTCCCCGTCAGGTTGATCTTCCCGGAACCAATGTCCCTTCGCCTTTGTAATACTTTGGGGTGGGAAATCCATGGCTTCTTCAGGTATGGTTGCTTCAGAATCTTGAGAAGACATCTGCACTCGTAAGTGAAGTATATTAGTTTCTCACCAAAGAATGCAGTAGTGTGGTGCATTTCTGAGTATCATCGTTCTTCACCCCGTTCCCATAACCCCATAGTTGAGATCTCTTACCACCTTTTTAGTTTCTTTTTTCATTTTCCTGAAAGAGAACAACTGTTAGCATAGCCGAAGCTTTTATTTATTTACACTGTAGATCCATTCCTATTTGAGTTCAAGCTGAGAGCTAATCTCCCTTGGAGAATGTGCACCACTAATCTTGTTTGGAGCATCATGTGCCAAATGCGTGGCCGTGTAATGTCGCCCTATTATGCATACTTTAGGTGCATTGTGTACTTCATGAGTGCAATTAGGTGCTCTTTCTCCTTGATCAGTCGCTCCTTGTGGTTGCTTTGGTTTCCACACCCATTTTGAGAACACAAAGAGAGGTTGTCGGGTTTTCTTGATTCGTGTAGTTGTTGGTGGTCCATTTGCCTTATCCACAGTCCGATGGAATTTGACATTGCTTTGTGATTTTTTCTGATGATTCTCTGGTGGTGGTGGCATTTGCCTCGTCTCCTGTGGCGTTTCCACCTTGGTCTTCACATTCTGTTTAGCTGCTTGTATGACCTTTTTGGGAATCCCTATCTGATGTCGGGATCTTTGAGCTTCAAGCAGGGGCTTGGCAATCCATACTTGTACTGATTCTTTTCGTTTGTAGTTCTTTGTAGCTGATTTTGTGATGTCCGTTTCTTTCTTCAAAGCGCTTGTAGACATTTTTTGACTCTGTACCTGATCCTTTCGTACCCATATATATTTGGATGGTGGTCTGTTCGAGTATCTGCTTGTTGGTTTCCAATAGTTCGATCTTCGGATACTTTGAGCCTGTTTGGGAGAGAGCATCTCCTCACTCGTTGGCTGATCTTCATTCACTTCAAGTAGCTTCGACACTACAGGGGATGTCGGAATGATTAAAGTTTCAATTTCTATGCATTTGCTTTCTGAGGGTTGAGCACAGTCGCTACTATCTTTCGTTGCTTCTTGAACTTCCTGTGATCTTGGTATTGACATGGCTTGGTTACATGGTTTCTCTTCAAGCAAGCTGAAAACCTCTTTATGCCCTATCGTGGCTGAAATGTATCCTTGAGCCAGATGGATACATGCTTCTGTTTCAATGATCCAGTCTTGTCCTAGAATGAAGTCTTCCATTAAATCGTTATCCTCACATACTAGGACTCTTTGTTCCATGGAGGAATTTCCTATGTGAAGGGACACATCAGTTGTTCCAATACAGTCTAGGGTGTGACCTCTAATTCCTATTAGTTTGGCTTCCGTGGGATTCAATTGCAATTGCAGTTCATTTGCTATTCTCTTTCGCACGCAGCTGAGGCCTGCTCCTGAGTCTATCAATGCGTCTATCAATTTATACTCCGTCTGACCAATCCCTAGGTTTAGGTAAGGTTGTGTTTTACATATACCCGTTGTATCATCATTTTTGACCTGGTAGTTTGCCATAGGGATGGGCTCTTCTCCTTGAAGATAGCGTTCGTCTCTTTGCCTGATCCACTCCTTGCGTTTTCTAATGCGTTCTAGGGCTTCCTGTCGTGCTTCTTCTCGTATTCGTTCCTCTTCCCTTTTTCTACTTTGGGCTCCCAACAGTCTAGCTAGCATTTCATCAGTCAGAGGCTCCATGAATCTTTTCACTCTGCATCCACTGATGTAATTAGGAAGAATGTCTCCGTCTAGTGTGGCGAGATTGACTGCACCACTAGTGGAGATTCGATTTATGATCAGGGGTCCATATCCGCGTTTTTGGAGCTTCTTTGCATGCTGTTTTAGGGTGTATACTAGGACTAAGTCGCCTTCTTTTAGTCCCTTATCTTTAATATGTGAGTCATAGTATGCCTTTTGTCTCCGTTTAGCGGCATAGATGCCTGCTACCGCTTGCAATCTAGTCTCATGCAGCTTTTCAATTTGATCTAATTGCTGAGACAATTCATGACCGTTCCACTCATATTGCTGGGCTACTTTTAATGTAGGCACTAAGAAGTCGATTGGCAAAATTGCATTCTGCCCATACACTAGGTTGAAAGGTGTAGTTCCAATGGCCGTTTTATATGCTACTCGGAAGGCCCAAATTGCGTGATGCAATTGTTTGTCCCAATCTGACCTTCCATTATTGACAATCTTTGTGAAGACAGTACATAGTACTTTGTTGGAACTTTCAGCCTGTCCATTGGCTTGGGGATGGTATGGGGCAGATTTCTTATGGATTACTAGGAATTCATTCATAAGTGATTCTATTACCTCATTTAGGAAGTGTGTTCCTCGATCACTCACAATCTCAATAGGTAATCCAAAACGCGTGAAAATATGCTCAAAGAGAAATTTTGCAGTGGTTTGAGCATCATTTTTTCGAGTAGCTTTCGCTTCTACCCATTTAGTCAGGTAGTCAGTGGCTACTATGATGTATTCTGCATGTGATCCTTTGGCTGGTGGATTGATGGGTCCTATGAAGTCAATTCCCCACTTGGTAAATGCTCTCGCACAAACCATGGGTCTCAAAGGCATGTTATCTCTTCTAATGGGATATTTTGCTCTCTGGCATGTTTCGCAGCTTCTCACATATGTTTCAGCATCCATGTGTAGAGTTGGCCACCACAAGCCTGCAAAGAGAATCATCTTGACAGTTCTGTCTGCTGAAAAATGACCTCCAGCAGCTCCTGCGTGAGCCATCTCTAATATGGGAAGATATCTCCTTCATGCACACACAATCTGAGTTGATTGTCTCTTCCTCGTCTAAACAGTTGTTTCCCCATTATCACGTAATCCTTGCTCATTTCTTCTAGGGATCGCTTTCTTGCTAGGCTAGCTCCTATTTCGTGCTCTTTGGTTTTGAGGAATTGTACTAATGAGTTACTCCAATTAGGCGCTATGGTCGAAAAAGGTAAAGACATGTGATCCTCAGGACTTTGCTCGTGGCATTCTGCACAGTTGTCTAGGTAATCATGAACACTTTTGGGCATGTCAGGCCAATATACGCCTAATCTTTTTAATTCTCGAATTGTTCCGTGCATTCCTTGATGGGTTCTCCACTTGTTTACGTGTGCTTGCTGAATTAATTGCTTCTGTTCGTCCTCCTCGACACATCTTAATAAGACACCGTTGGGTTCCTTATAATACATACTTCCCGCAACAATGTGTAAATTTCTTGTTTGAAGAATCTCTTTTTTGCTATCCTTATTTATTGAGTGTTGAGGGCCATGGGTGAGTATAGGAATTAGTCGTTCCGCCCACTTTGGACATACCTCAAGATTGAACAAATACGTATCTGGTAATTCATCCGGCACTCCGCTAGGTGGCTCTCCGTGTTTTAACCTAGAAAGGTGGTCTGCTCTCACATGTGTGTTTCCTTTTTTGACCACTACCTCAAAGTCAAACTCCATTAGTAACAAGAACCATCGTACCAATCTCCCTGTGTTGCAAGGCTTATTGACTAAGTACAACAAAGCTTGATGGTCTATGAAGAATTTGAACTTGTTGGCTAAGAGGTAATGTCTAAACTTCTTCACTGCGTAGACCATTCCTAAGCCCTCTCTTTCAGTAGTCGTGTAATTTCTCTCTGCTTGGTTTAATTGTCTACTTGCGTAAGCGATTGGATGATCAAGCTTTCCTTCATCGGCCGGTTGAGCAAGGATACATCCAATTGCATAGTTAGAAGCATCAACATGAATATGAAAAGGCTTGTTCCAGTTGGGTGATTTTAGAATTGGGGCTGTACTCAGCCTCTTTTTAAGCTCGTTGAAGGCCTTCTCACACTCGTCCGTCCAAGTGAACTGAGTCAATAGACCGTATAAGGGTTTGGCTATTATGGCATACATGTGAATAAACCTACGGTAATATCCACAGTGTCCCATAAAGGCTTGTACTTCTTTAGCATTCTTGGGTCTTGGTAAGTCCAATATGACTTTAATCTTATCCTCATCTGTTGATATTCCATTCTTTGAAACAATGTGTCCTAGGATTTTTCCTTGTCTTACCATGAAGACACATTTCTCAGGGTTCAAGCAAACTCTATACTGCCTACATTTGTTGAATATTTTCCGCAGTTCCGGTATGTGTTCTGGTCGTTGATTTGAGTATGTACACAGATCATCTACGTATACTTCCATGCTTTTTCTCATAAATTCTTTGAAAACATGACACATCAATCGTTGGAAGGTGGCTGGCGCATTAGTGAGCCCGAAAGGCATCACTCTAAATGCATAGATTCCCCATTCAGTCGCGAATGCGGTTTTATGCTGGTCCTCAGTTGCAATAGCTACTTGGTTATAACCAGAGAATCCATCCAAGAAGCTATAGACCTCCTTGCCGGCAACTCTTTCCAAAAGATGGTCTGTGATGGGTAAAGGGAAACTGTCTCGTATAGTTGCTGCATTTACTTTTTTCAAGTTGATACACACCCTTAGCTTTCCGTTTTTCTTGGGCACTACCACTATTGGCGATACCCATTCTGTGTGTTCTATCTCGTATATGAATCCTGCTGCTAGTAATTTGTCAATTTCTTCCTTTATTTTCGCTGCATAAACTTCATTATATGTGTAAGGGCGTTGTTTAGAAGGTTTTGCATCTGCTGTCATAGGGATTCGATGAGCGCATATGCTAGGTTCTACACCCTTGAGGTCTTTGTACGTCCAAGCAAATACATCTCGATATTCTCGGATGAGGTGTATGAGGTCCTCTTCTTCTTCTTCCGATACATCTTTTCCAATATACGTGCACCTCTCTTCTCCGTCTTCCATCGTTACGACAACCTTCTTGGTTTGTTCCTTGTTATCATAGGCTTCTCCATCCCGGGCCTCTCGTTTGGGCATTTGAGTTGCTATTTTCCTTTCTTCCACTTCGTATCTTTTAAAATGTTCTGGAACTTCGAAGTGGTCTGGTTCCGGTTCCACTTTACTTGTGTCCTCTCTATGCTCGTGCATTCTTGGGATAGTCTCAATTGCTAAGACTTCTGTCGGTTTTTCTTTTGATTCTTTTTGCATAGTTTCTAAATATTGTTCTTCAGAGTCGAACTCTGGTTCCATTTCTATGCTTTCGTATTCTTCTTTCTCCTCTTCCTCTACAAGTTCTCCTGCTTCTACTTCTTGGAGGACAACCATGTAGAGGTTCACGTCATATCCTTCCTCGTCTATACAGTCGTTCATCGTCAATACTTCCTCATTCACACAAACATCTAATGTGGCTAGGATTTCCATCCAGCCATGTGGTTCAAAGAGTTCATCTGAAAAAATTTGAGGCATATAGTCAGGGTCTTCTACCGGTCGATAATTAGGGTGCCCTGTTGGCCACATTTGTTTTTTACTTTCCTCCTTCTTGGCTTCTTTGCACATCCACAACTGGGCATCCTCGTGCATCCAAGATTGGTCACTTGATCCAGCACTGTGAACGGATAGGTCGTCTTCCTCTTTGTGGACTGGATTCCATTGTAATGGAGGGACATCCCGATAAGCGAATGTGTGCAGGTTTATCTTGGTAGTGTTCCCTTGATGTTGGAGATATAATGAATCTCTGCCCCAATCTTGTACTACTCGCATCTGTCGCATGAATGGTCGTCCTAATATCATTTCATAATTGTTTGCTTTTTCGAACTTACATATGGCCAATGTGTGTTCAAATTCTACTCCACACGTGGTTAACCTAATTCCTTCCAATATTCCTAGGGGTTTCTCTACATGTCCATCTGCTAATTGTAGCTTCATGCGAGTGGGTCGTAAGGCTGGTTTACCCCACTTTTCCCAAATTTCCTTCGTTGCAATTCCTACTCCAGCTCCAGTGTCTAAGATGGCCTTGGTCATGTACCCATTGTAGGTGACAGGTAAGCAAGTATTACCTTCATCCCCTTCGCTAAATTCTCCTACTTTATCAACTGGAACTCGTATTTTGGAGTGGTTTTCTTTTTCCTTTCCTTTCATTTCTCCTTTCTCTGCCGGTGATTCTATTTGCTTTGCTAGCTGTCTCCATAGATGTGGTCTAAGTTGAAGCAACTCTTCCACCGTCAATTTACATTGCACCTTTGTTTTCTTAAGTTCTGTTAGATTGTGTGAACTTTCTTCTGAGTTCCCTTTTTCTTTCCCATGCACTGTGGGTGCTCGTATTATTATAGACTCTCTTTCATATTCTCCCATGTAGTTAGGCAGCGTCGAAATGCTCATGGTCTCCTCTCTTCCTTTATTAAATCTTGACACTTCCTCATATGCTTCCTCTAGGTTATGATCATGGTGACTTTCTGCTCCAATTATTTCCTCAAAAGGAGGTGGACTGACTCCATCCTTTTTCCATTGCTCTTCTCTAATTCTTTTCCACAAATCTTTGGACCAATCTTCCTCTAGGTCGGGTATTATGGATACCTGTTCTTCTTGAGATTTCATTCGTTCATTTCGATCATCTTTCTGACTAGGTTCCTTATCCTTAGGTTGGATACACGCATCATATAGGTCCTGTGCGATCCTTGTTTCAGGCAAAATTGGGATAGTCTTTTCTAGAGTCGCCTGTGCTACTTCTATGAGTTTTTTGCATATCGCCAGTCTTTCTTTCTCTAATTCCCCTTGAGGGTAGAGTCTTTCATGTTGTTCTAGGTTTGGTCCCATTTTGATTCTAGCTTGGTATGCTTTTAGCCACATGTCCAATTCCTCTGGCTTTGGGTCAGCTAGAATTGATCCTGGCTTCTTTGCCTCTGAGCTAATTGGTGGTGTTTCAGGGGTCTCCTTATGCATTTGTTGTTCGTTATGTTTTCTAGAACCCTTTGCTTGTTTTTTGCTGTTTTGGCCCTTGTTTCTTGCCCATTTCTCTTTGAGCTTCTCTCGTCTTTCTTTCCATTTTTGTACTCTGGTGTTTTGGGTATTCTCACATGAGTTCTCTGAATCCTCGACTATCTGAATGTTAGCGTCTCCTGTTTTATTGTTCTCTAGTTTCTCTTCCGGTTGTTTTCCTGTTTGTTGTTTTGCTTGAGCTCTAGTAATAGCTTTCAGCGGTACAGTGTACTCCTTATCACTTCCAGATTCTTCTATGACCTCTATTACATTGATTGGTGCAGGACCTTGAGTTTTTGTAGGGTTCTTAGGGCAATCTCTGAAAAGATGTTCTTTCCCACAATCACTACAATATCCTTCCCAAATCCTGGGTGGTGGAGGGTTGTAAGGTCGAGGATACTCCCGAATGAAGTGATCCCCTCCGCATCTATAACACGGTCCTCTCTGCACGGGTGGTCTAATGGGAGGTCTCAATGGTTGCTGTGTTTTGGGCATTGTATACATTAAAGTTGCAGTTTCCGCTCCATAAGTCTGATCAAATCCTTCATATCCATAATAGGCCACGTCATATGCTGGTTCATATTCCATCATGTTGGCTTCATATGGATAGTACTCTCCTGGTGGAGGTTCATACCCTTGGTTGGTTGATTCTACATTGGTCGCTATTGAAGCTGGTATTATGGCTCTTTCCAAGTTTTCTTCTGGTTGAGTATACTTCACAGGTACAACTTGTTGAGGTTGTGACAATTGGGGTCCCAATACTGGTTGTGGTGGTGGATACGATGCTTGCTCGTATTGTCTTGGAACTCCTACCGGATACGGGTTGTATCTAGGCATCTCCCTACCAAGCTCTCTAGGTGGGTATCCATAAGGTCGGTATTGTGGTGGATTGACAGGTCGTGTTTGCCTATTAAAGGGACAGTTCTCAGTTGTATGGTTGGTATATTTTTGCTCGATGTGGCAGTATGAAGAAGTCCCTTGTTGTTGCTGTCTGTTGTGTGGATACATTGGTTGTGCACCAGCTCCTCCTCTGGCACACAAGTGTGTGGGATGCTCTCCTCCACATAAGTTACACCTCCTCAACATAGGCACTCTTTGAGCTGGATATTGGTAAGCTCTCTGTCCTTGGACTCCTAGTTTCTTAGCTAATAGTTCTGCTAGTTCTTCCATATTACTAGAATTGGACGTCACTGTGCTTCTTGAGTCTTCTGATTTTGTGAGGTCGGTAGTACCTTTGAGGTCCTCAGCAAGGTTATCTTCCAAGTCGATGCACTCTTGAAGACACTCACTCAATGTTTGCAGCCTTTTTACATACACTAGGGTTCTTAGGGTCCCGTTAGAGAGTCCATCTAAAAACAGCGAAATCATCTTCTGTTGAGTCGGTCTCTCAGCCATAGGACATCTATCCACGTATTGGTTGAATCTTCGGGCAGCTGTCTTCACAGTTTCATTAGGGTTTTGCTTAAAGCCATGGATTAAAGATGCAGAATTGTGTTTGATCCCTCTCTTTGTGAATTCTCCGATGAATTCTTGAAAGAATTGTTCCATGTTTCCAAATCGGTTGGGATCTAAAGGTTGGAACCAAGTTAGAGCTGTTCCTGTGAGGGTGAGTCCAAAAGACTCGTACTGCACAAAGAAGTCCTCTACTTGTTCTGCTCTTAGAACTTGTTTAAATTCGGCAATATGATCGTATGGCTCCCCTGATCCATCATAATGGTTTCTCATACACTTAGCTACTTGGATTGGTCTCAGTCTCCTCATTGGTTCAGGTGGTCTGGGCATTACAGGGAAAACCGGGACAGCTGGTCGTAATGGAGGCATTCCTGGCTGTCCTCCCACAGGTGGTCGTGGTCTGACCGGTGGTCGGAAATGGTTCCCCATCCCTGTGTAGGTCTGATTATGTGTGTGCTCACCTGGAGTTGCAAACTGTACATGAGTACGGTTGGGCACACTTCTTTGACTGGTCTGTCCTGATGTGGTATGTTCCGTCTCTGGTTGATTTCCAAAAGGATTCTGCGAGGTAGTTGCCTGCTCCCTCTGAGAAAATACAGGTGCACCCATATATCTCAGCCGAGCCTTGTCTAGGACACCTACCGGCCAATATCTTCTTTGATTCTTATCTAGGTAAGTGATTCTAGTTTCGTCATCTGGGTCTTTCAACTCATAGAATGTCATGGGGCTCTCTCCTATTCCTTGAACAGGTACGTCAGTTTGAAGCAATAAGTCTGCTCCTTGAATCATGTAGACTTCCAACAAGTAGTCGTCTTGAGGTATCAAGTCTCCTCTCAAGACCCGTGATACTTGTGATCTGCCTCTAGGGGTGGTCACTAATTCTTCAGAGTTGTTGGGATCCATGAACTCTCCTCTTTCATTGATCCTCTCCGGAAATTCTGTTACTATATAGATGTGACCCATTTTGTCAATGTAAGCACCTCCCTCGTATTTGACAGCTGGTCGTGGTATGATGGTGACATCTTGTGCTGTTGCCATTCTGGCAACGGACCTGTTTAAGCCATCCAGCTAGATTGGAATCTCCTGGGCATTTGTGGATACATATTGTAAGGCAGTGCGGTACTCACCTTCCACTGTAGACATGAAGTTCCTATGTGGTGCTGGACCTTGCATGTCTTCCGATGCCATGGGTATGTCTTCCTCAGACTCACTAGAGATCTCTGAGTAGACGGAGTGGTGACTGACCTGAGCAGTGCTTCCTATAGAAGAGATGACGCTCCTTCGGCTACTTAGCACTCTTCCTGACCTCAAGTTCATTCACACACCTAAGCCTCCCTTTAGACTTCTTAGATTCCCCTTGGTTAGCTCTCCTAAAGGCTCAAAGTGTCTGGCTAAAGAAAGGGTTTATCTCGGCGATACCACTTCCTGACGATACTGCTCTCGGCGATACTGCTTTGACTGCGATACGATACCAGAATCCAATCGATACGATACTGGACAATCACACGATACGATACGAGACCATGCCCACGATACGATACCAGGCACAGAGGCGATACGATACCAGTGTGGTGTCGCGATACTACCTTGGGAAGCAGACGATACGATACCCCTGCTGCACACGATACGATACTGGAACTATGACGATACGATACTAAAGGATTCCAACGATACGATACCTGATCTTCTGCCGATACGATACCTGTGTGATTTCGCGATACCTAACTCTAGGAGGAAGCGATACGATACCACCGAACTTGGCCGATACGATACCTGTGACAGTATCGCGATACTGTCCAAGTGAGTGCACGAAACGATACCTGAGTAGTGTCGTGATACGATCTTTAAACTTTGACGATACGATACTAAGTATAGTATCGCGATACTTCCCTAGGAACACCACGATACGATACTAGAGACTCTAGACGATACGATCTCACGATGGTGTCGCGATACTGTCCTTAGTGGGAGACGATACGATATCACTGTAGTAAGCGCGATCGCGATACCGACTTGGCTACACGATACCAGAAATGGTATCGCGATACCAGGGTCGATGACCAGCGATACGATACTACCGCAAATGTGCGATCGCGATACCAACTCAGGGTCACGATACCATTGCGGTATCGTGATACCAAGTTAGGTATCAAGCGATACGATACTGACGGCGAATATCGCGATACAAGGGAGTTTTGGTATTGCGATACCAGAACTCAACCGATCGCGATACTCAAGCCAAATCACAAGAAAATGTGGAAATTTTCTCACCCCCTTGCCGCTCTTACACTCCTCCTCCCTTCTAGGCCTCTCTATCACACAACAACTCAGAAATAACTTCTCTTTACCCCCCCCGCGATACTGCGCACTGTTTTAATCACGTTTTGTGGCATGTTTCAAGTGCTTTGAGTGAATGATCTTGATAAGAACTCACCTTTGTCTGCTCTAGCTTGCCCTTTGGGTTCAAACTCTCACTGCAACAGCCTCGAACGCAACGATACCAGATCCACGATACCGGTCGCTGTCGCTCACGATACCAGAGTTCCAGCAAGTGTCAAATGAGTCAATTTTTTGGGTTTTTATACTTTTTGGGACAGAACTTGAAATTTTGGTCTATTTTTGGTGAATTTTTTTGGGTTTTTTGCCTATTCCTACTTCTCCTCTCCTCTCTATCCTCTCCTAAACTAACCCTAACTCTTCCTTCTCTTCCCTCCTCCTACACTTAAACCTAAAACTTATCACACACACCTCAAGGATGAGAAGTGACAAGTGCTGAAATGGAATACTACTCGTCAATGGACAAATTCCACCTCTACAAGTACGATTTCGATCACACTTGCTCTCTAACTATCACGAAGGCAACTTGGTGGAGTGCTTCCCCCGGCAACGGCGCCAAAAACGTGTGTACTTGAGCCGTAATGACTCAAGGACTTGTACCAATGAGACTATACCTCGATTGCAATACAAGTGCATATAGTGGAGTCCCTTTGCACACATTTAATTATCAATCCGAAGGAGTGACTTACCAAGTGTATGAAGACATTTGCACACGTGATAGAAAATGAAGTGAGTTAACTATCCAAGCAAGAGAAAAGACTAATACTACCCACACTGAAAAACTGGAAGTGTTGCCGCAAGCCTCTTTTCAGCAGTTTTGGTTTTTTGAGGTTTTCTCCCAGCCCAGAACTCCGAATATAGGCAATAGGGTACTCGTTTCGAAGCTCTCGCCGAAACGAATCCAAACAGTAGTGGTTTCACTCAATTCTGACCACTCTGCTGCAAGTTATGGCAGAAACAGTGAATTACGGGAACTACTAACACCCGCGTTTTTGCTTCTCCTAGCTTACGCACGCACTACAGCCACTCCAAACAAGGGGGAAGGGGTAGACAACAGTCCTACACTTGCATTTCAAGCATCACACACACATACATGAGCAAAATGAAGATCAAAATCAGCAAGGAAGAGGCAAACTCGAAATTTCAGAAGTGCTCTTCTTCACAATGACAAGAAGTTTTCTACAATGAGTCACTTTTGACTTATATACTAGTGCCCTAAGTTTGGTCCTTTCACACAAGAGACCGCACTTTATTCTCTAAAAAGACTAATTTCCTACTATTGTACATGGGTAAATCACTAATCTTTGAGGGGATGCATCTAGAGGACTCCTCTAGTGCATTTACAACGGAAAATATATACAAAAGTGGTTATGTTACAAAAAATTGTGTGCCCAAATCGGAAAAATTTTGGGGCCCGTCTTTTTTCTCTGCTTTCTGCGCTCTTTAGCTCTGCAACACTATGCCTTAGTAGGGGACAACCTATATCGAAGAGGCAAGGATGGTTACCTAAGACTGTGCGTACATGAATCAGACTATTTGAAAGTCTTAGAAGCTGCACAGCGGTGCTGCAGGTGGACACTTTGGGCCTGACCGAGTAATTAAGACCGTTCTATTCTCAGGACTGTGTGGCCCACTCTTCATATGGATGCACATACTTATGTGAAGAGTTGCGACACATGCCAACATGCCCAATATCCGATGAGAAAAGATGAAATGCCATTAAGACCAATGATGGGAGGACGTGCATTTTCAAGTGGGGTATAGACTTTGTAGGTCCATTAACCCCCCAGCTAGAAACTCCCATGCAGAATACATTATTGTAGCCACAGATTACCTTACAAAGTGGGTGGAAGTAAAGGCCACGACAAGAATGATGCTCAAACAACGGCTAAGTTCTTATTCGAAAATGTGTTCACTAGATATGGGTTACCAATAGAGTTGGTTAGTGATAGAGGTACACACTTCTTGAATGAGGTCATCGAAAATCTCCTTCAAGAATTCATGGTGGTACATAAAAAGTCTGCACCCTATCACCCACAAGCTAACGGACAAGCCGAGAGCACGAATAAGATCCTGTGTAACGTATTGACGACTGGTCAATAATAAACGCTCTGATTGGGACAAACAACTTCACCATGCTGTTGGGCATACCGAGTTGCCTACAAAACGGTACTCAATGCCACCCCATTTCAGATGGTCTTCGGACAAAATGCAGTGTTACCACTAGATTTCCTAATCCCAGCTTTAAGAGTAGCACAAGAGCATGAGTGGAATGGACATGAGTTGTCCTCTAGGATCTCGGATCTAGAGCATTTAGGTGAGACGAGGCTACGAGCAGCAGCAGGTATCTATGCTGCAAAGAAACGGCAAAAGGCATACTTTGATGCCCATGTGAAGGATAAGGGCTTGAAAGCAGGAGATCTAGTGTTAGTCTACACATTGAAACAACACGCAAGGAAGCTAGAAAAGAGAGGCTACGGACCTATGATCATTAATAGGATCTCCACGAGTGGAGCAGTACAACTGGCCACTTTAGAGGGGGACGTCCTCCCAAACTATATTAGCGGGTGCAGAGTCAAGCTGTATCAAGAACCCTCACGGAGGAAATGCTAAGTCGACTCAGTACTGCTAAACAACGTAAAGAGGAGGAAAAACGAATTCGAGAAGAAGCACAGGCAGAGGCCTTAGAGCATATCAGACGAATGAAGCTGAGGAGACAAGGAAGGGACCAGCCTATGACGGACACTCAAGAGTCTCCAGGCTATCACATGGCCATGTGTGAGGCTTCAGGTGGACGCACCCATAAGATAGTAGACCGACGACCTTTTGTGACCCTAGAAATAGGACAAAAGTATAGCACAACAAGCGTGAGGGCTTTAATTGATTCAGGAGCAGCCACAAGTGCAGTTCGGCTTTCTTATTGCCAGCAGCTGCAATTGGAGGTAAAACCCATAGAAGCATGTCTGATAGGATTAGGAGGTGTTGAAACCCCTTGTATGGGAGAGGTGGATCTTCCCCTCTACATACAAGAGGTCCTCATGCCAGCAAAAGTGCTAGGTGTGAAGACGAGGATCTGACCGAACCTCTTGTCTTAGGCCAAGACTGGATCTATGATCACGCAGTCAACCTCAACCTAAGAAGTGGACTTCTTCAGGCTTGGGTAGGCCAAAGTCGTCTCACGGTTGAATTAGAAAATCAAGCGCTCAAACCAATAGAACAGGCACCAACTTCTGGTCCCTCCAGGAATCCACACGAAGATAACCATGTTGTGCTTGTCCAAACTTCTATGGTGCAGAGGAATGTCATCTTATGAAGGTTCAGGAACCAAGAAGGAGTTCCTAAATGATCCAAAGAAGATTCTAAACGAACGGACCGAATATCACTCTACACGAAGGAGGCCGCTGATCAAGGGGCAGGACGCCAACCCGCGCAATATGGAGCATCTCATGGCGTGAAGCAGATCTGGATACGCAAGGATGGAAAACCCACAGCTCCAATAGCAGATTCTCAAAGAAACAAGAAACGAGCCTCACCATCAAGGAACAAAGTGAATAAGCAGTGCCAAGACTGGTTGAATTACCCCTATTTTAAGCCACCCATTGAGTTACCAACTGTTGGCTACATGATGGCTACAATTCGCCACTGGCTCCCTAGATTAAAGCATATGGACGATATAGCAGCGCATGTGACTGTCAAAATCTTTGACATGATGCAAATGATTTTTAAAGTCTTTCGACGCGTCAAGGCATCCCATGTCAACACCCCGGGCTTTGAGCATGGCAATTTTGACCTGGTATATGATATGAGTACAACGCCATCGCTACGGGTGTGTTATGCCTAGCACTGCAGAATAAAGTACCTACCGGCGTGCTACAAGCAGACGTTCGAAGAGATGTTCACAACCGGCTTCTGGGAATACCATTCAGAGGTATTCATAAGCAGGCCTACACATTTATTACAATTATTTGCCTGTGAACGAATGGTCTATTCCACACACTATCAGCTCCCGCCACTGGAAGAACCGCAACCAATCGACTGGGAAAAACTCGAGGCAGATCTGGCCCGAGGCATTCGTATCTCCGAGCACACCCTCGCTCAAGACCTCCTACAGAACTATATCCGACAGACCTCACAACAAGGTTCTGTCAGGGATGACAGAAGCGAGAGGGAGGGGGGTGTTGGAAGCAGCCAGAGGCACAGACGACACGGAAGCATGTAACGACGGAGCAGGGAGCCAGTCAAATCTTTTTTCAAAGAATCATGTTCTAAAAATACTTTTCAAAAACCTCCAACAGTGATTTTTATCACTATTGTAACATATGTAACATAGAAAACCCCATTTTGTAATCCATAGCTCCATTTTGTGCAAGCCGAGGAGTCCTCGAGCTTGAGGAGCTTAGGTAGAACAAGCGTATCAATTTTCGTTATTTTTAGACACCGTTTACCCTTTCAAATAGCATCTAGGACCTAATTTTTAACTATGCCGGTCACTAGATGTGAAACCGGTCAAAACTAGTCTAGAAACTATAAAAAGAGCTAGAGAGCTCATTTTCGAGGTTGGTTAGTGTTAGCTTGTTTGAGGTTAGAGTTCTTTTGAGCTTGTAATAGTGTTCTTGAGTAATAGAGTTAACTTCTCACCTTCCATTGTGTCTTGCTTGTCTCTTCGTAGTGTGTGTGTATGTGTGTGTGCATTTCTATGCTTCTCACCTTCACTCTCACTTCATCTCACATTCACGATCTTCATATCACTCCTATCTCTTCCGCGGATTGACATTAAGGAGGTGGAGCTTCTTAACGTGGTTCTCACCATTGTGCTAGAGCAACAGAGGGAAAAAAGTGCCCCGGCGGTCCTAGTGTGTTCACACACATCACTACCTAAATATATCAACAATAAAAAGGTCAAGGCCTCGTTTGTAAAGAACTTTTTGGTTGATTGAAGTGTGAGCTCTCTTTTCTTGCAAATTTCATATTTGTGTTTTCTCTTGGATGTTGAGTAAGTCTATTGCTTGATTGTCAACGTGTGGCACTTGTGTTAAAGTTTTAGAAGTATTATCTAACATGATTGCGTCATTTTGAAGTGTTTTTGCATGATTAGACACTTGTTTATGTGATCAAAGCAAGTGAAAGAGGATTTCCTAGAGGTTTGTGAGCTCTATATAGTCCCATTAACATGTAGGTTGCATTTATTTGGCTGAATAATGGAAAAATACCAAAGATTTTTGTTTTATTCGTGGATTTCCAAATAACGAAGGAAAAAAATTTGGACACAGACATGCTTTCAATCGAAAAGTTTTTCAATCAAAGATGTATTTCTATGCAAAAAAATATATATTCTTTCATTCGATCAAAAAACTTATTCTACACATGCTTCTTCATAGGTTCATAGTGTTGTTATATTTAGGTAGTCATGTGTGTGAACACACTAGGACTGTTGGGGCACTTTTTCCCTCTTTAGGAGGTTTTTTCCACTGACTTGTATATACGCATATAGCCCTAATGGGTTACGTATCTTTGTACATTCTAGTGGTAATACATTCAGTATTGTGTTTTGTGCTCCAAGCTCCTTCTTCTTCCTTGTGTTGTTCATGTGCTTCAACAGACCTGGAACTCCAACAATTGGTATCAAAGTAGGTCATTGCTTCATCTAGGGTGTTGTGGACACCCCACCGATCAAAGTCTCAGAATCACACAAAATTTGGTGAGCATACTCAGAGTGATTAGGAGAATACTCAACACTCCTCCGATCACAGTCTCAAGAATGCACGATCTGAGCTCGTTTTGGCCTTTGAACACACTATCGCAATGCTTGTGAAGGCAATTTTGTCTTTTTGTGCCAAAGACATATAGAGGTTTCTGTTTCCCACTATAAGCATCTCGAAGTCTACTACAGGTTTAGAAGAACTCAACAGGGTAGTTCTATTCGACTTTTTGAGATACTTTTTCTGCATTGGGGCATTTTAGTCAATGCCCATGGCTGAAAGCAGTGATGTATTTCGTATGTTGGCTATGTTGGAGATAGACGTCTGCGGAAGCATGCAAACAGCACAAGGAAGAAGAAGAAGCTTGGAGCACAAACACACAATACAGAATGTATTACTAGAGAATGTACAAAGATAAGTAGCCCATTAGGGCAATAGGCGTATATACAAGCCGGGGGAAAAAAACCTCCTAAAGAGGGAAAAAAGTGCCCCGGCGGTCCTAGAGTGTTCACACACATCACTACCTAAATATATCAACAAATCCCCCCTAGGAGTGATGCGGTGAACAAGGAGCTGGCACTCATGTATAAGGAAGTGCCAAGCTATGTGGAAATCACTCCACAAAAGGAAGTAAGCCCAAAGCTTTGCGGAGAGCTTCAAACTTCTCCCTAGGCAGAGCCTTCGTGAAAAGGTCTGCAATGTTCTCCTGCGTGGGCACATATGCCAAGCTGATCTCCCCAACAGAGAACCTCTCCCTGACATAGTGATAATGCACCTCAATGTGCTTAGTGCGAGCATGGAACACAGGGTTCCTCGCAACTGCCAATGCGCTCTGACTGTCAGTGAAGATGGTGGTGGCAGAAGACTGGCCAACACCCAAATCAGCCATAAGGCATCTGAGCCACACACACTCAACAGTCGCTGTGAAAGCTTCCCTATACTCAGCCTCACAACTGGAAGTGGCCACAGTAGGCTACTTCTTGCTCAACCAAGATATACATGAGCTACCAAGCATGAAGCAAAAACCACTGGTGGACACACGAGTGTCATAGCAACCAGCCCAATCTGAGTCAGAAAAAGCATGCAAATCTGGCGGTAGTGATCCCCCCTTGGGATAAAACAACCCAAGTAGTCGAGTACCACTCAAGTAGCGAAAGATGCGCTTAACCGCTTTCCAATGCGTGACTCCTGGGCAATGCATAAACCTGCTCATCTGTGAGACAGCAAACTGAATATCTGGCCGAGTAATGCATAAGTAAATCAAGCATCCAACAGCCTGCTGATAGAGAACAGCATCAAATGCATCTCCAACATCATGAAGACTCAATCGTAAACCTGTCTCCATAGGAGTGGCAATAGGCTTACAGTCTTCAAGGCCAAAACGCTGCAATAATGTGTCAATATATTTCGTTTGACACAAAGCCATTCCACCATCAACGTGCATAAACTGAATGCCCAAATAGTGATGCAAATGCCCCAAATCAGACATCTCAAATGAGGAATGCAAATCAGCCTTAAAATCAGCAATATGTGTCTCAATAGGACCAGTGAGCAGCATGTCATCAACAGATCAGAAGCACATCATTAGCACGTTTAACATATAAGGTGCTTTCAGTTGGACTGTTCTCAAAACCATGTTCAATCAGATAGGCATGTATCTTCTCATACCAAGCACGTGGTGCTTGCTTTAAACCATATAATGCCTTCTTTAATCTGCAAACCTGGTTTTCATGCCCTTTCTGCACAAAGCCACGGGGCTGAAAAACATACACTTCTTCATGCAAGTCACCATTCAAAAATGCTGTTTTAATGTCCAACTGATGTACATTCCAACCATGATGGGTTGCAAGTGCACAAATGCTCCGAACAGTAGTCATACGGCATGTAGGTGCAAAGGTCTCATCAAAATCAATGCCTCTTTCCTGTGCATAACCCTTTGCAACAAGCCTAGCCTTATACCTGTCAACTGTACCATCAGGTTTATGCTTCAGCTTGTATACCCACTTAGTGCCAATGGCCTTCTTGCCTGGAGGCAAGTCACATAAAGACCATGTACCATTCTTCATTATAGCATCATATTCAAATTGCATAGCAGCCATCCAATTTTCTGAATTTTGTGCTTCATCAAAGGAAACAGGCTCATTCTCATCACAGAGACTAGATGCAGCCATAGCATAGCAATCTGATGCAAAGGAGGCACTATGAGAGCCTGAACGAGTACGATATGACAAAGGTGCATCTAATTTGCTGTCACGCAAAGTCTGCACCAGCCATTTTGGCATAGTTTCTGCCTGCTCAATATCAGCTCTCTCATCAACAAGTGCATCATGTAAATCTGCATCAGAAATGGAATGATGTGCATCATCATATGAAACCTGCAAAGGCTCAGAAGTTGCCTCATTAGGACCAGCACTAGCCTGTCCACCTGTAAAAAGAGGCATCAAAGTATCATACATGTCTTTGGACCTAACAGATGTCTCCTTAGTACATGAAAGCAATGGCTGAATAGCATCTTCCACAAAGACAACATCACGGCCAACCAGAATGCGTTTAGTTTGTGGATGATATAGACGATAACCTTTACTTTCAGAACTGTACCCAACAAAAATACATTTTACTGCCTTACCCTTTATCATCCAATTTTCTACGATGTTGTCCAGGCACTAATGCATATGCCAAACAACCAAAAACACGCAGATGAGCAACAGATGGCTTGCGGTCATGCCAAGCCTCATATGGAGTGATAGACTGCAACGCTTTAGCGGGACAGCTCTTCAGTACATATGCTGCACACATGACAGCCTCAAGCCAGAAACTATGTGGTAAAGCCTGACTTTTGACCACGCACCTCGCCATCTCCATGAGTGACCTGTTCTTTCGTTCAGCAACTCCATTCTGTTGAGGTGTATACGGCACTGTACACTGGTGTTTTATCCCACGTTGAGCCAGAAATGCATTAAAATATGAAGACATATATTCCCCCCCTCGATCAGAACGGAGGGTGCCCATTTTACATGCTGACAGATTTTCAGCCAAAACCAAAAACTGTTTGAAGCACATGAACACTTCGGACTTTGCTTTGAGTGGATATACCCATGCATGCCTGGAAAAATCATCAATGAAAGTCACGAAGTAAAGGTAATTTCCAAAAGAGGGTGTCTGCATAGGACCACAGACATCACTATGTACAAGCTGCAATTTCTGCGTAGCCCGAATTGAACCATCTTTTGGAAAGGAAGAACGCTGCATTTTGCCCAAAATACAGCCTTCACAAACATGTTTTCCAGGTGCCTCAAGTTTGGGCAAAGAGGACACCATTTCAGATTTCTACAGGTGTAACAAACTAGCAAAATTCAGATGACCAAAGCATGCATGCCAAAGCTTTGCATCTGACATAGCCTGAGAATCATGAACTGCACATGCCGAATCATTCATAGATCTTTCATAGTCTATGAGCTTATACAGCCCACGACATAAAATGCCAGAAGCAATAATCACATCGCCATTTGAGAGATCATGGACTGTACACCTGTCATCAACAAATTTCACAACCAAGCCAATCTTGGCTAATGCAGAAACTGATAACAGGTTCTTTTTTATCCCTGGCACAAATAAAGCATCTGACAAAGTGAAAGAACTACCATGAGTAGTAGTCAGAATGATCTTACCAACTCCCATAACAGGATAAGAGGAGTTATTGGCGCATGTGACAGTATTCCCTGTAGGGGCAGGCTCGAGTGAAGAGAAGAAACTGCGCTGCGAGGTAATATGTTTGGTCGCCCCACTGTCAAAGTACCAAACATCTGAGTCTACTGCAGACATGCACTGATCATGAGAAGATGGGTCAAAACTACAGACAGTAGTAAATGCCCATTCTTCTTCCTGCACAAGATTTGCAGATTCTGTTTTTGGTGTAGAGGCCTCTGCAACAACCATTCTAGCCTCTTTCTTCTTTATAATATGATCATTTCCTTTACAGTACTTGCAGAACAATTTCTGCTTTTCTGATTTCTTCTCATCTTTATCCTGGTTCTTCGATTGTGCAGCATTTGCAGATTTCTGCTTACTAGTAGGAGAGCTCCATTTTCCTTTGCCCTTTTGACTAGCCAGGAAGCTTGATCTGCAACACGCATAATGGACCTGTTCTGCCTGGACTGATCTTCCTGTAATAGAACAGAGACTAATTCCTCAAATGACAAGGCATTCGGATTGCCTTTCATCATCAATTGAAGAGTAGAGGCAAAACTCTGATATGAATTAGGAAGACCATTCAAAACGGTCTGCACAAGTGAGCTATCTGGTATAACCTCATCAGCAGAAATCAATTGTTCCTTCAGGTCTTTGATCTTTGTAAGAAAACTGTCCATAGAATCACCTTCATTCATGTGCTCACTCTCCAACTGTTTTCGGAGGTAAGCAACACGATCCTCATTCCTAGCCTGGTACAAAGTGGTAAGTGTATCCCAAGCATCCCTTGCTGTTCTGCAAGAGCGAATGTGAGGAATAATGGCACGTTTGACAGACAAAGCTATCAATGCATGTGCCTGGGCATCTCTACCATCCCAACGAATCTGCTCTACAGTAGGTGCAACAGAAACAGCAACACGAACAGGAATCTGCGGAATATCATCTTCAACACCATCTTCATCAGCTCCAACACCTGTATTTGCAGTACCTGTCGTTACAGGTGTAACAGGACGTCTTTCAACACCCTGTACAATGTTCCACAATCCTTTTGCAACCAGTACATGTCGCATCATATAAGCCCATAATGGGTAGTTGGTACCATCCAACTTATCCTCAACAGCCAACATATGGAATACATCACTGCTTTCAGCCATGGCCGGTGACTAAAATACCTTGATGCAAAAAATTGACTGTATCTCAAAAAGTTGAACAGAACTGCCCAGACGAGTTTTGCTAGACCTGTAGCAGACTTCGAGACGCTTAAACTGACGAACAAAAGTTGGTATATACCTTTGGCACAAAAGGACGAAATAGCCTACACAAGCGCTGTGATAGTGCGTTCGGAGGCCGAAACGAGCTTAGATCGCGATTTCGGCACCACATAGCAAAGCTGTTTTGATCTCGAAAACACCTTGAGTATGCTCACCAAATTTCGTGCGAACCTGAGACTGCAAACGGAGGAGTATCGACGGCGCCCTAGAAGAAGCGACGACCTGCTCTGATACCAATTGTTGGAGATAGACGTCTGCGGAAGCACTCGAACAACACAAGGAAGAAGAAGAAGCTTGGAGCACAAACACACAATACTGAATGTATTACTAGAGAATGTAGAAAGATAAGTAGCCCATTAGGGCAATAGGCGTATATACAAGCCGGAGGAAAAAAACCTCCTAAAGAGGGAAAAAAGTGCCCCGGCGGTCCTAGAGTGTTCACACACATCACTATCTAAATATATCAACAGGCTATTGAGAATAAGATGGACGATACCAATTACCCATTATGGTCTTATATGATGCGTCATGTATTGGTTGCAAAAGGGTTGTGGAATTTTATGCAGGGTGTTGAAAAACATCCTATTACACCTACAAACACAGTTGCTGAAGGTGATGCAGACGACATTGAATATGATGATATTCTTCATGTTCCTATTCGTGTTGCAATTCGCATTGCACCTATATCAAACGTCCCATTATTACTCACATTCGCTCTTGTAGAATAGCTAAGGATTTTTGGGATACACTTACCACTTTATACCAGCAAAGGAATGAGTCTCATATTGCTTACCTCCGAAAATAGTTGGAGAGTGAGCACATGAATGAAGGTGATTCCATGGACAATTTTCTGACAAAGATCAAAGATTTGAAAGAACAGTTGATTTCTACTGATGAAGTCTTGCTTGACAATTCACTTGTGCAAACTTTTCTGAATGGTCTTCCCAATTCATATTAGATTTTTGCTTCTACTCTTCCTTTGATGATGAAAGGCTATCCAAATGCCTTAACATTCGAGGAGTTAGTCTATGTTTTATCGCAGGAAGATCAGTCTAGGCAGAACAAGTCCATTATGCATGTTGCTAGTGAAAAAGGCAAAGGTAAATGGAGCTCTTCTACTAGTAAGTAGAAATCTACTAATTTTGCACAATCAAAGAAGGATGATAGAGATGAGAAGAAAAACAAAAAATCATAAATTGTTTTGCAAATACTATAAAGGGAATGATCATGTCATAAAGAGCTCTCCAAAACTGGCTGCTAAAGAGGCAAGGAAGAAAGAGGTTGTAATGGTTGTTGTAGAGGCCTCTACTCCCAAAACACAGTATGCTAATCTTGTGCAGAATGAAGAATGGGCATTTACCACTGTTTGCAGTTATGACCCATCTTCTCATGAATAGTATATGTCTATAGTAGACTCAGATGTTTGGTACTTTGATAGTGAGGAAGCCAAACATATTACCTCACAGCGTAGTTTCTTCACTTCACTCCAGCCTGCCCCTACAGAGAATACTCCCACATGCGCCAACAACTCCTCTTATCCTATCATGGGAGTTGGTAAGATCATTTTGACTACTGTTGAAGCTTGGTTGTAAAATTTGTTGATGGTAGATGCATACCTCATGATCTATCAAATGGCGATGTCATTATTTTTTTGGCATTTTATTTTGTGGGCTGTATAAGCTCATAGACTATGAAAAATTTGTGAATGATTCAACATGTGCAGTACAAGATTCTCAGGCTATGTCAGATGCAAAGCTTTGGCATGCACGCTTTGGTCATCTAAATTTTGCTAGTTTCCCATGCCTGCAGAAATATGAAATAGTGTCCTCTTTGCCCAAACTTAACGCACATCGTAAACATATATGTGAAGCTATATTTTGGGCAAAATGCAATGTTCCTCCTTCCCAAAAGATGGTTCTATTCAAGCTACTCAGAAATTGCAGCTTGTCCACAATGATGTCTGTGGTCCTATGTAGAGACCCTCTTTTGGAAACTATCTTTACTTCCTGACTTTCATCAATGATTTTGCTAAGCATGCATGGGTATATCCATTGAAAGCAAAGTCCAAAGTGTTTATGTGCTTCAAACAATTTTGGTTTTGGTTGAAAATCTGTAAGCATGTAAAATACCTCCATTCTGATTGAGGTGGGCAATATATGTGTTCTGACTTTAATGCATTTCTGGCTAAATGTGGGATAAAACATCAGTGTATAGTGCCGTATACACCTCAATTGAATGGATTTGCTTAATGGAAGAAAAGTTCACTCATGGAGATGGCAAGGTGTATGGTCAAGAGTAAGGCTTTACCACATAGTTTCTAGCTTGAGGTTGTCATGTGTGCACCAATTGCAGTCTATCACTTCATATGAGGCTTGGCATGGTTGCAAGTCATCTGTTTCTCACCTATGTGTTTTTTGTTGTTTGGCATATGCATTAGTTCCTGAACAACAACACAAGAAACTGGATGATAAAGCAGTGAAATGTAATTTTGTTGGGTACAATTCTGAAAGGAAATTCTATTGTCTATATCATCCACATAGTAAACACATTTTGGTTAGCCATGATGTTGTTTTTGTGGAAAATACTATTCAGGAATTACTTTCATGTACTAATGAGACATTTGTTAGCTCCAAAGAACATGTATGATACTTTGCTACCTCTTTTTATAGGTGGACACTCTAGTGTTGGTCCTAATGAGGCATCTTATTAACCTTTACAAGTTTCATGTGATGATGCAGATCATTCTATTTCTGATGTAGATTTACATGATGCACTTTTTGATGAGAGAGCTGATATTGAGGAGGCAAAAACTATGCCAAAATGGCTAGTGCAGACTTTGCACGACAGCAAATTAGATGCATCTCTGTCATATCGTACTCGTTCATGTGCTCATTGTGTCTCTTTTGCATCATATTGCTATGTCATGGATACCTCTAATCTCTGTGATGAGAATCGGCCTGTTTCATTTTATGAAGCATGAAATTCTAAAAAATGGATGGTTGCTATGCAATCAGAATATGATGTTATCATGAAAAATTGTATCTGGTCTTATAAGATTTGCCTCTTGGCAAGAAGGCCATTGGCATTAAGTGGGTATACAAGTTAAAGCATAAGCCTGATGGAACAGTTGACAGGTATAAGGCGAGGCTTGTTGCAAAGGATTATCACAGGAAAGAGGTATTGATTTTGATGAGACCTTTGCACCTACATGTCTATGACCATTGTTTGTATCATCTATGCACTTGGAGCTCATCATGGTTGGAATGTACATCAGTTGGATATTCAAATAGCATTTTTGAATGGTGACTTGCGTGAAGAAGTGTATGCTTTTCAGCCCCGTGACTTTGTGCAAAAAGGGCATGAAAACCAAGTGTGCAGGTTGAAGAAGGCATTATATGGTTTAAAGCAAGCACCACGTGCTTGGTATGAAAACATGCATGCCTAGCTGATTGCACATGGTTTTGTGAATAGTCCAACTTAAAGCACCTTATATGTTAAGCATGCTAATGATGTGCTTCTGATCATTGTTATGTATGTTGATGACATGTTGCTCACTGGTCCTCATGAGAAGCATATTGTTGATTTTAAGGCTGATCTACATGCCTCATTTGAGTTGTCATATTTGGGGCATTTGCATCATTATTTGGGCATTCAGTCTATGCAAGTTGATGGCAGAATAGCTTTGGGACAAGCAAAATATATTGACAAATTATTGCAATTTTTTGGTTTATGATTGAGTCTTCATGATGTTGGAGATGCATTTGTTGTTGTTCTCTATCAGTAGGCTATTGGATGCTTGATTGACTTATGCATTACTCGGCTAGATATTTAGTTTGTTGTCTCACAAATGAGCAGGTTTATGCATTGCCTAGGTGTCAAGCATTGGTAGGCAGTTAAGTGCATCTTTCGTTACTTGAGTGCTACCCGACTACTTTGATTGTTTTTTCTATGACACTTGTGTGCCCATTCGTGGCTTTTGCTTCATGTTTGGTAGCTCATGTATATCTTGGTTGAGCAAGAAGAAGCCTACTATGGACACTTCCAGTTGTGAGGCTGAGTATAGGGTAGCTTTCACAGTGATTGTTGCATGTGTGTGGCTCAGACACCTTATGGCTGATTTGGGTGTTAGTGAGTCTTCAACTACCACCATCTTCATTGACAGTCATAATGCATGGGTAGTTCCAAGGAACCATGTGTTCCATGCTTGCAATAAGCACATTGAGAGCATTATCATTATGTCAGGGAGAGGTTCTCTGTTGGAGAGATCAACTTGGCATATGTGCCCACATAGGAGAACATTGTAGACCTTTTCATGAAGGCTCTACCTAGGGAGAAGTTTGAAGCTTTCCACAAAGCTTTGGGCTTACCTCCTTTTGTGGATTGATTCCATATAGCTTGGCACTTCCTTATACATGAGTGCTAGCTCCTTGTTCACTACATCACTCCCAGGGGGGATTTGTTGATATATTTAGGTAGTAATGTGTCTGAACACACTAGGACCATCGGGGCACTTTTTTCCTCTTTAGGAGGTTTTTTACCCCCGATTTGTATATAGCCTACAACCTTAATAGGTTACTTATCATTGTATATTCTAGTGGTAATACATCCAGTATTGTGTTTTGTGCTCAAGCTTCTTCTTCTTCCTTGTGTTGTTCATGCGCTTCAGTCCTCGAACTCAAACACATAGAGCTCTACTACTACCATTCCATTCATAGAGCCCTTTCCTCACCATACCATTTAGGTATTGTTCTATTTTTCATTTATTTTCTATTTTATTGTTATGTTTATTATGTCGTACATATTGTATGATTCACATATGCATCTCTTATATATGGATGATTTGTATTTATATAATTAGTTTTATGTTTTTTAATCATCAATAGTATACATGTTCGACTCGGAAAAACATTTCTTACTTATATATGTTGATGGATACAATTTAAAATAAACCACTACTATGATTGTCTGACTTGCTACATCGATTCTTACTCTCACACTAGTATAGGACTGAGCAATAGATTTTATGAGATTGTTTGAATTGCCACCTCAATTCCTACACTCTCTCAATAGTATAGGGAGTGTATAGGGGCTATTGTGATTGTTTGATTCTTTGACTCTTGCTCTCACAATAGTGACTTAAATTCTTGTGAGCATAATTACAGTGTAGGTCACAAGGTGTATAGAAACTATTGTGATTGTCTGATTCTTTTCTCTTACTATCACAATAGTTATATACACTAATGTGACAAGACTCATACATAGTATAGTGAGTGTATATGAACTATTATGAATATCTGATTCTTTGACTCTAGTTTGGTATGGTTTAAAGATATCCATTACAAATGAATTAAGACCATATTGAAAACAATGTGTATTCATTTGAACTATGTTGAAAGAACATTACCAAATAATCACCAAATAGCATTATATTTCATTCAAAAGCTTTTGTACAAGATATTCTTCATCAACGTGTAGACTGGGATGATCACCTGAAGAATGCAGGTATAGGTTTGGTTCATCCTCAAAATCGGGTAGAATTTCATAATCAAGGAAACAAAGACTCTCTTGCTCGAAAGCGACCCTACATTCTGCTACTTGAAGAACATAACCTTATCCATGATTTATCATCACAAGGAGTAGAATTATACAATGAATGATTAATGATTCCTGGATTGCAAAGAACAATTGATGATCAACAAAAGAGGATTGATGATTTAGACAATCAAGTGAAAACTTTACAAATATCTCTCGATGCATATGAGAACAAATATGGAAGACTATGAGAAGCATCATCATATTTTGATCGGTTCACTATCGATGAATTACTCAATCAACAAAACACTAAATAGACAATTTGCTTTTTGTAATCAAAGACATCACTTTATTAAAGACATCATTTTTGCAATTGATTCTAGCCAAAGTATTCAAAGTACATCACTTTCTTCATTTTGAATGTCATCATCTATTATAGGTACCATGTCATCTATTATTCCATGTCTGAGCCATCATTGTGATCTACATCTAGATCATGATCACTCCGTGAATCATTTGTTAAACTTTAATGAGTTTGAAATTCTCTAAAAGTTTGTTGTGCTATTGTAGAAGCTACCTTGGTTGGAGCATGTAACAAATGCATATTACAGAAAACATATACCAAATCATTGGTAGGTGATACACTTAAGCGATTTCTTTGTTTTGAATAAAATCATATGCACTCCAATTACATTCACAACTACTGCTTGAAGTTGTTACTAAAAGCACTCTCATAGCTATATGTTGCAACTCCACTACTTCACCTGTATATGCTTCCACCATATAGGAGGTGGATGCTTTTGAATCGCTTCAATGTGCCATAAATCTCGAAAACATCCTTATCAATTTACATGAGCTACTCTCTAGTGGAATGCATCTCAACCATCTGTATGTGGAAGTAATAACTAACAATGTATAATAAGTATGCATTTGCATCCATCTTTTCTCTGCTAACAATACAATCTATGTTTTTTCTCATAATGAAAATTGATTAAAGCCTTTCATGTTTTCAATAGCTTTTGACATAATCCAATAAAATTTTCCTATCACAAACTTATCAACAATTCGTAAAGTTCCACAAAAGGTTTAGTGGTACTGATGATTTTTTTAAGATTATGCAAAAACATTTGTGACTATATAAGAGACATACACTTCAAAGCCACAACTTGATAAGAAGGATACTTCTCTAGCCATGCCTCCCATCTTTGACCAGCAATCATTTCTACAAGAGCTAGCTTGACTTCCAATAATCCACTGAGCACAATATAGGTAGTTGCAAATCATGTACCACAAAAGATATGAAGTGCTTTATTGGGAGATTTTGAATGAAAGATCAAATATGAAAATTGATGCTCTCTGATAAATTTGACCACATGATTTGCATCTAATAAACTTTGTTTAATGAAAGATGATCTACCTATATCTTTCAATAATAGATTTAGTGTATGAGTTGCGCATGGAACCCAAGTAATGCCTTCATACTTGTTTTAAATTGCAATTCCAACACTTCAAAAATTATATGCATTATCAGTCACTATCACAGTCACATTCTTCGGACCACCCATGCATAATATAGCATGTTCATATATCTTTAAAAGAAAATATGAACTTTTCTCTTTAAGAGAAGTATCAAGAGCTTCCAAAAACATGCTTCCCTTTGGACATAAAAGCTTCATATTAATCAATGGATTCTTCTGACAGCTTGTCCATCCATCTACTGCTATTGTGCATCTATACATGGGTATATAATCAAACATTGTTTGCTTTAAAATATCTTCATTACTTTTCGTCAACTTTATCTACATACTTTGTTCACATTTTATTGTAATTTGGCATGGTGAACCCTTTCTGTGCAGTTGACATCAAAGCATCTTTGAAAATAGGATTATGAATAACATTGAAAGGAACCCCACATGCTAAAAATGCTTGAGTACATTTAAGATGAAGCTCAAGACAATCTTCCTTTTCAAAAGATATAGGTATTGTACTATGTGATTTAGTACGGACAAAGCATGCTAACACATTATTAGATCTGTCATTTTTACTACATTCATCGGGTCAAGTCTTTCTTGATGTAGCTAGAGAAAATGGAGTACATGTATCTTGATTATTCTCAAAAATATTTTTTGATACTTGAGTAGAAATATCATGAGGATCCTCCGTTGTCATTGATACCTCTACTTGTTCTGGCTCTACACCTGGACTACTTCTAAAGTTCTATGAACTACTCATGCCTTTAAATCTTTTTGATGTGATAACTTGAGATTTATATTTGTTTGCATAACTCGCAAAGAATACCCATATATCATGATCTGGATTAGAGCATCCTACCACATTATTACCTGTACTGAAAAGATGCTCTTTTATCCGAGTTGCATTTTCTACATGACGATGTCCATAACATTTGCATTGTATTGTGGAGACTATTTTTACCCTCTTGATAAATACTCACATATGACCATTCTTTTCCCTTTCCCATAATGCTTGCTTTATGAAGACTTTATGTCTACAAAAAGACAACATAAATCAATATCAAATAAGATATACACTCCACAAAATATATATCTTAAAATATATACAATCTACTTTGAATCTCTCTTAAATTTTTAAATCTATTAATCTATGTATTTACATTTTCTATCTATTAAAGTTATCAATCATACACACACATACTATTGTGAAGTAAGAATCAATGTCGAGCCAAAAAACACAATAGATTTTAATTCTCAATGCACACACATACAATTACACATACCATTGTGAATTAAGAATCAATGTTGAATCAGAGAATTACAATAGATTTTAATTCTCAATCATACACACACATATAGCTACACATACTATTGTGAAGTAAGAATCCATGTTGAGTCAAAAAATTATAATAGATTTTAGTTCTCAATCATACACACACATACACTTACACATACTATTGTGAAGTAAGAATCAATGTTTCGTCAAACAATCACAATAGATTGTAATTCTCAATCATACACACACATACAACTACACATACTATTGTGAAGTAAGAATCAATGTCGAGTCAAACAACTACACATACTATTGTGAAGTAAGAATCAATGTCGAGTCAAACAATTACAATAGATTTTAATTCTCAAACATAAACACACAAACAATTACACATACTATTGTGAAATAAGAATCAATGTTGAGTCAGACAATTACAATAGATTTTAATTCTCAATCATACACACGCATACAATTACACATACTATTGTGAAGTAAAAAATCATTGTTGAGTCAAACAATCACAATAGATTTTGATTCTCAATCATACACACACATACATTTACACATACTATTGTGAAGTAAGAATCAATGTTGAGTCAGACAATCACAATAGATTTAAAATTCTTGATCATATGCACATACACTTACACATACTATTGTGAAGTAAGAATTAATGTTGAGTTAGACAATCACAATAGATTTTCATTCACAATTATACACTCATATACACATACTCATAACCACATATGAAACCTTGTTGGATCCCTTTACAATTCAAGGATCTAAAAAGGTGTTAATAAGTCCACAAAACAAAGCCATCTAGAGACATAGAAAGTTCTAGTTCACTTATTAACACCTTCTCAACCCTTGAATGATCAAAAAGACAATAAAACCTTTTCCAACACATACAATAGTTCTTAATTCACAATCATATACACACATACACATGCGCATACACAGTCACCTTAGATTTTCACTCACAATCATATGACATACATGCACATACACATACACATACACATACTATTGTGAAGTAAGAATCAATATTGATTCAAAAAATCACAATACATTTTTATTCATAATCATACACACACATATATATACTATTACACACACATGTATATACTATTGTGAAGTAATAATAAAAATTGAGTAAAACAATCACAATAGTTTTTAACTCACAAACAAAAATATTTTTCTTTATTGTTCTAATAATAAAATACTAACTATTTTTAACAAGAGTTTATAACTTGTTCTTTGTGCAACACTGTAAGTTTGCAAAAAACAAAGTAACTCTTATGAGAAATGACTCTAAGCATATTCTTTTATAAAACAATATTCGATTGAATTATTTTCAATTGAAAAAGTATTTGATCGATAGTTTTTCGATTGAAATAGTTTTTTATCTAAAAGTTTTTTATCGAAAGTGCATTTGATAACAAATGCGTCGAATTACCGTGCAAAAAGTATTCACTCATGTCTGAATAAGCTGATGTGGCATCAAATAATTTGGTCAAATAATAAGGGTTTAATGTAAAATTTTGTAATTATTCACGAATAAACAAATTGTCGAATAATGAACAATGCAACCTATATTCACATACATATTTTTCATTTTGGCATATTGCCATTTTATCATTCATTAAGAGATTTGAAACAAGCCATAGCACACACAAAATGGATCAATAACGAGGGAGATACAAGAATTTTGGTGATTCAACTCTATGTCACCGTCGAAAGTGTGTAGGCCTAACACCATTGGAAGTGTGTAGGCCTAACACCATCGAAATTGTGTAGGCCTAACACCATCAGAAGAGTGGACTTGACACCATCAAAAAGATTTTGAATGACACTATCAGAGGTGTGTTGGTCGACACCATTGGAGGTGTTTTGTTCTTTATACCATAGATGCAAGAAATCAACACCATCATGGACAAGCAATCATGGATTTGGGGAAGATCACACTTGTGATCATGTTCCAACCTACTTGAGCATCATGATTGCTAGTGGAGAAGTAGAGTCATCTACTTCATGGAATCCCTTGCAATTGTCCTTGGGTATGAAAGGTCATTCATCTTGGAAAGATTGCAATGCTTAGGACTTGGCCTTGTGAACTTGTGACCTAGATCACATGTGGATCTTTGTAGAAGTTATCATGACGATGTGCTCTTCTTCTCAACTTGATACCCATCCATCTCATCTGCTTATGCCACTGAATGCAATTATACTGAGATCTACTCCTAGCTAACTGATGATTTACAAGTGTGTGAGCTTGCCTAGACTACAATCCGAATCTTTTTAGCACTGTTGCTAGGGAGATCATGATCACACCTAAGTAACTTGCATGATGGATATCACAGGTTTGCACAACTTTGGATGAAGGAGACGTGCTTGCCTCCCCAAGTCCATCACACCATTGCTCTTACCTTTCAATGTAGGACTCACATGATCATCAATGTTTTGTACATTTGAAGTTGTTTAGCTATCTAGATAAAAAAGATTAGGAAATAGAGTCCCATCTTTTTTACTTAGTTTTTTCTCTTTTTTTGCTTTCTTGATCAAATTCCTCTATGCTTGAGTGTGACATGAAGGATCAAGAAACGTTGGTGATAGTATCACACTTTGGTGATAGTGTAGAGATGCACACCATCAAAGGTGCACATCATCACAAATGGTGGCCTCTAGTCTATTGAGAAAAAAACTCCACCCCTTATTAGTATTTTGCCCATAACTTGAGCTAATAATTTTAGATTGATGTGATTCAACTTGGATTGTATAGCTTATAAGGGCTACAATTTTTTAAAGAGACCAAAGCTGATTTAAACTGAAATGCCATGAAAATGTGCTCTATCACTTATCAATGTTTTTCTTATAACTTGACATACAAATATCAAACCGTCATGATTTAACTTGAATTTTGTAGCTTATGAGAAGAAACCACAGTTTTTTAGAAAAATGCAAAAGTTGATTTGTTGATGTATTTAGGTAGTGATGTGTGTGAACACACTAGGACTGTTGGGGCACTTTTTTCACTCTTTAGGAGTTTTTCTCCCCCATATTGTATATATGCCTATATCCCTAACGGGTTACTTATCTTTGTACATTCTAGTGGTAATACATTCAGTATTGTGTGTTGTGCTCCAAGCTTCTTCTTCTTCCTTGTGTTGTTTGTGTGCTTTCGGAGATGTCTAACTCCAACAATTGCTATCAGAGCAGGTCGCCACTTCATCCAGGGCATCATCAACACCTCTTCAGTCGCAGTCTCAGATTTGCCTTAGCCAAGATTGGTTTGGTTGTGGGATTTGTTGATGATAGATGTACAATTCATGATCTGTCAAATGGCAACATGATTATTGCTTCTGGCATGGGTTGTATAAGCTCATAGATTATGAAAAATTTGTGAATGATTTAGCATGTGCAGTACATGGTTCTGAGGCTATGTCAGATGCAAAGCTTTGGCATGCACGCTTTGGTCAATTTGAATTTTGTTAGTTTGCTATGCCTACAAAAATCTGAAATGGTGTCCTCTTTGCCCAAACTTTAGACACCTGTTAAACATGTATGTGAAGGCTGTATTTTGGGCAAAAATGCAGTGTTGCTCCTTTCCAAAAGATAGTTCAGTTCGGGCTTTTAGAAATTGTAGCTCGTACATAGTGATGTTTGTGGTCCTATGCAGACACCTTCTTTTGGAAACTATCTTTACTTCGTGACTTGCATTGATGATTTTTCAAAGCATGCATGGGTATATCCACTCAAAGCAAAGTCCAAAGTGTTCATGTGCTTCAAACAATTTTTTGTTTTAGCTGAAAATCTATCAACATGTAAAATGGGCACCCTCCATTCTGATCGAGGGGGGGAATATATGTCTTCTGACTTTAATGCATTTCTAATTGAATGTGGGATAAAACATCAGTGTATAGTGCCATATACACCTCAACAAAATGGAGATGCTAAACCGAAGAAAAGGTCACTCATGGAGATGGCAAGGTGTATGGTCAAGAGTCAAGCTTTACCACATAGTTTCTGGCTTGAGGTTGTCATGTGTGCAACATATGTGCTTAAGTGGTGTCCCACTAAAGCACTGCAGTCTATCACTCCATATGAGGCTTGGCATGGTCACAATCCATCTGTTGCTCATCTGCGTGTTTTTGGTTGTCTGGCATATGCATTAGTGCCTAAACAATAGGAAATTGGATGATAAAGCAATAAAATGTATTTTAGTTGGGTACAGTTCTGAACGCAAAGGCTATTGTTTGTATCACCCACAAAATAAACACATTTTGGTTAGCTATGATGTTGTTTTTTGTGGAAGATGCTATTCAGCCTTTACTTTCATGTACAAAGAAGACATATGTTAGCTCCAAAGACATCTATGATACTTTGCTGCCTCTTTTTACAAGTGGACAGTCTAGTGGTGGTCCTAATGAGGCAACTTCTTAGCCTTTGCAGGTTTCAGGTGATGGACGATCATTCCATTTTTGATGCAAATTTACATGATGCACTTGTTGATGAGAGAGCTGGTATTGAGGAAGCAAAAACTATGCCAAAATGGCTCGTGTAGACTTTGCGTGATAGCAAATTAGATGCACCTTTGTCATACCATTCTCATTCAGGCTCTCATAGTGCCTATTTTGCATCGGATTGCTATGCTATGGCTGCCTCTAGTCTATGTGATGAGACTGAACTAGTTTTGTTTGATGAAGCACAAAATTTTGAACATTGGATGGCTGCAATGCAATCTGAATATGATGATATCATGAAAAAAGGTACCTGGTCTTTATGTGACTTGCCTCCTGGCAAGAAGGCCATTGGCACTAAGTGGGTATACAAGTTGAAGTGTAAACCTGATGGAACAATTGATAGGTATAAGGCTAGGCTTGTTGCAAAGGGTTATGGGTAGGAAAGAGGCATTGATTTTGATGAAACCTTTGCACCTAGTTGCTGAATGACTACTGTTCATAGCATATGTGCACTTGCAGCTCATCATGGTTGGAATGTAGATTAGTTGGAGATTAAAACAACATTTCCGAATGGTGACTTGCATGAAGAAGTGTATGTTTTTCAGCCTTGTGGCTTTGTGCAAAAAGGGCATGAAAACCAGGTGTGCAGGTTAAAGAAGGCATTATATGGTTTAAAGCAAGCACCACGAGCTTGGTATGAAAAAAATACATGCCTATCTGATTGCACATGGTTTTGAGAATATTCCAATTGAAAGCACCTTATATGTTAAGTGTGTTAATGATGTGCTTCTGATCATTGTTGTGTATGTTGATTACATGTTGAGACTAGTCCTCATGAGAAGCATATTGCTGATTTCAAGGCTGATTTGCATGCCTCATTTGAGATGTCTGATTTGGGGCATTTGCATCATTATTTGGGCATTCAGTTTATGCAAGTTGATGGTGGAATGGCTTTGTGTCAAATGAAATATATTGACACATTATTGCAACATTTTGGCCTTGAAGACTGCAAACCTATTGCCACTCCTATGGAGACAGGTTTACGATTGAGTCTTCATGATGGTGGAGATGCATTTGATGTTGTTCTCTATCAGCAGGCTGTTGGATGCTTGATTTACTTATGCATTACTTGGCCAGCTATTCAGTTTGTTGTCTCACAGATGAGCAGGTTTGTGCATTGCCCAAGTGTCAAGCATGGGGAGGCAGTTAAGCGCATCTTTCGCTACTTGAGTGGTACCCAGCTACTTGGGTTGTTTTATCCTAAGGGGGGATCACTACCGCCAGATTTGCATGCTTTTTTTTTACTCTGATTGGGTTTGTTGCTATGACACTCGTGTGTCCACTAGTGGTTTTTGCTTCATGCTTGGTAGCTCATGCATATCTTGGCTAAGCAAGAAGCAGCCTACTATGGCCACTTCAAGTTGTGAGGCTGAGTATAGGGAAGCTTTCACAACAACTGTTGAATGTGTGTGGCTCAGATGCCTTATGGCTGATTTGGGTGTTGGTCAGTCTTCTGCCACCACCATCTTCACTGAGAGTCAGAGTGCATTGGCAGTTGCAAGGAACCCTGTGTTCCACACTCGCACTAAGCACATTGAGGTGCATTATCACTATGTCAGGGAGAGGTTCTCTACTGAAGAGATCAGCTTGGCATATGTGCCCACGCAGGAGAACATTACAAACCTAGGGAGAAGTTTGAAGCTTTTCGCAAAGCTTTGGGCTTACTTCCTTTTGTGGATTGATTCCACATAGCTTGGCACTTCCTTATACATGAGTGCCAGCTCCTTGTTCACTGCATCACTCCCAGGGGGATTTGTTGATATATTTAGGTAGTGATGTGTGTGAACACACTAGGACGACCAGGTCACTTTTTTCCCTCTTTAGGAGGTTTTTTTCCCCCAGCTTGTATATATGCTTATAGCCCTAATGGGTTACCTATCTTTGTACACTCTAGTGGTAATACATTCAATATTGTTTGTTATACTCCAAGCTTCTTCTTCTTCTTTGTGTTGTTTGTGTGCTTCCGTAGACATCTAACTTCAACGTGATTCACATTGAAAGTCCATCAAAACATGTTACATTGCCTATACAAAAAAAATCTATCCTAGATCAACATTTTCCTTCTAACTTGAGCGAAGAATATTGGATTGACGTTGTTTGACTTGGGTTGTGTAGCTTATAAGAAGCTGCCTTTTATAAAGTGCAAAAAGAATTATTCACGTAAAAAGCCTATAAAAATCCACTTACTTAATCGTAAGTGCTACACCAACAAGTTTTCTTCAAGGCCATCGAAGGTGTGTTCTTCAAGACCATCAAAGATGTGTTTCTCAAGGCCATTGAAAGGTGTTCCTCAAGGCCATCAAAGGTATGTTCTTGGATGCTCTAGAAAATGAAAATATGGATGAGTGATTTTTGCATGCACTCAACTCATTGGTAGATCGCATTTGAAAGTGGATTGATGCGGAAGAGAATATATATCTTAAATTGAGTCCACAAAAACCTCATGCAAACCCAAAAAGACACTCAATTTCAAGGCCTCCTATGAAAGAGGAAATTGGTGAGACGATTGTCAATACATATGCATGGGGATGAATGTTTCAAATGTTGATGACTTCATGGATTGGATCCTTCATCAATACCAACATCCATTGTGTCATCCTCTATCTTAGGTTATTGAGCAAAAACCTAGGTTTGTACTTCAATATCCACATAGGCCATGCTTAAATGCTTTGCCCTACTATGGGATTCTTCATTTGGCTTCCTCTTCTTCTATGCTTCAAGTTTGGTAGCTTCTTCTTCCTCTTTTCCCCTTCTTTCTATTTTTGCCCTAATGGCTGCCTCAACTTTTTCTCTAGCCACTGCTTCTGAGTTAGCATTGATACATGGGAATTCTATTACACATGTAGGTAAGATGGCCATTGTTGGAATTTTTAAATCTTCAAAGAGGTTAAGATCTTTGCGCATATGGAGTGTTTCATTGATCTTTTACTTTTCCAATTTATAAACTTTTAACTATTGGGGATCATAGTCTAGGGCATACTCACACACTTCTATTCTATGAATCCATAAAGAGTAGAACTCAAACTAGTTTCGCTTGGCATCCTAGGTCACGTGGTTCCATGCTTTCTTTTTTGTTGTTGATACCTCTTCTGTTTTTGTGAGCTTGGGTTCATGGATTTTATTCCTTGTCTAGAAGAACTCTAATGGGATCTCATAGTCATGGGGATCCACATATGTGTATCTATGGGTCGCAAATCACTATGCTGCATTCTAATGCTACTAAATGAATGATTATGTGAGGCTTTTTTCTTCTTGTGCAGACCAAAAGAATCCTTAAATGATGTTACCTATTTCTTGGGTAGCCAAATGTGCGGTTGTGACCTTGTGTTATCACAAGAGACTTGGATAACCAATGTCATTTAGCCTTGTGAGTGTTGTTTCTTCTAGGGTTCTTTAATCTTGACTATACTTTTCTAGGTTATTTTTAGCCTTTATGTTGATTTTCAAGAGGTTGTTCTGGTGTAGGTTTTGTTTCAAAGGAAGATTCAAGAATCTTTGGAATTTGTTTTGGTATCAAGCCATTGACTAAGGAATAAGTGAAAAGAGGTAAGAGTACATCTTTTCCATCACTTATTCCCTTTAGTAGTTTTGTTTTGATATCAAGCCATTGACTAAGGAATAAGTGAAAATATGCACGAGTATCTTTTTTCCCGCTTGAGGATAATTGTTCCCTTGGCTAGGTTTAGACTTATAGAATTTTCAAAGAGAGAATCTTGTCCAAGTATGACATGTTCTATAACATCATCATCCGCATAAACTAAATGTCTGACTTGTAATTTGGCCTTGCCCAAATGCATGGGGAAGTGTAACTTCACCTACGCATAGAGTTTGAGTCTCTGTTAAGCTTACCTAGTAGGTTTCAACTAGTTTAATTTTCACCTTTAAGGTTTGTATGAGCAACAACCTAATTACATTAGCTTTGACACCCATTTCTATAAGAAATTTGATTATGTGTAGGGATTTCCCTAATTTATCAACCATTCAAGGTATTCTCTCTTTGATGGGCTTAGCATTGTAATGCACTTGGCACATAGCCATGGTAATGTCTTGTGGTTCAATGAATCCATTGGAATTTCTCTATGGTTGTTAGAGTGCGTGCTCTAGTCTACACATTTCATCAATAATCTTTTCTTGCATATATGCTCCAAGGCTTCTACTTGAGCAAGTGCTCTTATTTGTTGTTCCTCCTATTTTACCTATCTGTAATCATTGTAAGTTGTCTCTAGTGAGGTGTTTTTGGTAGAGCTTCACTCTATAGCCACTAATATATTTCAAGAATATATCACCTTCTAGTGTGGTTAATTGGATGACATTACTAGGTGATATGCAATATATAACATAGGATCAATTTCCTCATTTATGCAATTGTTCAGCATGTTTTTTTAGGGTGTAGACAAGTACGAGGTCACCTTCTTGCAATTTCTTATCCTCTATGTGTGTATAGAAATAAGCTTTTTGTCTCTATTTACGAGCATAAATGCACACTAGAACCCTAAGGTGCATCCCTCGAAGTGCATCAAGTTTATCCACCAAAGCAGATAATTTGTGACCATTCCATTCACAATCTCTTGCTAATTTGAGAGTAAGTACAAGGAATTCAATATGCAACATTGCATGTTCTTTTTATACCATATTGAAAGTGCTAGCTCCTAGTGTGGTCTTGTAAGCTACTTGATAAGCCCAAACTACATAGTGCGATTTCTTATCACAATATGATCATCCCATATTAACTAGTTTTTTCAAAATTGTGCATGACACTTTGTTAGAACTCTTAGCTTAAACGTTCCTTGTGCATTACACAAAGCCAAAATTTCATATATAATCAAACACTCATTTAGTAAGGCTTCTATGACCATTGAAAAAATGATTACCTCTATCGTTGATTATCTTGATGGGAAGAATAAAGTTTGTAAACCACTAGCTCAAATAAAAATTTGGAAATGGTTTGAGGATTAGATTTTATTGTTTTACATGAATCATCCCATTAGATAACCTATTGCTACTATTATGTACTTAGCATGAGATCCCTTGGTAGATGGGCTAATAGGACGGATAAAGTTTATCTCCTATTTTGCAAATGCATCTCTTGCCATCATTGACCTAAAAGGAATCTGATCTTTATTGAATGGGTACTTTTCTCTTTGGCATGCATTACACCTACTCACAAATGTTTGACCATCCATGTCTAAGGTGGCCACCATAAAAACAAATAAATACCATTTGTGAGAAGTTTTTGTGCATGACACCCAAGTTTGTGGCCTCCAACGTTGGCAAGTATTCATCTTCATGAACATAGAGGCATAGGAAGTTATCCTTGCCTTGTTTGTATATCATATTTCCAACTTGAATATCTACTTGTAAGGATCCCTATTTATATATGTTCATGCCTATAGGATAAATGACAAATTTTAAAAAGTACACTATGTTCTTGATCCATGAAGGGCATCCAAATTTGGAAAGCATTCTCAATTGTGGGAATTACTTTCCAAATAGAAGCACGGACATAGTCATGTACTATTTGTTCCATGTGCGACCAAAATTTGCAATTTCGTTGCATATTTTGCAAAGTCCTTGGTTGTGGAATATGCATAAAAAAATAATCCATGTGAGCTTCAAATACTCCCATCAAGTGCTCGTCTTCTCACATGCAATAAGAAAAGTATTCCATGTCTATCTTTTGAAGTATTTCAATGGCAATGCACCACAGTGTGCTCTCTTTCTTGAGAGCTCCATGATGATATTCTCGGAGTAGAAAACCAAGCTCCAAGTGCCGCACATGGTACTTAGCACAGAGGCTACATAATACACAGAAAAACATAGTACACAGGGAGCATGAACACAGACTTCTTAGGTCTTACGAATGCGGTTGAACTTCCAGTCCATAGCTGACCAGGCCACTATATGTTTTATTAAAGAACATATAGAAAGAAGTGTCTAGTGGCCATTTTTCCTTTTGCATGGACACAAACTGTAACAATCTCCCACTAAAGGCCAATATGGCCAAAGTAACTATGGGAGAAAAATAAAGAATGATAAAGAATACCTGAGAGTAAGTATACAAACTATACCTCCCACCTGATGGGCATGTTACATAGTATACAAGTGACTCGGTAAGATCATGAATCAAGTAACCCCCATCAAGCGACAACATTACGGCAACGCTCCGGTAGCACAGAAATGAAGGGAATCGCCAGACTGTCTGTCTGGGCGATTGGCGATCTACGAAGATATCGTCGTAGTGCAGTGTTATCAAATCCTGAGTACTGTTAACTCCTACTTTGTTTAATTACATTGATTTGTGATTAACTCAGTACTGTTAAGTGGTCGATAATAAGTCTGTGCAACGGTATTGAATAACTCCTGCATTACGTACTGTGAAAAGTCTAACCAGAATTTTGACAGTAAGCTGTATAAAGGATTCGATATTGAACACTAATGTACTGCGTATTGAATAAGTTAATTGGGAAAATTAAGATACAGGGCCTCTGATTCATCAGACCCCTACCACTCCTAAGAACCCAAAAGAACTTAAAAAGTGCCTGTGACCGAAAAACTGCACTTTTAACACTAGCGCCGTCTGTGGGAAGGTGGCACAGACTGTGAATAATCAGTAAGGTGGAGTAGTATGCAAGTGGTGCAGAGGTGATATATGCCGGTTACTCGGTCCGACGAGTCGTATCCGAAGTACAGGAGAGACCAACATCCTTGGGCGGTACCAAATTTGTTAGGGACGCCCCCAGGCGACAGAAGTATAGACCGGTTAAGCCAAGTTGTCGAAGGAGCGGAGCCCATTAGCAGTGATTCCCGTAGAATTTCAGTGACACATGATGAGATTCCGGTAGATTCCGGTGCAATTTCGGTGCAGCTTGCAGAAGGTACAGTAACTTCGGAGTGTACAGGGACGCCGTGCGTAGTTAACCTGACACCGTCTGGTCAGGATTCAAACTTTTTTGAGGATAAAGTTGTGTTACCCAGAGAGATCATTGCCGGTGAAAGAATACCCTGTTGTGGGGAAAGTTTGACAAATTTCGGTGATAGTTCGGTCCCAATTGCAGGGAATTTATAGTTTTTCGGTGACAGTGTGATACTCCTTGGTGAATCTTCATGTCGGACATCACTGTTCGAGGCAAATTTGCCTACGTGGGATATCAAGGCTGAGGATAGGCTCTTTGATTTGGAGATCCGTAAGAGATTGAACACTATTTTCAAGCCGGAAGGTGAGCAGTCTGACCACACAGATTCCGAAGGACCAGAAACACCTCCTCAGAACTCAAGAGACAACAATGGTACCACTAATAGCACCATGAGTGGACAACAACAGCAGCAGCAACAACAACAACATCAGCAACAGCAACAACCACTTCCACTTCGACCGGTTCCAACAGGGGTAACTTATACAAAATTCGGTGGATTTCTCGATGACGACCCTGATGCACATGTGTGCACTTTTGAGATAAGTTATGCCATGCTGAACCATCCACCCGATCCAGCGTACAAGGCCATCGTATTCCAGTCAACATTAGTCAATGAAGCAGCGAGGTGGTTAACAGAGTATGATTTCAACCATTTCATTAACTATGATGCGGTAAGGGATGCGTTTCTACAGAGGTTTCGGTTGAAGAAGAACCCTGCCGAAATCTTCGATTACTTGCAGAACAATAGACACAAGCCGCACCAGACTGTTCAGGAATATGCCACATTATTTAGAGCTCATTTAAGACAATTGCCTCCGGCACATGCTAATTTACCGGATGATGTTATAACCCAGTGGTTCATTAATGGTTTGACCCCACAACTAAGACAAATCATGATCATTCGCTGTGTGGGGGCTATGACACTAGATGCTGTTATAGCGATGGCCCTACAACTAGAGCATAAAGTTGGAGGATTCATTGAAGACTTGGAGTGGCTAAAAGCTAGTAAAAACGTTATAGATGATTCGGCTAAACAGATGTATTGCACCAAGTGCAAAAATCCAGGGCACACCAGTGCTACCTGCACCCTTAATCAGATATATTGTACCATCTGCAATACCACCGGACACTCGATGGAAAATTATGCGTATAATGCCAAGGTGCAGGGACGAGCAGTTGTAAACGCCATTATACAAGAACCAGGTCAGCCAGCAACCCACTATGTGCCACCGTAGATGCGAAACAATCAACCGCAAGGATACCAAAATTACCGGGGACAGCGGAATACTAACTTCAATGCAAATCGATGGCAGGCAAGTACATCAGTGGAAGGTACTTCTCTGCCACCACCTCGATGTCACTTTTGCGGTGAGATTGGCCACATCCGAAGATTTTGCAAGGATGCCGCCGAATACGACAAAAGGAAGAAGGAACGTCAAAATCCGATGACCAACATGGTCTATATCTCACCAGTGGAAGCACAAGCAGTAGTGATCCAGACAAGATCGGGTAAGCAGTTGCAACCAGCAGCTGAGGTGTTTGAACCTGGTATCTGCGAATAGCAGCGAATGTATACCAAGGCCAATCAGTGGGCCGCTGAAGAACCAACTATATTCCTTGATCCAATTCCGTTGACACAGGCTCCCTTGCCAAAGGTGAGAGCGCATGAACAAGACTCTACCCCAGTAACAGGAGAATCATCATCAGAATCAGTGAAGAGTGCAATTCCAACAGACCAGGTATGGGATATTCTCTCGAAGGTGTCAATTACACTCGCTTTGGGGCAGCTACTCGCCTTGGTGCCCGGAGTTAGGCAGCAATTCCAACAACAGGTTAGTCCTGGAACTTCCTGTACTCCGGTGACGGCCGCAATACGACCGGAAACTGATTCTACGGTGGATCATTCAGTCCCATCAATCACTGTCTGGTATAAGAATCAAAAGATCACTCAAGTGCTAATTGATGGCGGTTCGTGTGTGAATATAGCTACTGCAGCCCTCTACAAGAAATTGGGATGGACCCAAATCGAGCCCGTCCAGTTTTTTGTAAGAATGGGAGACCAATCCCGAGTCCATCCGGTGGGATTAGTACGGAATATCCCGATTACTCTGCAGGGTACCACGTTCAAAATGACTTTTGTAGTCTTAGAACTATCCAGCCTCGACTACAATCTTCTTTTTGGTCGACCATGGTTGAAACAGGCTAAAGTTATACAGGATTGGTCAGCGCAGGAATTGACTTTCAAAGATAATCACCGTAAATATGTTGTCAAACTGGATGCCATTCAGCCCTGTGAGCTTCATGCCAGACCCTATGTAGCAGAGCCGGTCCACATGTTGGATGGCTTATCTCACGATGAAGAAGAGGCGTTTCTGAAGAACAGTAAAGATCTGATTTCCTTGGGAACTATAGATCTTCAAGCTGTAGCCGACAACTGGAGTCCGGCAGCCTGTACGGTTGTTCCTGTGACCAAAGAGGTGGATGCAGATGACAGTGTTGCTATGGATGGAGCCACCCTACATCAACTTCTATAGTCAGCGGACGATCTGGTGATCAGTTAGTAACATACAAATTGGGTGATGAGGTTAGCCCGCGACCTGTTAAGATTAAGGCAGGACTGTTCGAGGCATTTCAAGATGATTTGATCCGACTCTTGCGTGAGTTTTCTGATGTTTTTGCTTGGGACTATTGCGATATGAAAGGTCTTGATCCGCGGATCTATCAACATTGGGTCGTGCTCAAACCTGAGGCAAAGCCAATCAAACAATCCAGTTACCGAATGAACCCCAATTATGCAGCACATGTCAAAGCAGAACTCGAACGGTTGTTGAAGGTGGGATTCATTGTACCCATCGAGCACGCTGAATGGATATCTCCGATTGTGATTGTTCTGAAGAAAAATAAGCAGCTATGAAAACTGAATGCGGATTACCAAAAACTGAATGCGGCCATGGTACCTGATCCATGTGGATTACCGAAAACTGAATGCGGCCATGGTACCTGATCCATTTCCTCTTTCCTTTCTTGACACAATGCTTGACAGAGTGGTCGGGCACACGATGTACTCTTTTCTGGATGGCTACAGTGGTTATAACCAGGTTAGAATGGCCGAACAAGACATACCGAAAACAACTTTCATTACGATTTCGGGTGTTTTTGCTTGTACGGTCATGTGGTTTGGGTTAAGGAATGCTCCCAGCACATTTCAACGCTGTATGCAGGAATTCTTCTCACCCTACCTGACTACTTTTATACAAGTCTATTTAGATGACTTCTCCTTATTCTGCAAGATTGCGGCGCACCTGTATCATTTACGGTGCTGCTTTGAGAAATGTCGTGAATACCGACTCTGTTTGAATCCGACAAAATCTGTTTTTGCGGTTTCTTGTGGCAAACTCCTCAGACATATTATATCTGCACAAGGCATCCAAGTTAATCCGGATAAAGTCGCAGCCGTGTTGGAGGCTCCAGTCCCCACAACACCGAAAGAAGTTATGCGCTTCCTGGGTCAAATCCGGTGGCATGGCCGACATTTACGGTGGTTAGCTCATTTAGCAACCCCACTTAATTGGCTAATGACTAGTACTCCACGACAATACGAATGGACCCCAGAATGCTAGACTGCATTTGATCGTTTAAAAGGCTTATTAACGTAGGCTCCAATTTTGCAACCCCAAGATTGGGAACGTCCGTTCCATGTCTTTGTCGATGCATCAGACATAGCTATTGGAAGTGTTTTAATGCAGCATACTGACAAGTGGTTTCGGCCTATCTATTATGCAAGTCGCCGTCTAGCTCCTACTGAAAGAAACTATTCAGTGACCGAAAGAGAATGTCTCGGGTTGGTGTATTCTGTGAAGAAATTCCGGCATTATTTGCTAGGCTGAAAATTCACCTTTCATGTGGACCATGCCGCACTTGTATATCTGGTCTGGTAGCAACATTTAGGTGGTTGCTTGGCTCGTTGGGTTTTATTATTACAGGAGTTCGACTATGAAGTGATTCATTGACCCGGCACAGCACATGCTTTGGCAGATTTTCTATCTCGGTTGGATTTTGGCGAAGCTCCGGTGGGAGTTGATGACACTACCCCAGCAATTTACGCTATTGAGCCAGTTCATGCCAATCTATAGAACCTCTTGTGCCATCTACCTACTATGATACACTACTCACTTTTCTAACGGACGGGTGTCTTCCTCTTCATACTCCTGCTCTGCGGCGGAAAATTGCAGTTTACAACCGCAGATTCCGGTTGATCGTAGGTCAGCTATACTACATGGATCATATTGGTGTCTTACTTCGATGTATTCCACCACATGAAGCAGCCTCGGTTATTGCTATGGCACATTCCATACCCTCCGGTGGACATTTTGCAGCAGATCTTACTCACCAGAAAATTCTGCAAAGTGGGCTTTGGTGGCCTACCATGTACAAAGACGTGACTCAGTTTGTGCAGCAGTGTGAAACTTGTCAACAGTCTGGACAGCCATTACAGTGCCACTTCTTTCCTCTGCAACCTGTATTACCTTTGGAACCCTTTCAAAAGTGGGGTCTCGATTTTATTGGGCCAATCACACCACCAGCAACCCTTAGTAATAATTGATATATACTGACTTGTATAGATTACGCTACCAGGTGGGTGAAAGCTTGGGCTTTACGGTCACCCACAACTATTTCGGTGGCCAAATGCCTGATGAAGGACGTATTCCCGTGGTATGGATTACCTCTGGAACTTGTGACAGATCAAGGAACACACTTTGCTAACAATTTAATGCATGTACTAACACATACTTTTCAAATTCTGCATAAATTAAGTTCCCCATATTATCCCCGAGCTAATGGTTTAGCTGAAAGTACCAACAAGACGCTGTTGAGTATGCTTCGCAAATTGGTCGTAGAATCACCAGAACGTTGGGATCAGTTACTACCCGCAGTGTTATGGGCATACCGGACTACATACAAAGTTGCAACCGGAATGACGCCTTTCAAGCTTACTTATGGGTTGGAAGCAATCGCGCTGATGGAGCTCGTAGTGCCAAGTTTACACGTGGCCCTAACTCAGAAATTATTGCCCGAAGATTCTTTGCCATTTCGATTGGAAGCACTCAGAACCTTGGATGAACACCGTTGGGAAAGCTTCCTAACTCTTCAAGAAGTTCAGTTGCGGCAAGCCCGGACTCATGATCATTTCCTCAAGACTCCAGTGTTTACGGTGGGCCAACTTGTGCTGTTTTATAATGCTAAATCAAATCATTCTGCTGGAAAATTTATATTACGGTGGTTCGGTCCTTACCGGATTAGTGAGCAAGTGGGACCAGCTACTTTTCGGTTGACTACTTTGACCAGATTCCCTCTTCCCAAAGTAATCAATGGTTCAAAGCTACGCCCATATCACCAACAGTCTGATCACCGCTGACGTGTTCTTTGTTTTTCTGCGTGTCACTTATTTTCTTTTTATTTCTGTATTTTAGTGAACACAGACTGTAACTCTCCTCGTTTTTGATATCTAATTATGATTAATCGCCGCCCTGTGTTACTGATCCTGCACATGCATGCACACCGTAATTATGGCGGTTATCATTTCAATACCGCGTGATGATTAAGGTTTTCGATCGTCTCATGTTGTCGTGTGTCTACTTAATCATATTCCTGTCACTGTTAATCGCTATTGTGTCTGTGTGTTCTGTGTGCTGTGTTTTCTGTGTTCTGTGTGTTATTGAGTTTTCGCGTGCGCCTCATGGAAGCACTAGCTAATTTTGCTACCTTCCATGAAGGACTCACTCCTGAAGTAAGCGAGTATCTGCGTATCCGTGGCCTCTTGAACTTCGCTGAATTGCCTTGGCATTCAGTGGAGTGCCAACCTTTTTACGCGCAGATTATTGCTGCCATTGCCGCCACACCTGCTATGGAGCAGAGTTGGCCTATTCTTTGTTTGCCGTCACGTGTTGTTATCACCCTGACATCGTTTGCCGCAGCTTTTCGTCTCCCTATGGAAGGATTGGAAAATGGTCCTCTCCTTCCGGTAGCCACCATGATCGAATTGTTTCCACGGCACTCATCTAATGAGTACGCAATTCTATGTAGCCCTGATCCTGAGCAAACAACATTACAATTCTTAGTTGCTATCCTAAATTTACAGAAACGTACCTACGGGATTTCACGTCCCTTTTACTCGATGATTGATATGGCTTCTCGGGAGCCTGTCAATTTTGCCTCTTTTTATTTCCGGCGCATTCACCGTGAATGCGTTACGGTCATTAAACACGTTAATAAGGGTGATATTCTGGGTTCTCCCCTTCCCCATATCCTTACTTGCCTTTTTCTGGTACTCCAAGCCGCACAATCGCCTCCAACTGCTCCCATCCTGTTCCATGAAGACTCTGTTCAAGTGCTCGAAGACGACGAGGATGAGGATGAAGATCTTTTCCAACTTCTTCACCGCAAATGCACCCGCATAAGCCCTTCGGAGAGCCAGGTGCAAGGTTCCACCGTCGGACATGAAGAAGAGGTCTTCCACGACACCGCCACTTCAATTCACGTGGAGTCTTCTGGTCCTTCTTCTCCGAATCAGAAGCAGGAACAAAGTGCGTCCACCATTGAATCTGAAGCAATTTTTTCCAAGGAGAATTCTCAGTAGCAAACTCACGAGGACGTGCAAGCCATTGTTATTGAGGTTGTCAATGAAGTGATTGCTTTGGTGGATGCTGCCATTGATCGAACTGAAGCAATTACACAGTAGACTACCGGAATAGTGTTGGTGCCCAACACTCTTATACCCACTCCTCCAACAATGACTCCGGTCAAGCCCGTTGTACCTGTTCAACCTCTTGTTCCTGAAGAACCTGCTACCTCATCTTCTTCACCCAATTATTCTCCACCACCTTCCCCTCGCCTATTATCAGCCTCGTCATCCTAGCCACTTCCTCCGATCCCAATGTTTACTGAATTAGAATCGATGGGTCGTATGTTGATCCAATTTTCGAAGCAACTACCAATCCAATTGAAGATGGCAACCGATAGTATCTGTCAAGACTTACAACACAAAGTCGATGTGTTAGAAGCTGATATTACCCCATTACAGGAAGAAGTAGATGAAGTGAAAGCCGAAAATCATGCCCTACACGTACATATTTAGCAACTTCACGCACAGATTGCAGAGCAGGATTCTTTGATTGCCCAAAGAGATGCAGCGATGGCTGAATTAAAAGTCAAAGATGATTTATTAACTGCTCGTGATGCAGAAATCCAGCAACTCACTCAGCCGGTACAAGATAAAGAGGATGCTCGAATCGCTCTCGGCAACCTTTTGGAAGAAACTCAAGTACAGCTTGATGAAGTCGTGCAGAGAGGACAGGAGATGGCGAATCTAGCAAAGCAAACTACTACAGAACTTCAGACCGCAACTGCTGATTTATTTCAGGCGAACTATGATCTTAAAGCCAAAACAACTCTAACTATTCAACTTCGGAAGGAGATAGCAGGGATTCAGAGGGAAAGAGATGCATATTATCAGACTATTCAGTATCAAGCTCAAGAGCTGGAGAGAAGAGAAAAGCAGTTAGGAGTTCAAGCTGACAGACTCTCAAGAATAGATGGTCAGATTAATGAAATGAGATTGCGCCGAGATGCAGCCCTTGCCAATGATTTTTATTTGCAAGAGGCATTTTTGCAGACACAAGCTGACATTTTGATGAGTGAAGTAATTGCAGTCAGTTCTATACGCACAGACGCCCAATTAGTAGAGCCGGACACCTTGAAGTTAATGCTGGATTCTTTAAAACAGAAGATTTCCAGAACGTTTAAATTAGCCAGAACTATGTATATACAAGGCATCATCGATGAGCCTTGATTTTGTTTCCGTTGCGGGTTCAAGTCCACCGTGCATGCCAGTGTAAGGTCGCCGGATTGGCATATTGTAATTTCATATTTTTCCTATACCGCACGTACCGAAAGGTCGTAGCGAAGTGTTGTATCTTTTTATCAATCAATGAAAAGACATTACGGTGATGCTCCAGTAGCACAGAAACAAAGGGAATCGCCAGATTGTCTGTTTGGGCGATTGGTGATCTGCAGAGATGTCATCGTAGTGCAGTGTTATCAAATCCTGAGTACTATTAACTCCTACTTTGTTTAATTACATTGATTTGTGATTAACTCAGTACTGTTAAGTGGTCGATAATAAGTCTGTGCAACGGTATTGAATAACTCCTGCATTACGTACTGTGAAAAGTCTAACCAGAATTTTGACAGTAAGCTGTATAAAGGATTCGATATGGAACACTAATGTACTGCATATTGAATAAGTTAATTGGGAAAATTAAGATACAGGGCCTCTGATTCATCAAACCCCTACCACTCCCAAGAACCCGAAAGAACTTAAAAAGTGCCTGTGACGGAAAAACTGCACTTTTAACAAGACTACCAACAACAATAGACTAATAGGGAATTTTGGTCATGAATTCCTCTTCCTCATTTGATTTGGGGCAATCATCCTTGCTCAATCTCACATATATGGGTAAAGGTGTACTCAATGCCTTTCCACCCTACATATTGAACCTGTGAAGTACTTTGGCTATGTACACACTTTGAGATAAGTATATGCATCTTTTACTCTTTTCATGAGTAATGCGCATGCCAAGAATATGTTTGGCATCCCCCAAATCCTTCATATCAAATATTTGATTCAACTTCTTTTTGAGAATTGACAAGTCATGAGAGGACTTCCCAGAAATCAACATATCATCGACATAAAGTATCAAGCATATCAAGCTACCATCTAAGCATCTCTTTGTGTAGAGACAATGATCCTCATTGCTTCAAGAATAGCCTTGAGACTTCATAAAACTTTTGGTACCATTGTCTAGGGGACTATTTAATTCCATACAAGCTCTTCTTGAGCTTACAAACTAGACTTTCCTTGACATGAACTACATAACCCTCTGGTTGTTCCATATAGATCTCATTTGTAAGATCTCCACGCAAGAAAGTAGTTTTCACATCCATTTGGACTAGCTCTAAGTCCTCCATTGCAATGAAACCAGGCAACATGCGCAAGGTAGTCAACTTGACCACTGGAGAGAAGGTTTCCCCGAAATCAACTCCATGTTGTTGCTGAAAACCCTTTGCAACAAGTCGTGCTTTATACATTGGAGAAGCAATATCTTATGTGAATTTCAGCTTATATACCCATTCACATGGTAAAGCTTTCCTGCCCTTTGGCAAAGGTACTAAATCCCAAGTACCATTCTTGTGAATAGAATCCAAATCACTCTTCATGACATGCTCCCACTTGACATGATCCTCTGTCTACATAGCTTTTTTGTAGCAAGAAGGCTCACCGACATCTATTAGCATAACAAAATCTAAACATGGAACATATCTATCAGGTGGGTGTGAGACACGTGCAAAGTGTCTCAATGGTTGCTAAACAAGAACATTTGCAGACTGATCTGATCAGACACTCTCTTGAACATCCCTATGTGCAACATTTTTATGCAGGCTAACTGGAGGACTAGGATCCTCAAACACCACTCTTCTCACTTCAACCTCCTTAACAGGATGTTTATGCATCTTAGACTCATTGAAAATGACATCACCACTTCTAATCATTGACCATGTTTCAGGATCCCATAAGCGATATCCAAATTTTCCTTCTCAACCATATCCAAGAAAAATGCATTTATTTGACTTATGGTCCAACTTTTGTCTAAGATTTTTGGGTGTATGAAGATATTCTTCACACCCAAAAACTCGAAGATGATCATAATATGGTGGTTTCCCTGCGCATAACTCTTCTACCACTTTCAGACCTTTGGCAATACTAGGTGAAAGGTTAATCACATGAACTATAGTGAATACTACTTCTGCCCAAAAATCGTGTGAAAGGTTTGGATGATGCAGCATAGAGACTACTCTATCTTGAATAGTTTTATTAATCCTTTCAACTACAATATTCTGTACTAGGGTAATGAGTTGTAAACTCTCTATGAACTCCTCTAGATTGGCAAAAAAGGTTGAATTCATGTGAGGTATACTCACCCCCATTATCTCACCCCCATTATATGAACATAAAGCTTTGATCTTAGTTCCTTTTTTAGTCTCAACTAAAGCAAGCCATTTTTTGAAAGTAAGGAATACCTCATTCTTTGATTTGATAGGATATATACCCAAACTTTTCTAGTAGCATCATCTATGAAATTGACAAAGTAAAGAGAAACACCTAATGACCTTGTGGGCATAGGACCACACACATGTGTATGAACGAGATCTAAAGGCTGAATTGAAGAGTCAATGTGCATTCTATGTACATTTCTAGTTTGTTTTCCATATTGACAATGCTCACAAAATGAACTATTAGAGAAAGATAACATAGGTAAGTAGCCAAAAGGAGAAAGATTTTCCACTCCACTACGAGATATATGGCCCAAACGACCATGCCAAATACAAGCCATTGGCTATTTAGTAACAACTAACAAGTGTTCTTTTTGTGATAAAAATAAAGGATAAAGTGAGCCAACTTTGTTTCCTTTTGCAATAACCATATATCCCTTTGATATGCAAAAGGAATGAGCATAAAAGACCACCTTGTAACCAAGGTCATCAAGTTGACCAACTAACATCAAACTATGTGATAAATGAGGTACATGGCATACATTATGCATAGTAAATTTTGAACCATCAATGAACTATGTTGCTCTAGCACAATGGTGAGAACCACGTTAAGAAGATCCACCTCCTTAATGTCAATCCGCGGAAGAGATATGAGATGAAGTGAGAGTGATGGTGAGAAGCATAGAGATGCACGCACACATACACACACACAATGAAGAGACAAGCAAGACACAATGGAAGGTAGGAATTCAACTCTATTACTCAAGAAAACTCTTACAAGCTCAAAATAGCTCTAAGATCTTCTCTACTCAAACAAGGTAACCTCAAAAATGAGCTCTCTAGCTCTTTTTATAGATTCTATACTAATTTTGACCGGTTTCACATCTAGTGACCGGCATAGTTAAAAAATAGGTTCTAAGTGCTATTTGAAAGGGTAAACGGTGTCTAAAAATAACCAAAATTGGTGGGTTTGTTCTACCTAAACTCCTCAAGCTCGAGGACTCTTCGGCTTGCACAAAATGGAGCTATATTTTACAAAAAGGTTTTTTCTATGTTACATATAGTACAAAAGTGATGAAAAATCACTGTTGGAGGTTTTGAAAAGTATTTATAAAACATGTTTGTTTGAAAAAATGATCCGACTGGCTCCCTGCTTCTTCGTTATGCTCTTTCTTCACATGCTTCCGCATCTTCTATGCCTCTGGTTACTGCAAACACCCCCCTCCCTCTCACTTTTGTCGTCCTCAACAGAATCTTGTTGTGGGGTCTGTCACATGTAATTCTATAGGAGGTCCTGAGCGAGGGTGTGCTCTGATATGCGAATTCCTCGGGCCAGATCTGCCTCGAGTTTCTCCCAATCTATTGGTTGTGGGTCATTTGATGGTGGGAGTCGATAATGTGTAGAATATACCATCTGTTCACAGGCAAATAATTGCAAGAGTTGTGTAGGCCTGCTGATGAACACCTCCGAATGGTATTCCGAGAAACCCGTTGTGAACATTTCTTCGAAGGTCTGCTTATAGCACGCCGGTAAGTATTTGATTCGACAATGCCAGACATAACACACCCGGAGCGATGGCGTCATACTCATATCATATGCAAGATCTTGGTTACCATGCTCGAAGCCCGGGGTGTTTACATGGGGTGCCTGTTGACCTAAGTACCACCTTAGGGACTTGCGGAGAAAGAGACTATACCTCAATCCCCTCTCAAGTGCATATAGTGGGGATTCACGCTTTTAAATATCAATCCGATGAGTATACAAACCTAGCCGAGTGTATGAAGACACGCAATCATGTGATGATCAATGCAAATGAACTACTCAAAGAGTGCAAACAAGGCAAAGACTAATCCAATCAAGCTTCAACTGTCGGTCATGGCGAAACGATACTTGGTGCAGCAGCAGTCAGTATTTTGGACTTTTCTCTCAGCTCCGAACTCCAAAGATAGCGAATGGCATATGCGTTTCGAAGATCTTGAGAAGACGCATCCAATGACAGTGCTTTCAATCAATTTTGACACTCCTACTTTAAGTTATGAGCAAAATACTGAGTCACGGGAATTACCTTCCTACACTTCAACACTTCCTACACTTCGCACACACATTACCTACAACAAATAAACACTTTCATGGACTGACCACACTTCCTGACACTCTTTCCAAGCAATACACATACATACAAGCTCACAGAGAAGAAGATACAGAGTGAGGAAAACACAAATTCGAATTTCTGTGCTCTCTATTCTCACAATGGCAAAAAGTTCTTTACAAAGAGTCACATTTGACTTATATACCTGTGCCCTAAAAATGGTCCTTTCACATAAGAGACCGGCACTTTATTCACTAAAGGGCTAATTTCCTACTATTTTACATGGGTAAATCTCTACTCTTCTGTGGGGATGCATCTAGAGGACTCCTCTAGTGCATTTACAACAGAAAATATATACAAGAATGGTTATGATACAAAAATATGTTGTCCAAATCGGAAAAATTTTGGGGCCCTTCTTTTTCTCTGCCTTGTGCTCTTTTTTGCTCTACAACACTCTCCCCCTCTTCGTCTCTGTCGTCCCTTGACAGGCTTTGCTTCATGTCTTCAGTTTGTTGTCCGCACACAACCCTTGGTCAGTTTTGCCTGATTCTTGATCTTGCATTATGTTTTAGAGGCGCTCTGATTTGTCCTGGTTGCACACGTCAGGCCTTACTGTATTATTCAAAGCCTGTTAATTCGGTTTGCCACGCACGCCATTAGTGCTCATATGAGGATGTAGCTCGTAAGCCTTGATCAGAATCCTCTGTTATTCAAGAGGTTGAAGCACCCTCATATGGAATACTTGTTGTCCCTGACTCGTCTCTTTGGCTGCGTGTTTTTCCTTGGTGTGTGTGCCCCTGTGGGGCTCTGTGCAGAGATATATCTTCAGATATTTCCTTTTAGTGAAGCTGCTTCTTTCGTTGTCTTCTTCTTTTCTTTCTTTTACTTGATTCTCCCTCAACACTGCCCCCCTCCTGGACTCTGTCGTCCCCGACAGGCTTTGATAAGCGACGGGCATATGTTCTATATACTGTTTGCTCTGTGTCATTTAGCAGATTGGCTTCACGTATCATTAGCTGTTTCCATTGTTTTGCCTTCACACCGTCATTGGGTGGCTGTCTATGATCTGCGAAGAAGCTAAGCTCGTATGCTACTAATCTGGCATTTAAATTTGACGACATCTTCAAAAAGATTTCGGAATTAATCTCAAAAAATCCGGTAAAGAAAGCTTCTTCAAAAGTTTGCATATATACACTTGGCAAGAACATCAATCTGGAATAATAAGCCATTATTGTTGGTCGACTTGGCATAACCGATAGATCAAAAATGAGGATTTCTGTGCCTTGATTAATTCCGATGAAATTCAAAAAGGTGTAGGCCGCATGCTTGAAGACCTTGAGTACCGTAAGTATCATACTAAGTATCTTATTGGTCATTTTGACAGTTAAGTCAGGCACTGTCGTATAATTCTGCAGCCAAAATTCGATGGTTTTGACCATATAATCCTCCGTTGGCAAGTAATTATGTGGTGGGCTTGGTAGTAGCGGATAATTCAGCCATTGATTATTTATTGCGCCATTTCTTTGCAAGTCCAAAAATTCTCTGGCATCCCTTCTTCGTGGTATAGGACAAAATGAAGGGTTTACCTGTAATAAATATGGTGCTGCTTGCCAATGCACCCGTAGTGTGGGTTCTTCTCCAAAAACTTTCTTCTCCAGATTGGTTGTGCAGCTTCGAACTCTTCTTGGCTGTATGTGAATGTGTCTTGTTTAAAATTGAGTTGCTCATCTGGACTCTTCTTTGTAATCTTCTTTATATATCGTCTTGTTTTCTCTTTCAATAGTCCGTACGGAATATTGAAAGGCTTCATTATCTTGTCCACGTCTTTACCTTTGATCTTGGCCTCTTTCATCACCTTAATGACTTCATTTTCAAAATTCTCCGTCAATCGGGACACCACTAGTGCCCGTTCCTTCTGACTTATTTCTGCAGTGTATGGCATCGGATGATCATCATGTATATCCGCCATCTGCTCATGTATGGGAGAATGATAGATCGGGGGGATAGAGGACGTACCTCTACCTCGTCAGTAGGATTTTTCTTTATTGGCTCTACTGGTGTCCCGATCGGTGCTTTCTCTTTTATTTGAGTCTTTAATTGTGGTATGCATTCATCTTTCTCTTTTACTTCTTGCATGGCTGCCCTGAGTGCTTCTTTTGCTGCAAGTAACTCATTTCCGATTTCAGCCACATTATCCATGTTTTCACTGTAGCTTGTTGCAAGTTTTCCATGTGCTATATTTAACTGCTTTTTTAATTCATTGATTTCTTGACTGTGCGTCCGTTCTGATTCTTCTCTCCCTGCGCGCTCTTGTCTCAACAAATCTGCATATTGTGCGATCTGATCTCTTAATTCTTTTTCTTTGGTTTCTGAGGATTCCTGTTGCTCAATCGGTTGATCATATAATAATGATTTCATTAATTCTTTATTTCTGCTTTGCAATGTGTCATTTTCTTCCAGGTATACCTTGAGCTGTGTCTCTAGTAGAGTGCTTCTAGCTCTCATTCTTTCTTTGTCAGCCTCGCTTGCATCATGTAATTCTTGTAAATCAACGAGCTGTGCTTGGAGTTGGTGATGCTGAGCCATTAATGATTCATATTGCGTTTTTGTTTCGAGCAACTCATTGCTTTTGACCTTTATCTCTTTTTGTGCCTGGATGAGTTGTGATGACAGTTGTTCGCTCATTATCTGGAATTGACTTTTTTCTTGCATGGCCCTATCATAATCTGCATCTATGTCCATCATCTGTTGTTGGGTATCCATCGTTGTCTGAATCATTTGCTTGACTACCGGCTTCAGCTGAGTGACATCCACATTCAGCCATGTTTTTGGAATGCTTGGTTCTTCGCCGGTTGTGACATCTTTGCCCTGAGCCACATGTAATGTAGTGTCATGGGGCCGCCTAATTTGAAGTTGGATCCTTGGCTCAGCCACCATGTCTTCTTTGTTTCCTTGAGGTGTATCATCAGGTACCTTAATCACAATTGGTTCTTTAGTTTGTAGCTCCTCCGAATCCACGTACCCTGGAGTTTGTACTTCCTCTTTGATAGGTGGTTGGGCATATGTGACACCGGTTGGAGCTTCCTTGATGCTTATCTTTGTAGTATCATTCAATTGAATGACATGCTCGGGTATATCAGAATCTTCCACTCTCTTTCCCTTTTCTTCGTGGTTGTCCGGTGTCACTTCGACCTAATTGATTTCATTCCATTCTTCTTCTTGAGTTTCTGTTTTGATATCAGTGTCCAGAGTGTCTTTTTCAGCACTGGATTCTGTGTTGGAACTAGAATCATCTATGCCTAGTTCCTTGTATCTTCCTGGTTGTTTTGGTTTCTTCTCTGTACTCCTTTGTTGTTTCTCTTGACTTGCCTATCTATAATGATGACCTTGGACATTTAAGTTGACTTGGCCTCGCATATACTGGTGTGTCTCTTCGAGGGCCGCAGATAGATCTCTCTTAGTAATAGGCATTTGAGTTTTCGTAAGCGTCGGAAGGACATGTGTCCGCTTAGATTGAGGTGTAGCTTGAGCTTCCTCTTCCCGTAGACGCTTCGTACCCCTCATGGGTTTTTGTGAGCTGGTTCCTGCCTCTTCCACAACCATAGCTACTTTATTTTTCTTTGGGACTGTAGTAGACTTTGCGTATTGAGCTAACCCTTCTGATGTGGGCATCTCACGTAAGCAATTTTTCATGTCAAGAGCTTCGTATATAAGTAAAGTCAAAGCCGAACTTCCATTCAAGAGCTTCTTCTGACCCATCTTTTCTGGGCTTCAAATAATCTCTCTTGTATATACGGAGTTAGGTTCACTTTGTTACCCACTTGCCTCATTGCATGTGATAATAATTGTACCACAATATTTTGCGGAGCAGTATATCTATTCATGCTCGGGAAACAAAAATGTTGGTGTGCCAAACGTACAGCATCTTCGATGTCTACTCGGTTAATATCCACAAAGGATCTTTTCTTGGCGTCATGGCATTCCTCCTTGACATTAGTAATTCCTTCTTGGTTCCATCCGAAAGCTTTGTTGATCAACTCATGTGTGAATTGAATTGTCTTCCAAGTTCCGACTTTATCCAATACGCGTGCTTCCGGAACTGATATCTTTGTAGCTGCAGGCTGCAGTGTGTTCATTACCTGAGTGCATCTCTGAAAATCAGGTAGATAAATAGGTATTCTGAGAAATGCATCTATCCCTGCTTGTGTCCATACATCTTCGATATGTGGTAATCCCCGTATTATTGTTTTGAAGTCCTGTGACATGATTGGAAAATAGTGATCCCTATCCATGATCTTGATAGTTGCCATAAAAATGATTTCTGACACTGGTTGGTCATCATGAAACCAATGGCCTCTGACTTTTGTTATTGATTCCAATGGAAGAAGTTGCACCTCTTCCTGTTGCGTAGCTTCTGAATCAGGAGATGCCACCTGCACTCAATATAGAGTATGAGTTAGTGGCCATATATTATCAAAAATCCTCCTCTATATGTTTGGCAAAAGCTTGACATTGCTCCGAGTGAATGGTGTCGTCCCTTTTCCGTGGGTGTGAGAAAGGTGATACCTGGATTTTTCCCAAATAATTTTTATAGATTTTTTGATGTTCTCAACTGAAAAGAAAAACAAAAAATTAGGTCATAACCGAAGCGATTATTAATTTTTGAGTGGTTTTCAGAATATATGTACAAGTGCTCTCCTATTTCCCAAGAGAAAAATGTGCTCTACTATCCTGAAATAGAAGAAAGCTGTGCCAAATGCTTGGCCTTGTAATGTGGCCCTATCATGCATACTTTGGGTCTCGAAGGCTCCATATGTGTGCAATTGGAAGTAGTTGGTTGATGCATGCCGTTTGTTTTGTCTTTCGGTATCCAAATCTGCTTCATTTTGTTGGGCCTTGTTGTATGTTGCCCATTTCCGATGAATGTGGCTCTTTTCTTGTTGTATGTCTGCTCTATCTGATTTGTAAATCTCGGATTGCAATCGCAGACTCCTTCTTTTTCCAGTAGCTCCTTTTTTGTGGCTGTTTTGCCTGTGGACCATATTGGTTCTTCTTGTGCTGAGGATCATCATTTCGGCTTAGCTTCTTTGGAGCGCATGACTTAGGAATCCAGATTTGCGAACGATCCGGTTGAGCGGCTACTACTTTCTTTGGAATCCATATTGTAGCAGTTCGTCGATGACTTCGTTGCTCCGACTGAATTGTTTTCCTATTTGATTGGTTGTTCTGATGTCGGTTGTGCTTCTGTCGTTGAAGATACTCCTTCACTTGATCTTTCTTTATCCACGCTTGGTTAGAGTATGGAATAGGGTATATTTTAATAGGTACAGATTTTGGATTATTCATAGGACTAGACTCTTTTGTGCATGGTGTTTCACTGAGGTTGGCCTCAAATTGATTGACACTTTTGTGACTTGCTAAACTAGAAGATGGAATGCAAGCAGAATTCAATGTCTCCTCACAAGAAGTACTTGACGAAGGGTTTTCTATAGTTCTAGTGGACATACACTCATGATTTTGTTCATTGAAATGAACTTGTTGCTCTACACTCGCAGCTTTGCTTGGTCGTTCTTCTAGCAGATTGAATACCTCACGATGTCCTATCCTAGCTGATATGTATCCTAAAGCCAATTGAATGGTCACCTCATATTCGTAAATCCAGTCTTGACCTAACACCACGTCTTCGAGTAAATCGTGATCACGACACACTATCAACTTCTATTCCATAGTGTTATTGCCAAGATGCAGAGGTAAGGTTATCTCACCTACGCATTGAGTGATTGTTCCTCCTATTCCTATCAACTGTGCTATCGATGGACGTACTTCCTCCTTGAGTTTTTGGGTCAAAGAGAGCTTGATACAGCTTACAGTAGCTCCTGTGTCAATGAGAGCATCCACTAAATGGTACTCTGTTCTACCTGCTCCCAAATTCAAATATGGTTGTGTTCTTTGTGAACCCGCGCTTTGATTGGCTCTAAAATTAGCCATTGGGATGAGTTCTTCTCCTAGTCGATATCTCTCATCTCGCTCTCTCATCCACTCTTTTCGTTTCTTTATTCTTTCTAGTGCTTCCTGTCTCGCTTCTTCTCGTATCCTTTCCTCTTCTATGCGTCTATTCTTGCCCTTGATTAATCGTGACATTGTTTCTTCAGTCAACGGTTCTAGATATTTTTTCACTCGACATCCGCTGATATAGTTTGGTAATACATCTCCATCTAAGGTTGCTAAACTGATGGCTCCACTTGTAGATATGCGATTAATGATTAATGGGCCATATCCTCTCTTCTGCAACTTCTTAGCGTGTTGTTTCAAGGTATATACCAAGACTAAGTCACCTTCCTTCAAATTTTTGTCCTTAATGTGAGCATCAAAGTATGCTTTTTGTCGCCTCTTAGCAGCATAAATGCCTGCTACTGCTTGTAACCTAGTTTCGTGAAGTTTTTCTATTTGATCCAATTGAGCTGATAGTTCATGTCCCGTCCACTCATAAGTGGTTGCAACTCTGAGAGTGGGAATTAGAAATCAATTGGTAAAATAGCATTTTGTCCATATACTAAGTTAAAAGGAGTAGTGCCTATGGCGGTTTTGTAGGCTACCCGAAATGCCCATAAAGAATGGTGTAATTGCTTATCCCAATCAGATCTTCCATTGTTGACAATTTTTGTGAGAACTGTACACAAGATTTTATTCAAACTTTCGGCTTGTCCATTGGCTTGTGGGTGATAAGGAGCTGATTTCTTATGAATTACTAAGAATTCATTCAATAAGGCTTCTATAACTTCATTCACAAAGTGCGTACCTCTATCACTCACAATTTCTATATTGGTAATCCGAATCTGGTGAAAATGTTCTCAAAAAGAAACTTGGCCGTAGTTCTTGCGTCATTTTTCTTGGTTGCTTTGGCTTCTACCCATTTGCTCAGGTAGTCTGTGGCTACAATTATATATTCAGCATGGGATCCTTTCGCTGGTGGGCTAATCGGTCCTATAAAGTCTATTCCCCATTTGGTGAAAGCTCTGGCACTTATCATGGGTCTTAATGGCATCTCATCTCTTCTAATTGGATATTTCGTTCGTTGACAGGTATCACATCGTTGGACATATGTCATGGCATCTTGATGTAGAGTTGGCCACCACATTCCCGCAAAGAGGATCATTTTTGCTGTCTTATTTGCAGAGAAGTGCCCTCCTGCAGCTCCTCTATGTGCCATCTCTAAAACAGAAAGATATTCCTTTTCATGTATGCACAATCGTAATTGATTATCTTTTCCTCGTTTGAAAAGTTGTTTTCCTATAATGGCATAATCCTTGCTTTGTTCTACAAGCGCACGTTTCCTTGCTAAAGTGGCTCCTTCTGGATATTCTTGAGTCTTTAAGAACTTTACCAGAGGCATGCTCCATCTTGGTGCTACTGTAGAATAGCATAAAGTAGAGTTCTCGTGTGGGATTTGTTCTTGATAGGTTTGATAGGCTGATACATAGTTATGTGCATCTCTTTGCATGGTTGGCCAATATATGCCCAATCTCTTGAGTGTTTGCCATGTTCCGTTGGCATCTAAGTGGGTTTTCCATTGATTTACGTGTGCTTTTTGAAGCCACATTTCTTGTTCTTCTTCTTCTACACATCTCATTAGCAGTCCACTTGAATCTTGGTGATACAAACTTCCAGCAATGATATGAAGGTTTTTAGTCTTCCAAAGGTCCTGAGTTTGGTTTGGTGTGATCCGCTCTTTAGGTCCATGTGTAAGTATAGGGATCAACTTTTCTGCCCATTGAGGACATACTTCCAGGTTAAAAAGGTAGGTATCTGGTAAATCATCTGGTACTCCAATGGGTGGTTCTCCATGGGTCATTCTAGATAAATGATCTCCTCTTATATGAGTATTTCCTTTCTTGACTACTACCTCAAAATCAAATTCCATCAGCAATAAAAACCATCGTACTAGTCTTCCTGTATTGCAAGGTTTATTGACTAGGTACAGTAGAGCTTGATGATCAATGAAGAATTTGAATTTGTTTGCCAACAGGTAATGTCTGAATTTTTTCACTACGTACACCATCCCTAGGCCTTCTCTTTCCGTGGTGGTATAATTGCGTTCTGCTTGATTGAGTTGTCTACTGGCATAGGCTATTGGGTGGTCTAGTTTTCCTGTATCGGCAGGTTGAGCTAAGATGCAACCAATGGCAAACTTGGAAGCATCCACATGAATGTGAAATGGCTTATTCCAGTTAGGTATTCGAAGGATTGGTGCTGAACTCAATCGATTCTTTAACTCGTTGAAGGCTTTTTCACATTCTTCCGTCCAGTTAAATTGTGTCAATAATGCATAAAGAGGTCTCGCAATTATGGCGTACATGTGTATGAATCTTCGATAATAACCAAAGTGTCCCATAAATGCTTGAACTTCTTTTGCAGTCTTAGGTCTTGGTAAATCCAGAATTACTTTGATTTTGTCTTCATCAGTTGAAATTCCATTTTTAGAGACAATATGTCCTAAGATTTTTCCTTGTCTAACCATGAAGACACATTTTTCTGGATTGAGACATACTCGATATTGTCGGCATTTGGCAAAGATCTTTTCTAGTTCAGGGATGTGCTCTGATTGTATAGTTGAATAAGTACATAGATCATCCACGTATACCTCCATACTTTTTCTTAGAAATTCTTTGAATACATGGCACATCAATCTTTGAAAGGTAGCTGGGGCATTAGTTAGACCAAATGGCATGACTCTAAAGGCATATACTCCCCATTCAGTTGCGAAAGCGATTTTGTGTTGATCCTCAGGAGCAATGGCTACCTGATTATACCCTGAAAAGCCATCCAAAAAACTATAAACTTCCTTCCCTGCCACTCTTTCCAATAGATGATCCGTAATTGGTAATGGGTAACTATCCCTTATGGTCGCGGCATTTACTTTCTTCAGATTGATGCATACCCTTAACTTTCCATTCTTTTTTGGTACTACCACCAAAGGTGATACCCATTCCGTGTGTTCAATCTCATATATGAATCCAGCATCTAACAACTTATCTATCTCTTCCTTTATCTTTGCTGAATACACATCATTGTATGTATATGGTCTTTGTTTAGACGGTTTGGCTTCCGGTGTCATTGGGATTCTATGGGCACAGATAGATGGATCTACTCCCTTCAAATCCTTATAGGTCCAGGCAAAGACATCCCGATATTCCCTTATGAGGCGTATTAACTCTTGTTCTTCCTCCATGGAGACATCTTGTCCAATGAAAGTACATCGTTCTTCTCCTTCCTCTAAGGTTACTACTATCTTCTTGGTTTGCTCTTTATTGTCATAAGCTACTCCTGGCTGTGCCTCTCTTTTAGGCATTTGAATAGCAATTTTTCTCTCTTCTACTTCATATCTTTTGAAGTGAGCTGGCACTTCAAACTGATCTTGTGGCCTATTTTCTTCACCTTCTGGCTCTTTATCTACTTCCAGCTCTTCTTCCTGTGTAGGTTCTTGATTGTTTTCGTTAGCGGTGACGCTTTTTCTTGATTTTTCTCCTCAGGTTCCATCGGTTCTGGTTCCATCTCAATGCTCTCATAGTCCTCCTTCCATTCTTTCTCTATCATTTCTCCTTCTTCAGCCTCCTGAAGGACTACTACATAAAGACTAACATCGTATCCTTCCTCATCGATACATTCATTCATAGTTATTACTTCTTCGTTCACACATACATCGAGGGTCGCTAAAATCTCCATCCAACCATGAGGTTCAAACTCTTCATCCAAAAAGACTTGCGGCATGTAAGCTGGATCTTGTACAGACCTAGCTACGCCTTGCCTTTGCTGCCATCCCTTTTTCCTATCCTCTTCTTTTTTGGCAGTTTGACATATCCATAGATGTGTGTCCTCGTTCATCCAAGTCTGGTCACTAGAACCTATGCTGTGAATTGATTGGTCGTCTTCTTCCTTATGAATTTGGTTCCATTGTAAGGGGGGAACATCTTGATATGTATATGTGTGGAGATTTATTCTCGTGGTGGTTCCTTCATGTTGTAGGTATACCGCATCCTTTCCCCAATCTTGCACAACCTTTAGTTGTCTCATGAAAGGTCTTCCGAGTATCATTTCATAGTTTCTCGCCCTTTCAAATTGACAAATTGCTAAGGTGTGTTCAAATTCAACTCCGCATGTGGTGAAAACTACTCGTTCCAATAATCCCAAGGGTCTTTCAGTGTGTCCGTCAGCCATTTGTATTTTCATATGCGTTGGTCTTAAAGCTGGTTTTCCCCATTTCTCCCAGATTTCTCTAGTGGCAATGCCTACGCCAGCTCCTGAATCTAAGATGGCTTTGGTGGTATATCCCCTATAAGTAATTGGAAGGCAAGTGTTTCCTTCGTCTCCCTCACTAAAATCTCCTACCTTGTCCACTGGGATCTTCACTGTGTTTACTTCATCTGATATCTCCTTTTCTTCCGCCTTGTTCTCCAACTGGCTGATTAATTTTCCTTTTAGATGTGGTTTAGCCTTCAGCAGTTCTTCTAAAGTTAGGGTACAAGGGATTTTCACTTTTTTAAGGTGTTGTATGATATCCGACATTTGGACTGATGGGTTCGGTTCTTTTTTCCTTATTGAAGGGATACAATATAATTCTGACTCATGTTCATACTCCCCTGTGTAATTGGGCAAAACCTTTATTCCTTCATCTCCTTTGTCACTTGGATCCGCTGGTAAGATTTCTTCTGAATTTAATTCAGGTATTGAACCCTCTATTTCATTTTCTGCTTCTAATTCTTCAAAGGGTGGTTCAATCCCTTCCACTTTCTTCCATCTGTCCTCTTGGATTCTTGCCCACAAATCTTTAGGCCATTCCCCTTCTACTTCGGGAACAATGGATCCTTCCCTTTTATACTCACAATAATTATCATTCAGTGTCTAAACTTACTTCAGGTTCTTTGGTATCATTAGAGATGACGCATTCTTGGAATTCTTTTTCAAGAATTCGATAATTAGGTAATGGAAGAGCAGGTTTTTCTAAAGTCCGTTGGGCAACTTCTATCAATTTTTTTGCAAATCTCCAACCTCTCTTTCTCTAGGTCACCTCTAGGATATTCTCTTTCATGTTGTTCTATAGTAGGTCGTGCTCTTATTCGTGCCTTGTATGCCTGAATCCACATGGCTAATTCTTCAGGCATGGGATCTGCTAAGACTGATCCAACCTCTTCTTTCTTATGCTTTTCACTTTTAATTTCTTCTTCCTTTTTCTGTTCCTCTTTTGGATTCTGTTCGTTCTTCTCATTTTCCTTTTTTTGCAGTAATTTCTTTTCTTTTATCCTATCTCTATGGTTCTTCCATCGTTGGGTTCTTTTACTTACCACACTTTTCTCAGGCTCTTCCGAGTCTTCAACTCTCTGTGGTGTGGGTGTATTCGTCTCTATGTCACTCTGATTGTGTTTTTCAGCTTTTTCTGGGGTCTCTCTAGCTTTGGCTCTCGTTATCGCTTTCAATGGTATAGTGTATTCCTTATCGCTCCCTGATGACTCGATTACTTCTATCACATTGATTTGCACGTTGGGTGTAACTTTGTTGGGATTCTTGGGGCAATCTCTGAAGAGGTGTTCCTTACCACAATCACTACAGTACCCTTCCCAGACTCGTTGTGGTGGTCGTGGGTTTGGCAATGTGCATTCTCGGATATAATGATCACCTCCACATCTGTAACATGGTCCTCTGGGTACAGGCGGTCTATTCATGGGTCGGGGTGGTACGGTTGCTCTAGGAGTTGTGTACATCATTGGCACATAATCCTGCTCATATCCATACGAGCTATCTTGTGTTTCTATGTCATAAGCATATGGGTCGTATGTTTGTCCATATTCTATCAGTGAGCTCTCATAAGAGGGATATGCTCCTTGACTATGGTCATATGATGAGTCATATGATTCATTACTAACCAAAGGTGTGGCTGGGACTATTGCTCTCTCTAGATTTTCTTCAGGTTGAGCTCTCTTGACTGGGACAACATTCTGAGGATGGGGTGGTTGTTGTCCTAGTACCGGTTGTGGTTGGGTGTATCCTTGATACGCATATGGTCGCGGCACTGGTGCCTGTTGTTGATAGGTAGGGTATCTCCATGCTTCACCTCCTTGCTCTCTCTGTGGGTATCCATAAGGTCTCATGTATGGCTGTGCTGGTCGCGCTTGCCTCTTGTAAGGGCAATTCTCTGTGCTGTGATTTGTATACTTTTGTTCTATACTGCAATATTGTAGAGGTCCTGGGACAGGTGGTCTATTATAGCCATAAGCAGGTGATGGGACTACTCCCCTAGTACACAACTGAGAAGGATGATCACCTCCGCACTGCATACATCTTCTGAGCATGGGCACTCTCATAGGGTTACTGGGGTAGTTCCTCTGTCCTTAAACATTCAGCTTCTTTGCTAGCAAATCGGCTATCTCCTCTACATTGTTTTTAGGAATTGATGTGCTAGTGGCAGAATCTTCGCTTTTCAAGCTACCTTGAGGTATTTTCAAATCTTCTGCTAGGTTGTCTTCTAGGTCTATACATTCCTTCATGCACTCTTGCAAAGTTTGAACTCTCTTTACATATACTAAAGATCTCAAAGATCCGTTCAACAATCCTTCCAAAAATAATGATACCATTTTATTTTGGGTAGGTCTCTCTTCTACTGGGCATCTGTCCACATACTGTTTGAATCTTCTTGCGGCTAATCTTACTGATTCGGTAGGGGCTTGCTTAAAGCTATGGATCAATGAGTGAATTCCTCAATCATTCCTTGATATACTTGTTCCATGTTTTGAAAACCATTAGGGTCCAATGGCTGAAACCATGCTAATGCCGTGTCTGACAATGTAAGACCAAAGGACTCATATTGGATTAAAAAGTCTTCTACTTGTTCGGCTCTGATTACTTGTTTAAATTCAGCTATGTGATTGTAAGGTTCACTAGAGCCATCGTAGTGGTTTCTCATGCATTTGGCAACTTGAATTGGCCTTAATCTTCTTCCTGCTTCGGGCGGTCTAGGCATTGATGGAGAGTGTTAATCTCCAAAAGAACAACCTACTCTTGAATTTAGAACACCTCTATGTCAAGAGTAAGTCAAAACCTTCATCAAATTAGAGGTTCAATCTCCAAATTATCAAAAGTTGAAAAATCTGTGAAGAAGATAAAACACAGAAAGTCTGCTGCATAATTTCTTCTCATTGACCTATCAAACATGTAAAGTTTTCTATGAAATTTTGTATGGAGTGTTGCCTAGAAGTTGCACACCTCCTCCAAGTTAAATTTCTTCAAAAGGTTTAGTATAACTTGAGAAATCAATTTCACAAGTTACCTATGTCTAAATCTGCACTTCTGAGAAGTCGATTTGACACCCCTAACTTCTTAACTCTAGTTCTCACAATGTCGAACCCGTTTTACCAAATCCTTTTGGCTGTAGATAGCTTATCTCTCAACTTAGATTTTGAGCTATCATATGTGTAAAACTTTACACTGTGCATTGAGCACTACTCATTTCATTGGACTCGAAATCTGCGCCTGTTTTAGAGAACTGTGAACACTCATCACATATGAATGTTCCTACACACAATTCTCTTAGCCTGATCACAATTAAACTCTGAAACTTAAGTCATAGACTCATTAACTATGAACTTAGATATCCTCAAAAGGATTTCACAAATGATCTAACACAGACGGAGCAGACACGAAAAGATCGGGCGCAATATTTCTTCGATTACTCAGAGAATTACAGTTGAGTGATGAGAGGAAAACTCAACTAACTTTTCACATGTCTCATAACATCTAACTTCACCTTTTTTTACATCTATACTCACTCATCTATTCTTCCATATGCTCTCTTGTCACGCCTCGACATTTTCAAGGTATTTATATAGAAATTTGTACAAGTCTATGACTAATCAAAGATCTAAGTGAACTATAAGTATACTAATGTACATATGTGTACTTTCCTCTTGTCCTTTGAATGTATCTTTCTTCCAAGCTTCAATTGGTGATTGATCTGCACCAACAGCTCCCCCTCAATCATCAATTGAGGTTTCTCTTATCTTCTTTATGCCTGCCATGTCTTTAAATTTCTGTAGCTTTGGTCCATCCAAGCTCTTTGTAAGCATATCAGCTATCTGATCTTTAGTTGAAGTATGTATGACTTCAATCTCCTTATCCATCACTTTCTCTCTTAGAAAGTGATACTGAATCTCAATGTGTTTGGTCTTGGCATGAAAAACAGGATTAGCAGCTAGATATAATGAACTCATGTTATCACCATATATAATTGGTATCCCATGCACAATGTCAAAACTCTTCATCAAGGTTTTGAGCCAAATCACTTCCTTTGCAGCTTCAACCATGCCTTTATATTCAGCTTCTGTAGAAGACAAAGCAACTGTATGTTGCTTCTTGGAACACCATGAGATAAGTTTATCTCCCACATAACACATGTATCCATAAGTTGACCTTCTATCATCTGGATTACCTACCCAATCTGCATCACTATAAATTTTGATATTTGTATCTGATGTAAACCCATAATACAAACCTTCATTGAGTGTACCCTTAATGTCTCTCAACACTCTTTGTCCTGCAATCCAATGTTCTTTCCTTGGGCAATGCATGAATTGAGACAAAACCCCTACTGCATATGATAAATCAGGTCTAGTTAAAGTAGCATAGATAAGACTACCAACCAAACTCTAATATTGTCTCATATCCTTGAATTCTTCACCTCCAAATTTACTCAGTTTATGATTCACCTCCATTGGTGTAGGTGCACCTGCAATCATCCATTTTAAACTTGATTAATAAGTTCTTCAAATACCTTTCTTGGGTCACAAATACTCCATGTTGAGTATATGTAATCTCCATGCCCAAGAAGTATGACAAGTCTCCCAAGTCACTTATTTTGAACTCCTTTTCCATTTGCTTCTTGAATCTTTGTATTCCTTCTTCATCTGTACCTGTAAGGATTATATCATCAACATATATGCACATGTATATGAAACCATTATCACTTGCTTTGACAAGCAAGCTACTATCTGCTTTAGACACCTGAAAACCAAGTTCTTTCAAGAACTTTACAAGTCTATAATTCCATGCCCTTGGGGCCTGCTTTAAGCCATACAAAGCTCTCTTGAGCTTGCACACATGATCTGGATACCTTTTATCTCTGAACCCTTGAGGTTGCTCCATGAATACATCATCTGAAATATAACCATTCAAAAAAAGCATTTTTCACATCAAGTTGACATAACTTCCAACCTTTACATGCAGCAATAGCTATAAGTGTCCTGATGGTTGTCATCTTTGCCACAGGACTATAAGTCTCATCATAGTCAACACCATATGTCTGAGCAAACCCTTTCACAACAAGTCTAGCTTTGTATCTAGACACACTTCCATCTGCAAACCTCTTGGTCTTATAAACCCATTTGCATCCAATAATCTTCTGACTATTTGGTTTAGGAACCAAATCCCAAGTTTGATTTTCCAATAGTGCATCATATTCTTCTTGCATAGCTTTCTCCCATTTTTCCTTACCTTTTGCCTCTTCATATGTAGAAGGGTCTTCATCTGTTTTCATCATATAAGCATAATCTTTTGTGGCTAAAAAAGAAGTATCATAACTATACCTTGTAGGTTGCCACCTATTTCTTGATGATCTTCTGAGTTCTCCACTCCTTGAGGTTTCTGGTTCTTCACACTCAGGATCAAATCTTGGTATTTCTTCCACTTCAACCTGCACTTCGTTATTCTCTTGTTCATCAAATATCTGAACTTTTGATTTACCTTTCCTTTGGCTCACTTCTTCTTCATCACCTGTATTGATATTGATTGTACCTGCATACCAAGTACTTTGCTCATCAAATGTAACATCTTTAGAAACCATGAATTGTTTTGTAGATGGACTCCACAATCTATAACCCATCTGCTTATCATCATAACCAATGAAAACATATTTTTCTGCCTTAGGCTCCAACTTATGCCTCAATTGTGATGGCACATATGCATATGCCACACATCCAAAAACTCTGCAATGATCCAAGGTAGGCCTCTTACCCCACCAAGCCTCATATGGTGTCATACCCTGCAAGGCTTTACATGGTAACCTATTGACCAAATAAGTAGCTGTATTTACAGCCTCAGCCCACAAATAATTAGGGCAATTTTTCTCCTTCATCATGGATCTTGGAAACTCAACAAGTGTTCTATTTCTCCTTTCTGCTACACCATTTTGTTGAGGAGAGTACCTGCAAGTAACTTCCCTTTTTATACCTGCATTCCACAAGTAATCACTGAATTCATTAGAGAAATACTCTCCCCCTCCATCTGACCTTAGTCTCTTCAACTTATGTCCTGTAATTCTTTCTGCATATGCATGATAGTGTTTAAATGTATTAAACACTTCTGACTTATCTTTGATCACATAAATAGTGATCCATCTAGTAGCATCATCAACATAAATCACATAATACCTTGACCCATTTATACTGAAATCCTTTGATGGTCCCCACACATCTGTGTGTACCAATTCAAACTTCTCTGAGTACATAAAACCATGCTTGGAATAAGAATGCTTATGAGCTTTACCTCATTGACATGCCTCACATTTGTATGTCATATGTTGACCTGCAACATTAGGCAATCCAAGCACTGAACCATTATTAATCATGTCTTTAATACCTCTTTCATTGAAATGTCCAAGCCTCTTGTGCCAAAGATCTAACTCAGAGATCTTATGTCCTCCATATGTGAACATAGCATGACCAATATTGCCTTGAATCTTCAATGTAAATAATCTTCCTTCTTTCTTCCCTGAAACAATCTGTTTATACCCTTGACTAGGGTCTTCCACATATACTCCATCATTAGTGAACCTTACTTCATAACCTTTTTCCACAATTTGTCCTACACTTATCAAATTCTTATGAATTGTAGGAACATACAAGACCTTACTCAATAAGGTGCTACCATCCTTGGCCTTCACTGTTCCAATTGATCTCACATTGTGCTTTGTGTTGTCACCTGTTTGAACAACATGATTAAAAACCTTATTCTCCAAATCAGTCATCAAAGCTATATTACCACTTAGGTGATTGCTACACCCTGAGTCAATATAGAAGACTCTTTGATCTTCATTCTGCCTTTCACAAGTTGCATTCATTATCAATGTTGAATCCTCCTTTTGATCTGAAGCATAATTGTAGTAGGTATTGTTATATTGTTGACTCTGGAATCCTCTACCTGCATTTCTTCCAAAGTAACCCCTACTACCTCTGCCTCTGAAATTACCTCTTTGATTTCTACCACCTCTTCCTCTTGCATTATAGTTTTGACTATATCCATTATTACTCTGAGTATTGTGCCAACAATCATTAGCTAAGTGATTTGTCTTACCACAAATCCAGCAAGCTTTGCCTCCATCTTTGTTATTCCTGCCTCTTCCTCTGCCTTTGCCACCTCCTCTTCCTCTTAGGAAGTTGGCTTGAGTAGTTGTTCCTTCATCTTCATTTACTTGTTGCTTTCCTTTGCTATTCTTCTTCTTGTCCTTTGAGTACATTGCATGACCTGCACTCTTGTCACCATCTCCTTTAACATCCTGCTCAAATGTTAGCATATGACCTAACAACTGATTTAAATCAGGAGTGAAATGATCAAGTGATAACTCTGTAGACAAAATGAATGGCTTCCATTTGTCATCACCTCTTAAACCTGTAAGGATTTGCCTTACCAATTTATCCTCTTCAATGTCTTCATCAACAGCTCCTAAAGCATCTGCAATATCTTTCATTCTTGTCACATAGTCTGAAATTGATTGAGAGGCCTTCTTCTTGAAGGTTGTAAATTCTGCCCATAAGGATGCCTTTCTTGACTTAGTAGTATTCTGAAAATGCTCCTCCAAAGCATTCCAAATATCAGTTGCACTTTCAAGACCTCGAATATGAGGTAACAAGTAATCATTGACTGCCATATATATAATGCTCCTAGCTTGAGCATCTTTCTTCATCCAATTTTTCAAATCTGCTAACTCTTCCCTAGTTGGAACACTAGGATCTCTGAACTGTGGCTTCTCTTCTTCTCCTGTGATGTAAGCTATTAAATCTTTGCTCATAAGATGAGCTTCCATCCTCATAGACCATGCAGGATAGTTTTCCCTATCCAATTTCTCTATCTGTAGAGAATCTCCCATCTTGTGTCCACCTGTGTATTGAAATCTTCAAGCTTTATGAACAATATATGTACCTTTACTTCGAATTAGACTCCTTTTGTCTTTCTTGATGTCGTATGGTCTCCTCCTCAAGCTTTGCCTTCAAGCTTTCACCTTTTAGTTCTTTAATTGTTGAATTTCTTGAATCTGCAGCAGTCGGGATCCTCCTTTCCTTGATTTTGATGTCTCCTGCTCTGATACCACTGATGGAGAGTGTTAATCTCCAAAAGAACAACCTACTCTTGAATTTAGAACACCTCTATGTCAAGAGTAAGTCAAAACCTTCATCAAATTAGAGGTTCAATCTCCAAATTATCAAAAGTTGAAAAATCTGTGGAGAAGATAAAACACAGAAAGTCTGCTGCACAATTTCTTCTCATTGACCTATCAAACATGTAAAGTTTTCTATGAAATTTTGTATGGAGTGTCGCCTAGAAGTTGCACACCTCCTCCAAGTTAAATTTCTTCAAAAGGTTTAGTATAACTTGAGAAATCAATTTCACAAGTTACCTATGTCTAAATCTGCACTTCTAAGAAGTCGATTTGACACCCCTAACTTCTTAACTCTAGTTCTCACAATGTCGAAGCCGTTTTACCAAATCCTTTTGGCTGTAGATAGCTTATCTCTCAGCTTAGATTTTGAGCTATCATATGTGTAAAACTTTACACTGTGCACTGAGCACTACTCATTTCATTGGACTCGAAATCTGCGCCTGTTTCAGAGAACTGTGAACACTCATCACATATGAATGTTCCTACACACAATTCTCTTAGCCTGATCACAATTAAACTCTGAAACTTAAGTCATAGACTCATTAACTATGAACTTAGATATCCTCAAAAGGATTTCACAAATGATCTAACACGGACGGAGCAGACACGAAAAGATCGGGCGCAATATTTCTTCGATTACTCAGAGAATTATAGTTGAGTGATGAGAGGAAAACTCAACTAACTTTTCACATGTCTCATAACATCTAACTTCACCTTTTTTTACATCTATACTCACTCATCTATTCTTCCATATGCTCTCTTGTCACGCCTTGACATTTTCAAGGTATTTATATAGAAATTTGTACAAGTCTATGACTAATCAAAGATCTAAGTGAACTATAAGTATACTAATGTACATATGTGTATTTTCCTCTTGTCCTCTGAATGTATCTTTCTTCCAAGCTTCAATTGGTGATTGATCTGCACCAACAGGCATTACTGGGAAAATTGGTCTTCCTATGGGTATGCCCGGTCCTCTTGCTACAGGTGGTCTAACTGGAGCAGGAATTCCATGTCTTGGGTCCACAGTTGGATGAGGTCGGTACTTAGGATTATTTGCAGAAATTGCAAATTGTACATGTGGTTTGACCGGAATTTGGGTTTGTTATGTTTGTTGTGTTTGGCCTGACTGTTGATATGAATCATTATGAGATGTTCCAAGTGGGTTCCCTGAAGTAGTGGCTTGGTCCCTAGGGGGAAACACTGGAATATTCTGATATTTCAACTCAGCTCTCTCCAAATCTGTTACAGGCCAATATCTTCTCTGGTTCCTATCCAAATATGTAACAATGGTGGGGAAATCAGGATCTTGTAACTCATAGATGGTGACAGGATTGGGAGCAGCTTCCCATATTGAGGAATGAGCTCTAAGCAGATGCTCCATCCCATTGATCAAGTATACATCCATTAAGGTGTCATCTTGGGGAATCAGGTCTCCTCTCCATATCCTTGCAATAGTAGATCTTCCTCTAGGTGTAGTTACTTGCTCTTCATTTCCACCTCCGTTTAAGGTGGAAGCAATATTTTCTTCACCATGTTCATTAATGTTTTCCGGGTGCTCCGTGACAACATACTGGATATCTCTTTTGTCCATGTAAAATCCTCCTACATACTTGACTGCTGGCCTAGGCACTATGTAAGCCTCTGAAGCCTTCTTCAGCCTTGCCACTGATCTGTTTAGACCATCCAAATAAATAGGGATCTCATTTTGATTGGTGTTCACATACTCCAAGGAGGTCATGTACTCTCCCTCAATGATTGACATCATGCCCATCATGGGTACTGTGTTCTGCATGTCCTTTGAAGCCATGGGAATTTCTTCCTCTGACTCACTGGAGGTCTCCGAGTAATGTGAACGGCTACTTGCTTCGGCTACACTACCTACAGAAGAGATTACACTTCTTCGGCTTCCTAAGATTCTTCCGGATCTCAGGTTCATCCACTTAAAAACTCTAATCAGCCCTTGCACTCCTCTGGCTTCTAGGACTCCTCACTATGGACCAAAATTCCAGAAAAGTTTTGACTGGGAATTGACTGAAAATGAATTTTTTCTAGATCACGATACTCAACTCCTAAATTCCACGATACACGATCTCTGGGCTAAAACGATCTCTGGCCAAGACGATCTCTGGGCGAAACGATACCCGATCTTTGGTCTGAAACGATACACGATACTTGGACATAGGCGATACACGATCTCTGACTTAGGCGATACCCGATCTCTGATAAATATCGCGATCTCTGATAAACGATACCGATCGCTTGAGTGAAACGATACCGATCTTTGACCGAAACGATACCGATCTCTCGTGCAAATGATACACGACCTATGAACCAAACGATACACGATCGCTGGTGAATATCGTGATCTTTGATCAAAATGATCTCTGGGCCAAACAATATCGATCTCTCAGGGAAACAACCTCTGAGTGAAACGATACCGATAGGAGGGAAATATCGCGATACTCGTCCACAGGAGCAAAACGATACTTGCTAAGTATCGCGATACTCGAACGCGGGAGCAAAACGATACTTGACCCTTGGACAAATTTTGAAAGAGATTTTTTAAATTTTGCTTCAATAAACTTGTTGTACTAGCTCTCCTACCCTCTCCCCTCTCTCTGTATCAATCAAAACACACCTTTTTTACCTTGTTGGTCCTAAACGATACCTGACGCAGATCGTTTCATACTGAAATTGATTTTTGAGTGATGAAAAAGAACTAGCAATAGAAGGGCTCACCTCTGATGTTCTTTCCCACTCTTCTAGCACCCTCTTTTGCTCTGCCTAGCTCTCTATAGCTCTGAAACGATACTCGACTGTCTCTGCCCACGATACTTGTTCAAAAACACAAGTGATTTGCAAATGACTCTTTTTGGCTTTTATACTTGGGATTTTCTTGCTTTCAAAAAGAAAACTCTACTCTAGTGGCTTGGTCTACTCTCTAACTACTCCTACTCTACTCCTTCTACACACTTCCCTAAACTAACAACTCACTACACACACTCCAAGAATGAGAAGTAGCAAGTGCGGTTGAAAATGACTTACCAAAGAAGAGAAAATCACCACTCCTCCTCTTACTTCAATGCAAAAAAGCTACTTACCATCACACGAATGCCTCGATTTGATTCGTCACTCCCCGGCAACGGCGCCAAAAAGTGTGTTGACCTAAGTACCACCTTAGGGACTTGTGGAGAAAGAGACTATACCTCAATCCCCTCTCAAGTGCATATAGTGGGGATTCACGCTTTTAAATATCAATCCGATGAGTATACAAACCTAGCCGAGTGTATGAAGACACGCAATCATGTGATGATCAATGCAAATGAACTACTCAAAGAGTGCAAACAAGGCAAAGACTAATACAATCAAGCTTCAACTGTCGGTCATGGCGAAACGATACTTGGTGCAACAGCAGTCAGTATTTTGGACGTTTCTCTCAGCTCCGAACTCCAAAGATAGCAAATGGCATATGCGTTTCGAAGCTCTCGAGAAGACGCATCCAATGGCAATATTTTCACTCAATTCTGACACTCCTACTTTAAGTTATCAGCAAAATACTGAGTCACAGGAATTACCTTCCTACACTTCAGCACTTCCTACACTTCGCACACATATTACCTATAGCAAATAAACACTTTCATGGACTGAACACACTTCCTAACACTCTTTCCAAGCAATACACATACATACAAGCTCACAGAGAAGAAGATACAGAGTGAGAAAAACACAAATTCGAATTTCTGTGCTCTCTATTCTCACAATGGCAAAAAGTTCTTTACAAAGAGTCACATTTGACTTATATACCTGTGCCCTAAAAATGGTCCTTTCACATAAGAGACCGGCACTTTATTCACTAAAGGGCTAATTTCCTACTATTTTACATGGGTAAATCTCTACTCTTTTGTGGGGATGCATCTAGAGGACTCCTCTAGTGCATTTACAACGGAAAATATATACAAGAATGGTTATGATACAAAATTATGTTGTCCAAATCGGAAAAATTTTGGGGCCCTTCTTTTTCTCTGCCTTGTGCTCTTTTTTGCTCTACAACAGTCCCTTAACACGACGGAAGACTTTAAATACAATTTGCATCATGTCGCAGATCTTGACAGTCATATGCGCTACAATACCATCCATTCTACGTAAGCGAGGGAGCCAGTGGCAAATCGTTGCCATCATATATCCAATTGTTGGTGGTCCTGTGGGTGGAGTGAAGTACGGGTAATTGAGCCAATCCTGGCATTGCTTGTTGTTTTGTACTTTAATGGCAAATGCCTTCCAAGAGCGGGGACGTGGCATGGGTCCACAACATGGGTTGTACTTCAAGTGGAGAGGTGCTGTTGACAGTATACGGGAAGAAGCAAGTACGGACACACATGCAGATCTAGCACTGAGGCAACCCTTCATTTTTTTCAAAACCCTCACATCATTTTAAAGTGATTCTCATCACTACAAACCCTTGTAAATATCATTTCACCTTTTTGTAGCTCCATTTTGTACAAGCCGAGGAGTCCTCGAGCTTGGGGAGCCTTAGAAGTAGTTGCCTGCCAATTTTCATAATTTTTAGATCTCGTTTGAGCCCTCAAATAAGCCCTGGAACCTAATTTTTAACTAGGCCGGACACTAGGTCTGGACAGGGCCAAAGCTAGTCAAAAACTATAAATAGAGCTAGAGAGCTCATTTTTGGGGCTAGCTTCTTGTAGTTTGAGCTTGTATGAGAACTTGGTTGCAATAGAAGTGATTCCATTGTCTTACTCTCTTTGTTCTTGCCGTGTGTGCGTGTGTGCGTGTGTGCGTGTATGTGTGTGCATGCTTGTGTGCTTCTCACTCACGCACTTGTGCTTCCACTTGCTCGTGGTCTTCATACCATCCTCACGTCTCCCCGGATTGACATTAAAGGAGGTGCTACTCATCGCTGAGCTACACCAAATTTTGGCGCCGTTGCCGGGGATCGAGCTTTGAGGACGAGCGTGTGATGGTAAGACGTAGAGAGGACGCGTTGGAATGGTAAGTAGTAGGTAAATTTCTGATTTTTCTCCATCCCCATCTTCATCTTCATCTCCTTCTCCATCTCCACCTCCACCTCCTTCTCCACTACATATTCCCTCTTCCTTATCATTCCCTCATTTGTTGTGTGCGAGTTTGAGAGAGAGCGAGTGTGTGTGCTTGTCTTTGTGTGTTTTTTGCATGTTTCTTGCAGGTGGCAGCTCCATCATCATCTCCAACAAGCTCAGCAGGTACAGAATTTGTCTGCACAGTCCCCGAGGTGTTGAGCTCGACCTATCGCGACACTCCGAAAATTTCACCCAATCACGATTCTGAGTGCACCACGACACTGCGCAGGCCTAGAGCTCCCAGGATCACTAGACAGAACAGAAAAATTCACCATATCCCGAGCTATCGCGACACCTCACGACCTATCGCGACACCTCGACCTATCGCGACACCTCACGAGCTATCGCGACACCTCACGACCTATCACGACACCTCGCGACCTATCGCGACACCTCACGACCTATCGCGACACCTCGCGACCTATCGCGACACCTCACGACCTATCGCGACACCTCACGACCTATCGCGACACCTCGACCTATCGCGACACCTCACGACCTATCGCGACACCTCACGACCTATCGTGACACCTCACGACCTATCGCGACACCTCACGACCTATCGCGACACTTTCGACCTATCGTGACACTTCGACCTATCGCGACACCTCACGACCTATCGCGACACTTTCGACCTATCGCGACACTTCGACCTATCGCGACACTTCCCACCTATCGCGACACTTTGACCTATCGCGACACCTCGACCCGACCTATCGCGATACACGGCCTTTAACGCAAGAAAATTTAGGGTTATTTTTTGAGTGATTGGAAGGGTAGTTGAGCTTAATTTTAGGCACCTTGGTATAACTTTAGAACCTTGGAAGTGGGCAAAAGGCCTAGAAACCAGAGAGGGATCTCCTGAACCCTGAGAGCCTGTTTTGACCCTTTAGTGCCTGAATGGTCATAACTTGACCATACGGACTCCGATTGATGAGATTTTGGTCTCGTTGGAAAGCTCGTTGAGAATCCTACGTGGACCTCGACTAGTTTTTGTAAGAATCATACGCGGAGTTTTAGAACATGCATTTTTAAGTTGACCTTTAGGTGGAACTAAGTGGTTCTCAGATTCAGGGGGTACAGTGAGTTACTCCAGGGGGACTGAAAATATTAATGTGTGTTTTCCAATTACTTGTGGTAATAGAGCTATACTAACGGGTGAGCTTTTGCAGGAACTTTGTGTGCACTCAAGGCAATCCAAAGCAAGCTAGCAAGGGTGAGTATCAAGCTTGGGAGAAGGCTTCCTGGGCTTGTGTAGCAGTCTGGTCAACCAGCTAATTGAGGTTGGAAGATCTCTCAACCCTCCTTTGTCAATTCCTAGCCTAGGCTAAGTACGACTTAGGTGTGGTAATTAATTAGGGCAACGTTAGGCACGAATCAAGTCCAAGAGTATTAATCAACCAAGTGCAAGAAGTAAATAGGTCCTAAGTGCGAAAACCCTAAGGGACAAAAGGTAAACGGGAATCGATCACTTATCAAGTGCGGAAATTCACTTAAGTACTCCTGACGACGCGATTTCAGACAAGACCATAAACATAATATTCAACTCAAAAGAACAAAGTGATTGGTGCAAAATTAACTTGCAACGGGAGTGTGCTTGAGTCCAAGGGGGTAAATAAATCAGGCATATGAACCTTAGATCAGGCAGACACTTAGGCCGAGACAGACAAAGCCTCAGATCTTCTGAAGCTAGTGTCAATCACACTGCCAGATCTTGGGCCCAGCAGTTGAGTGATTACCCATACACTCCCAGATCAGAAACCAGTGATTCTGAGATGTCCTATCACATGGAGAGACCAGTAGGTAGTTCAGGGTTGGCTTATCTAGAAAAGCCAGAGGGACCTTACAAGACTCAATTGGAATATATCAGGACGAATCGTCTAGGTGCTCGCATCTACGAAGACGGACTGAGAAGATCGGTGGTCCAGATTAAGAACCCCGATCAACCCCATGGATTAGACCACCCGGTAGTCAAGTTTGAGAATGGAGCATACCTAGATAAAGAGGGAACTATATATGTAGTCACCACTCTTCCTAATAGAACTGATGAGTTTGGAAATGTGATTGCGGAGACCGACATGGGTGATATAGAGCAAGGGAACTTAGAGAGAGAGCCAAGAACTCCCCGTGGTAAATCTGTCTTGACCAGAATCCTGACTCCAGAGTGGATTCCAGAGGATCATAAAAGCATAGATCTGCTTTTAAACCGAGAAACCGATGAGGCTTTTTGGAGATATAAATCTTCTCAACCTCACGAAGTGAGTGCCCTCACAATCTATGAGTTTAAAGACCCTGATAGCCCAGGCCAAGTAACCTACCTAGACAATGCATCAGAGAGAATCTTCGTGGTCACTGAGCATGGCAGACATGCCTACACATGGAAGGGTGAATTTGTTTTTCCCCAACCAAGGTCTAATGTGTCCTTTGGTCACCAAGGAGCTGGGACCTCCCAAGCTCATGGGGCTCAAAGAGATAGAAGTAGAGACAAACCTGAGGTAAGTTTTGCCAACTCCCTGGGAAGAGAAAGGACGAAAATAGAAAGGAATAGAGTGGAACCTCAGAGACATAGAACCCCATGGAATCAAAGGAATATTGATGATTTTCCTTTGCCAAGGCTGAGAGAACACACTAGGACCCTGCGACCAACTCAACTGGTGAAGTCCATGAAGAATTACTTCGATGGCACGGGAGACCCTTATGACCATGTGGCAGAATTTCGGCAAGTATTGAAAGCTGAACAGGTAGAGGACCTATTCACACAATATAATGCTTTCGGTCTAACCCTTAGGAACACTGCCCTTACGTGGTTTCAACCACTAAATGAGAGGCATTTCAGAAACATAGACCAGCTCTTAGAGGCATTTATTGTTGAGTTTTCTAAGAGTGGAATCAGGCATAACACCTCCTCACTAATTCACAGCTTCAAACAAACACCTCAAGAGACGGTCAGACTAGCTGGAAGAAGATTTAGACAGTACCTGGAGAGATGCCCGATGCCGGAGTTACCCACACCAGCCAAACAAGTGGCCTTGTTCCTAGATGGATTGTTGAGCACTAAGCTCAGGTCATATGTGTACCTGAAGGACCCCAGAACGATAGAAGAGTGCGTGCGCATGTGCATAGACATTGAGGACAATCTAGGTGAGGAATTAGAACTATCAAAAATCTATAAGGATTCTGATAGCTCTAGTAACCTGACATCTGGTCAATCCACATCCATCGAGGAACTTGCAGAGAAGGTAGCCCAAAAACTAGGTGTCTCTAGCAAGCAAATTCCGAGATTTGCCCCAGTTAAGCGGTGTTACAATTGTGGCGGTGAACATATGGCAAGTGTATGTCCCATTATGGCCCAACCCCAAGCGAATCCTAGTAGCGAGTACTGCACCATAGAGCGCAGGTACACCAACCACACTGCACAAGACTGCCCATATAACAAACAAACTGTTAGGCAAAATTATCATCAGCCATATCCACAACATGGTAGATACCAGAATCAATACCCATCACCACAATACAACAGACCACAGCAAACTTATCAGCCACCTTTTCAAGGGCAGCAGAGACCTCAACCAGTCCTAGTGCAGCAACCCCCTGCTCCAACCAATGTGATCCCAGTGAAATATGCATCTACTGAAGAAAATCCGAATAGAGCCATAGTCCCAGTCACCCCATTGCTATCATACAGTGATCCAAGTGACCATAGTTTTGACTCCACACATATTGATAGCCCACTAGCTTACTACATGCAGTCACCCGAGCATAACGAGTCATACTATTATGAGGACCCAAATGAAAATAGTGGGGAACCTGAGTATTCTAATGTCATGTACACAAACCCCAACTCTAGACCTCAACCTAGGCAGGTACGACCCCCATTTCCTAGAGGACCATGCTTCAGATGTCAAGGAGATCACCTTATACGTGATTGTCCACTACCTGCCCCGACACAACCTCAACCAGTAACCATTCAGGGTTTCTGTCAAGACTGCGGGAAAGAACATCTCCTACGAGATTGCCCAAAGAACCCTAATAACATGCCTAAAATCACTCCTATCAATGTCGTTGGGTTAGTTGTAGACTCCACAGGGAGTGTGACTTCCACTGCACCTGTGCAGGTGATCACAAGAGCCCAGGCACTTCAACAACACCAAGGTGTTGGTCAGGAAAAGAGCCCCGAGGTGAGTGAAACAGAGAGCATAACCAAAAAGAGGACTAGAGCCTGGAAGGATAGTCGTGAAACAATGAAGAGGCAATGGGCAAAAAAGATAAACGAACTTGAAGAAAGCTTGAGAGAAACCAAGGCAAAAATCATAGAGATCACATCTCAACCGCACTCCCACACACTTCCACCACTACCATCCCCATCACCCTCCATTCCTCGACCCTCTAATACACCCCACGTAACCCACCCACCACCCCGAGTAGGATCAGTATTAGCTGACCCCACTCCTGAAGGCTTGGACATGATGTTCAAGGCCTATCAGGCTCGACTTCAAGAAGGGCCAACAGCTGCAAACCTAGACAAGAGTTACCCTAGAGCAGATTTAGAGATTGAACGGATGAAAATGTGCATGAAAATGGTAGAACAAGCTCAAGCTATACTTGAGACTAGTCAAAAGTTCAATCAGACAAACTCTGTCAAGCCGGATTTGCATTTCCAAGGCTTACTAGAAAGATTAGAGCAGTTGGTAAACAAATCACAAGTTTCTTTACCTCCACAGGCTCAACCAGTTGTTGAAAGAGGAAGCTCACCACCAATGGGAGCTTATGTTCCTAATTCCACGGATGCTGGAATACCTCCTTCAATTCAACAGTACTCTCAAGAGTTCTTGCGGGAAATACAAGAAGAGAAATGGGCCAAGGAGAAGGGTGATTCCCCTCCTATTCCCGAGATTGATGATCTTCATGATCAATTTCCCCAAGACATTCCGTCTATCTATGGAGATCCAACAGAGCAACAAGAGGATGAGAGATTAGATTTTGAATCTAATTCTTTACAAGAGTTGCCTCATTTCACAGGCCCATGGGAATCTGAATCTCTCCAGATCAGAGCCCCCACAATATTGGTAAGAAATGAAGACTCAGTGATTCCAAGAAACACTGATGTTGTGAAGAACACTAAGGTTCAATGTCATCTCACTGTAGAGGAGCTCCTCAAGGCAAAACCGGAGCTCTGGAATCATGTGAAGGATCAGGTTCCAGAACTTGAATCCAATATACCAAAAGTAGGCTCTAAGCAAAAAGTTCCAGAGATACCTCTCGACAAGATAGGGGACATGAGCGAAGGTGAAGAAGGTAACACTTATCTTCCGATCTCCTATCAAGGTTACACAACCAAAGCAATTGTGGATTCGGGTGCTGGTGTTGCTATTGCGACCACCTCCTTGTGGAAGCGATGGGGCAAACCCACCTTAAGACCAACGAGAATGAAACTTCAAATGGCAGATGGTCATTTTGAAAGACCTCTCGGATTGCTTGAAGGGATAACTCTAACCACTTGTGGCGTAGAGTTTGAACATACATTTGCTATATGTGACTTTGAGAAAAATAATGTTTACGAGATGATCCTAGGAAGACCCTTCCTACGACAATTGCAAATAGTACAGGATTGGGGAACCAACTCCTTGTACTTACAGCACTTAGGGGTCACCACCAAGGTCAATCTGAAGGATTACACCTTCAGAGATGTACCACCCCTACAGTGGAATCCTATCCACAAAGCGGAAGAAGATTCTATCTCCGTGCATTCTGGAAGTTCACCTGAACCATCCTGGCTGCATGAAGATACTCACTTGTGGATGTGCAAGGTCGCGGAGGAAGAGGAAAAGCGCCTAAAAGCGAGAGAAGAAGGAACTCCCCCAGGAGATAGACCAGTAAAAGACCCAGCCTATACACCGATGATATTTCCAGATGAGGAATTTGAGCCTCATGGTTGGGCAGAAATCTTAGCTACCATGGACATTGCAGTCAATGAGGAACAATGGACACCCCATTGTGATGAGGAGGGTTATGATATTTCAGTGTTCATGTGTCAGCCCTTGTTGGAAGAATGTGATCCTAGTGAGTTCATAAAAGAAGAAGAGAATGACGATGATCTAGAATCCATTGTGATGGATACTTACTTTGACTCAGAGGAACACTACTTAGAAGACATAGGAGTGTTAACCCAAAAAGAAGAAGAACCCCTTGCGAGTATTAAAACGATAAATTCAAAGGAAGGAAGTGAAGGGGGTCAAAAGAAAAAGAAAAGGAAAGCAGTGAAACAAGAAGAGGAAGAATCATTGTTTGAAGTACCAGAAAATTTCAAGAAATATGAAGTGGAAGACCGAAAAATTTTGGTACGAATGCCTAAGAGAGAGGCCATTATAGGAGAAGCATATGACAATAAAGAAAAGACCAAAAAAATTGTAGTGACCATTGAAGGGAATGAAGAGCGATGTACGTACATAGGAGACGACCTAAGTGCAAAAGAAGAATTAGAGCTGGTAGCTCTATTAAGGGAATATAGGGATGTGTTCGCATGGCACTATAGAGACTTGAAAGGAGTAGATCCAGAGATTTACTCTCATACGATTCCGATGACCGCTGATGCCAAGCCCACCAAACAAAAGCCCTACACATATAATGACAATTATGCAGCCAAAATAAAAGAGGAAATTGACAGGCTGATTGAAGCTGGATTCATCTATGAGATTGAGCACACTGAATGGGTGTCCCCCATTGTAGTGGTGCCCAAGAAGAATGGGAAATTGCGAGTGTGCATTACCCTTAAAAAAGTTAATGCCGCTACGATCAGAGATAGTTATCCACTTCCAATCACCGAACATCTTTTGGAGCGTGTGGCAGGCAAGGAAGTTTATAGCTTCCTTGATGGATTTTCAGGTTACAACCAAGTAGCCATTGCCCCCGAAGACCAACACAAAATGGCCTTTGCCACAGAATGGGGAATCTTTGCATTTCGTGTGATGCCATTTGGGCTCACCAATGCACCTGCAACATTCCAAAGACTCATGTGTCATGTCTTCAAAGAGTTCTTGCGGAAGAGCTTAGAAGTATATGTGGATGATTTATGCGCTCATTCCCAAGAAAGAAGTTACCACATCCCTGAGCTCAGACAAATCTTCAACAAGTGTAGAGATTATCAAGTGTGTCTGAATCCAGAGAAGTGTGTGTTCATGGTACGACAAGGTAAGATCTTAGGTCACATTGTTTCTAAGAATGGAATTTCAACAGATGAAGACAAAGTAAGAGCAATAGCAGAGTTGCCCAGACCAAGGAATGTTAAAGAGGTACAAGCCTTTATGGGCCATTGTGGATATTACCGTAGGTTTATCCACATGTATGCCATCATAGCTAAACCTCTTTATGGGTTGTTAACAAATTTTGAGTGGAGCGAGGAATGCGAGACTTCCTTCAACGAGCTGAAGAGACGTTTGTGCACAGCACCAATATTGACTACTCCGGATTGGAGCAAACCCTTTCATGTCCATGTAGATGCCTCCAATCATGCAATAGGATGTGTGCTAGCACAACCCACAGGTGAAGGAAACCTAGATTTGCCGATAGCATATGCTAGTAGGCAATTAAATGCAGCTGAACGAAATTACACCACAACGGAGAGAGAAGGCTTAGGCATGGTATATGCTATGAAGAAGTTTAGACACTATCTATTAGCCAATAAGTTCAAGTTTTTCACTAATCATCAAACTTTACTATATTTGGTCAATAAACCTTGCAATACAGGCCGCTTAGTAAGATGGTTCCTCTTACTAATGGAATACGACTTTGAAGTTGTTGTCAGGAAAGGTAGAACCCATCTTAGGGCAGACCATCTTTCTCGCATCACTTCCGGAGAGCCACCGCAAGGAGTGTCTGATGAATTGCCCGATGCTTATCTGTTCAATTTAGAAGTTGTTCCTAAATGGGCAAATAAGTTGGTACCAGTCCTGACCTTCGGGCCTGCAAATAAAAATGTTAAAACAAGCAAAGAGGAAATTGTAAAATCACTAAAGTATCAAATATTGGCCGGAAGTATGTACAAGCAAGATACCGAGGGCGTATTAGCTTGTTGTGTCGAGGATGATGAACATGCTAGTTGGTTGCAACAAGCCCATGAGGGACTGCTAGGAAATCACTACCCTAAACAACGAACATTGCAGAATCTAAAACGTTTAGGAGTGTATTGGCCTAGCATGGACAAAGAAATACAAGAGTGGATCCACAATTGTCCAGTGTGCCAGAAGAGACCCCCAGTGGAACATGCCACTCTTTATCACGTGTCATTAATCCCAGATTGGAGTGCTCCATTGGTCGAGTTCATGAGATCGGGAACATTACCCAATCAGGCTAGTCTTGCAATAAAATGGAGCATGGAGCAAGAGACTCAAGACTATGCCTTAGTAGGAGACAACCTATATCGAAGAGGCAAGGATGGTTACCTAAGACTGTGCGTTCATGAATCAGACTATTTGAAAGTCTTAGAAACTGCACACAGCGGTGCTGCAGGTGGACACTTTGGGCCTGATAGAGTAATTAAGACCATTCTATTCTCAGGACCTTGGTGGCCCACTCTTCATATGGACGCACATACTTATGTGAAGAGTTGTGACACATGCCAACGTGCCCAATATCCGATAAGAAAAGATGAAATGCCTTTAAGGCCAATGATGGGAGGACGTGCATTTTCAAAGTGGGGTATAGACTTTGTAGGTCCCATCAACCCCCCAGCTAGAAACTCCCATGCAGAATACATTATTGTAGCCACAGATTACCTTACAAAGTGGGTGGAAGTAAAAGCCACGACAAAGAATGATGCTCAAACGACGGCTAAGTTCTTATTCGAAAATGTGTTCACTAGATATGGGTTACCAATAGAGTTGGTTAGTGATAGAGGTACGCACTTCTTGAATGAGGTCATTGAAAATCTCCTTCAAGAATTCATGGTGATACATAAGAAGTCTGCACCCTATCACCCACAAGCTAACGGGCAAGCCGAGAGCACGAATAAGATCCTGTGTAACGTATTGACGAAACTTGTAAATAATTTTATAAACGCTCGGATTGGGACAAACAACTTCATCATGCTGTTTGGGCATACCGAGTTGCTTACAAAACGGTACTCAATGCCACCCCATTTCAGATGGTCTTCGGACAAAATGCGGTGCTACCATTAGATTTCCTAATTCCAGCTTTAAGAGTAGCACAAGAGCATGAGTGGAATGGACATGAGTTGTCCTCTAGGATCTTTGATCTAGAGCGTTTAGGTGAGACGAGGCTACGAGCAGCAGCAGGCATCTATGCTGCAAAGAAACGGCAAAAGGCATACTTTGATGCCCATGTGAAGGATAAGGGCTTGAAAGCAGGAGATCTAGTTTTAGTCTACACATTGAAACAACATGCAAGAAAGCTAGAAAAGAGAGGCTACGGACCTATGATCATCAATAGGATCTCCACGAGTGGAGCAGTACAACTAGCCACTTTAGAGGGGGATGTCCTCCCAAACTATATTAGCGGATGCAGAGTCAAGCTGTATCAGGAACCCCTCACAGAGGAAATGCTAAGTCGACTCAATACTGCTAAGCAACGTAAAGAGGAGGAAAAACGAATTCGAGAAGAAGCACAGGCAGAGGCCTTAGAGCGTATCAGACGAATGAAGTTGAGGAGACAAGGGAGGGATCAGCCTATGACTGACACTCAAGAGTCTCCAGGCTATCACATGGCCATGTGTGAGACTGCAGGTGAACGTACCCATAAGATAGTGGACCGACGACCTTTTGTGACCCTAGAAATAGGACAAAGAGACAGCAGCACAAGCGTGAGAGCATTAATTGATTCAGGAGCAGCCACGAGTGCAGTTCGGCTTTCTTATTGCCAGCAGCTGCAATTGGAGGTAGAACCCCTAGAAGCATATCTGATAGGATTAGGAGGTGTTGAAACCCGTTGTATGGGAGAGGTAGATCTTCCCCTCTACATACAAGAGGTCCTCATGCCAGCAAAAGTGCTAGTGTGTGAAGACGAGGATCTGACCGAACCTCTTGTCTTAGGCCAAGACTGGATCTATGATCATGCAGTCAACCTCAACCTAAGAAGTGGACTTCTTCAGGCTTGGGTAGGCCAAAGCCGTCTCACGATTGAATTAGAAAATCAAGCACTCAAACCAATAGAACAGGCACCAACTCCTAGTCCCTCCAGGAATCCACATGAAGATAACAATGTTGTGCTTGTCCAAACTTCTATGGTGCAGAGGAATGTCAATCTTACTGAAGGTTCAGGAGCCAAGAAGGAGTTCCTAACTGATCCAAAGAAGATTCTAAACGAGCAGACCGAACATCACTCTACAGGAAGGAGGCCGCTGATCAAGAGGCAGGAGCGCCAACCCGTGCAACGTAGAGCACCTCAGGGCGCGAAGCAGATCTGGATACGCAAGGATGCGAAACCCACAACTCTAATAGCAGACTCTCAAGAAGACAAGAAACGAGCCTCACCGTCAAGGAACGAAGTTAAGAAGCCCCCTAGGATAACCCCTAGGCATACCATTTCTATTTGGGTCCCTAAGCGGTCAATGAAGGCTACCCCTAATGCTAGACAGATATGGGTGCCCAAGGCCTGCTTACAAGCCCAAATTACTTCACCTTCAGGCACTAGGATGAAGCAACTTTCACAAGCACTCATGACCAACAACTCAGAAAATGAAAAGATACCTACACCTCTCACTATCCCCACTCCCATCAACCCTAGGAATGTCTGGAAATGGGTACCCAAAAGGTCCCAAATACATCACACTCTCATACAGAAATCTTCACCTGTCTTTAGCTCTAAGAGCTACGACTCCTCTATCAAAGTGTGGAGAATTAAACTGTGTACTAAACCCCCTGACCCTATTCTGTAAGTCCGTCCACACTAACACAGGAGCATTCCGAGCCCATTGCATAACCAAAGTATGCATCTAGGATGACACTGACCTTTAATCACCACTCACACCTATCACAAACACTTCACCACTAACCACTGACTTCCGGGATTGTCATGTTAGTATTGTGAAGGGAACACCATTACATCTTGTTTCCTATGCAACACTAATGTGCCTTTTGTCGTCCAGCAGATAAGCAACCTACTCTCATGGCAACAGTGGCAGGCACAAGCTCTCAGGCAGGATCTGGTGTTCCAATCAACTGGGATGCCATGCCGGTGGAGGCCCCACCAACAGCTCGACCTGAGGAGTTCGTGAATGTGCGGAGGATTCCTATTCCAGATCCACCAAACGACCTAACCGAAAGAGTAAAGGGACATTCTCACTGGTTCAATGAGATGCCAGGAGATTTGGGAGACGCGGATCATATCTGGGAATCCAAGATGGAATGTGGAGGAGTGTGGTGGACCTTCCAATTCTTCTCACGAGAATTCAAAGCATTGCAAAATGCAGCTCCACTTCAAGATATCTGGCAAAAAGCAGGATTACAAACTTATTTCAGTGCAGCTCTGCCTAAACCAGATTTCCTCAGGTGCTACTACCTAATTGCCACGCTGAAGCCGACAGGGGATAAGGATCATTCAGGCACATTCTAGGTGCCCTCCTTGTCAAATCTGGAGGAAATGAGGAAGTTCGAATTGAATGTGACTTTAATCAGGGAAGCACTTCAGATGTATGGCACGCATGTACCTTCTGACCGCGACCCCTTGATATCGGAGTCGATGAAAAGCAATAGAATCAAGAAACTAAAGGAAATGTGCGCCCTCACCCCCAACATCGCCATACCTTTGCGGATGTGCCTCCAACACTTCGCATTTCCCGCTCAGGACCGTTTTACTCAACCTCACAAGAAAATATGGTATGGGCTATATCTAGCAGAGACTGGAAGCTTGCCCATTAAGATGCCGGTATGGATCTTAGACCAAGTGTATGAGGCAGGTAAGCGGGGTGTGAGGAAGCCTACTCTACATGGCTATTGTGCGCTCACAAGAATCATCTACAGATGTCTTGCATATGATGTGCCAGTTGCCCGAGCCCTAAAGTATGCACAACTGGAGCTGTTCAAAGGGCGGAAGTCAGGGAGCCAGCCTGCAAAACGAATGCGTGGATCGCTCTCCCAGGTAACGATTCCTCAAGAAGCCACGACCGAAGCTTCTCCCCGACCAGAAGCTCAGGTCACACCTTTCACGATCCACCTTCAAGGAGTTCAAGCTGGGGAGGTGGTACAACCCGTTCCATCCGCCCCTCCACTACCTACCGATGCAGAGTTTGCATCTATGGCCACCTTCACAGAAGATCCAAACTTCGATTTTGAAAGATTCCTGCAGACGGTCCCCCTATCCGACAGTGAAGATTCCCCTGACAATGTTGATCCGGGTGCATCAGTTCAAAGAGAACAGCCACGGGGCGAGACCAGCAGAGTACATGGGGAAGGAGTGGCACAACATCCTCAGGACCCAAATACACAAGTTCATGAAGGTGCACAAAGAAATGAACCAGAAGACAGTGGAGAAGAGGCCCCTGCCTACACGGCACAACTCAGACGGCTGTACAAGACCATCAAGCAGGTACAGAGAAGACATAAGATGACAGAAGAGGCGAATAGAGCTCTAGTGAACCAGATGCTTCAAACCGAGAATGTTGACTCACATTTTGTGGAATCATTGAATCTATTGGCAGAGACATGTGGGATCGGGGAAGCATTGAGGACAATGGTCTATCAGGAAAACCCTATCTATGATCAACGAAGGATTGATACACGGCCACGACGCGGGAAAATGATTCAAATGGAAGCCTCTACCGCCTTGCCTACTATAATTTCAGAGGATGTTCACATGACGAGCCCAAGTCCCACTGACGAACAAGAGGTAATTACACATGTACCATCCCCACCGCCACCTTCCATCCACCCTTCAGAACCCTTCTCCACAATCCCTTCGGAACAACCGATATCCACCCATCATGAAACCATTGTACACACCTCTGTTTTTACATCCTTCCCTTTACCCACATCCAGCACTTCCACCCAAATTTTTGAACCTCACACCGGTCATCCGGCCACCGATCAAACCATAATAGGTCACCCTTCCTATCTCCCCGCCCTTGGACAACCACTTGCCAATAGCCAGACCTCATCCCATCCTTTTCCATTCACCCACACCCAAACCCTATCCACCACTCCCCTAGCAACTGCCTCACACTCAACCCAAGTCACACAACCCTCATTCTGGACAAACCTTGTAAGTATACTCCAACAGGTGGATAATTATAATAAAAAGTCCCTTTCCCAACCCCACTCCCCCACATTCACTGCCACCACGATCACACCACCCACCATTCCTGTATTCACAGTGCACGAATCACACACTCTCACGTCCGATCCCATGGACATCTCACCATCCACAGGATCACCCACCACCACTGCTATTCCAACATCACCACGTATCATTTCACTCACGTCGCCATTTCCAAGCACTGTAGGCACAACATCCACTTTTCCCTTTCCCATCCCCCGACCCCTTGCATCTTCCACCTTTACCCCTGCACCCACTTCATTTAGTCATGCACTCAACACCATGCTCGAAGCTGCCGCCCAACTTAAACAGGAATACAGGTTACTAGAAGAAAACAATAAAGAACTCTGTACTTTGTCAGCCCATCTCCAGGCACGTGTCACTGCCCTGGAGTTATCTAATACGGAATTACAGCAGGAGGTGACTACCCTCCAACAATATCAAGTGGAGCTCGAGTCCACACATACAGAGAAGAGTAGGGTAACTGAAGAACAACTTAGAGATCAGCTAGCCCGTAACGCTAGACTACAACGAAACATGGCTCTACTCCGATGCCATTTAGCGGCTGCCCAAGAAGAAAACAAAAGACTACAGCAACAAAATCAAGACAATCTCGAAGCAGCCATGGAAAATACTCCAGGGGCACCCATTGACCCGGCTAAATTCCAAGCCATCCCCTCAGAGAACATACAACAAATATTAGAAACCTACGCCACTCTCTTAGAAGCTCATGATCAGCTTGCTGACCAAGTCAAAGAACTACAGAAAGCCCAAGTGCCTGCACCACACCAACAAGGACTTAAAGAGATGGCCAACGCTGCAACCTCACCAGAGCCGGAATTATCAGTAACCAATGAAGTATTTGAGCTAAGGCAACAGGTTGCAGAGTTGAAAATCAAGTTGTTACAATATGAACGACCTCCTTCCCCACCTGAGCAACCCATAGAAGAAGAAGAAGTTATTATTCCAGTGGAGGAAGCATTTGAAGAGAACTATGAGCCTCAACCTTTTCCCGGAGGCACAATCACTGAGGAGGGACAGGACACTTATGAGGAACCCCCATCGGCATGGATGAAACAGGTAGAAGAAATGGGGCAGACTCATGAAGAACGTATCTCCTACCAGATGTTGGCCATGAAGACCATTGAAGAAACCATACTTCAATCAGACTACTTCAGACATCTGGCCCCTAGAAGACTAATAACCAGCTCAGAATTACAATATAAGCCATACTTTGTACTGTTGGCAGACTACAACGCCGAGATCAAACGTAAGACCAACAAGTACCCAACTTTCGCAACACAATTTGAACCTGAGGACATTCCAGAGGAGGCGCGCAAAGGGAAAATACACCAACCCATCTGGAGGCAAAAGCTATTGGAAACCTATCCCAAGATGCTATGGACATGGGACCACGCACCCATGCATTTGAAGTATAACAATTGCTATGGACCAGTGCAACGGAGAAGAACATGGAAGTCATTCGCCATCAAGGTCAAGAACAACGCCAATTGCAAAGAATGGCTCAATTACCCTGCCATTGCACCCCCAAATGGCACGCCTACTGTAGCCTACATGATGGCTACCATCAGACATTGGCTTCCACGCCTCCACCCTATGCCAGATGTGGCTTCCCAGATGATGCTCAAGATCTTCGATATGATGCAGGTTGTGCTCAAAACTTTCCGAAATGTCTGTCATATTCAACCTCCGATTCCCGGGTTTGTTAATGGTAATTATGACCTGCTATATGATATGAGCACCACCCCGAGCATACGAGTTGCTTATGCATGGCACGCACGCATCAGATATCTCCCTGCCTGCTACAAGCAAACTTTCGATGAAATGTTCACCACGGGGTTCTGGGAAGCACACTCAGAGGTGTTCGCGCCACGGCCCACCCATTTGTTACACCTCTTTGCATGCGAACAAACGATGCACTCAAAACTCTACACAACGCCACAGCCGGACATACCGGGCCCAGTCAAGTGGGATACCCTGCAGAGAGACCTGATCTGAGGGCTGCGAATCAAAGAACATGATGTGGGAGCTGACATTCTCCAGGACTATATTGATCAACCCGCAGATCAAAGGTCTGTCAGAGGCGACAGACCCTAGGGGGGGGAGAGTGTTGATAGTATACGGGAAGAAGCAAGTACGGACAAACATGCAGATCTAGCACTGAGGCAACCCTTCATTTTTTTCAAAACCCTCACATCATTTTAAAGTGATTCTCATCACTACAAACCCTTGTAAATATCATTTCACCTTTTTGTAGCTCCATTTTGTACAAGCCGAGGAGTCCTCGAGCTTGGGGAGCCTTAGAAGTAGTTGCCTGCCAATTTTCATAATTTTTAGATCTCGTTTGAGCCCTCAAATAAGCCCTGGAACCTAATTTTTAACTAGGTCGGACACTAGGTCTGGACAGGGCCAAAGCTAGTCAAAAACTATAAATAGAGCTAGAGAGCTCATTTTTGGGGCTAGCTTCTTGTAGTTTGAGCTTGTATGAGAACTTGGTTGCAATAGAAGTGATTCCATTGTCTTACTCTCTTTGTTCTTGCCGTGTGTGCGTGTGTGCGTGTATGTGTGTGCATGCTTGTGTGCTTCTCACTCACGCACTTGTGCTTCAACTTGCTCGTGGTCTTCATACCATCCTCACGTCTCCCCGGATTGACATTAAAGGAGGTGCTACTCATCGCTGAGCTACAGGTGCCTTGACCCAAGTACTCATCATCTCTGGATATTCTTGTAGTAAATCCTTGTGCCAATCTGGTTGATATATTTCTCCTCGCTGCGCATCTAATGGCAAATATTCAGGCTCAAACTGGGTCACGTGAGAGGGTTTTTTGCATGTTTCTTTTTCTATGGCCAGCTGATATTCCGCCATTAGCATAAAGTAAGGCTTGTATTGTAGCTCGTGCCCAGATATGTATCTGTGAGGGGCCAAATGAGCAAAGTACGGGGACTGTAAAATGCATTCTTCTATCATTGCCATTGCATGTAACTGCGCCTCTACCCATGATGAGTGGGTTCGGCCAAGTCCTTCAATCGTCTTCATCCATGCGGGAGTGGGAAGTTTGAAAGTCATCTGGCCTTCAGCCGTGACTCGTCCACCTTGGATGGGTTGGGGTTCATATGCTTCTTCAAAGTTTCCTCCACCAGAATAGTCACTATTTCTTCCTCTATTGGTAGTTCCGATGGAGAGTCTAGCCTGGGGGGTGCTTCATATACTGCTATCCATGATTGAAGAGTTACTACCTGGGCCCGTAATGCAATGAGTTCCTCTAGGATCTGAGGAGAAGGGTCCGTAGGAGCTGGTAATCCTTGTGGTACAGGTGCTCTTAATTGCAATATCTTGTGTTCTTCTTTGAGCTTCTAGAACTCCTCGTTCATGTTGTCGTATTCTTCTAGTAATTTGACATGATCATCTAGCAACATTTGCATAGATTCTGAGGGCACGGCCTTGAAATGGCTAGGACTTAACGATTGGTCTGGTTGATCTAGAGCAGCTTCCAAATTTTCTCTATTCTGTTCTTGTAAACGTTGATTTTCTTATTTAGCTGCTGCCAAGTGTCGTCTGAGTAAGCCCATGTTCCTGGTGAGCATCGCATTGCGAATCGTCTGGGCCCTTAACAAGCTATCGATATCTGTGATGGCCTCTTTGGTTTTTTCTTCACTTTGTAATTCCAGTTTATGATAAGCCTCTCGTAGCTCTTGGTAGCGGGTGTTCAGTGAGGCATTTTCGATGGTCAATGAATTGAGCTGCGATTGTAGATCATTGATTGTCTTCTGTAGCGTCTGATAATTAGTTCCAAGAGATGTGAACTCATCTCTTACTTGAGTCATACATGTGAACATTTGTCGAAATGCAGTGTCTATAGTGGGTGATAATATTAGTGACGGAGTGAATGCAGTTGCGGTGTGTGTGGGTGTCAATGCAAAGGGAAAAGGAAACAGGGGTGGGAATGTGGATGCAGTGGTGATTGTGGAAAATTGTGATGTGCCTATTTGTGGTGGTGAAATGAATGAAGTGAGTGGTGGTGCAGTGGGCGGTGATATATCCATGTCACTTGATGTGGTATCAAGTGCGGTGACCGTGAATAGTGGGGTGACAGTGGGTGTGTGCATGGGTGTAAATACAGGATTTACAAAAGTGGCAGAATAATTTACAGAGGGGTTCTCTTGTACTGCTTGGTGGAAAGGGGAAAGAGGAAATATGATAGGTTAGGGAGGTGAGACGGGGGAGAATGTTAATGGAGGGAGGAACGGGAACAGGGGTCGTGGTGGGGTAGGAAATGAGGGGAAGGAGGGATGGAGGAATGGACTAGATAGAAGGGTGGATGTCGTAGGCGGAAGACCAGGTTGGGTGGGTGCGGGAAGTATGGGAGGAATGGAAGTAAGGAAGGCTTATGCTACAGCGCGAGGAATGGAAGTAAGGAAGGCTTATGCTACAGCGCTATCCAAAGATGTGGATGGTCTGGGAGAGATTGGATGTACAGGGGAGATTGGAGAGACGGGAGGTGAAAGAGGAGCGGTTGGGGTGGCGGGTACTTCGGTCATAGTGGTGGTATGTACAGTAATAGTGTGGGGTGGGGAGTCGACGAGGATAGCTTCTTCTGCCTTAGATCGTTGAGGAATAAGTCGTGCTTCCCTGGCTTGTTGGGATGATTGAGCACCTATCGATGCATGAATGTATTCACCTGGTTTTGGTAATAGTCGTACTCGTCGGGGGTCAAATTGCGGAAGTGGTTTTCTCTGCAAATATCTTAATGCTTCATTAGAGCCCAGTGATTTAACAAGTTCCCTGAAGCCTTTGATGTATACTTCTTCGAAACCACCTGTGACAAGTTCTTGTTCTATAAGTGCTTGGCTCTCTTCCTCAGTTAACTTCTTACGCACCCAAACTTTTTCCATAGTACGATATAACTTCTTGATGGCCAGCGTATAAGTTGCTGCTTCAAAGGTTTCATCTTCATTCGTACTAGTATCGGGTGTCCGTTTGCTATTCTTGCTCATCTGTCTGCACATTCTCTTGGGATTCATGAGTGCCTTGGCTGGCTTCATCATCGCCCTCGTCATCATCTATTTCTGTTCTTTCTTCGTTTGAGTTGGATACTACTTGTCCTTGTTGTTGATCCGGAGGAGTGGTAGGGTACCTTGGATGTTCATATTCTTGAGAGAAAATATGGCCTTCAGAAAACTGAAATTCATTTGAGAAAGCATTCGGCATTTCAAAATCAAACGTTGTATCTATGGGTTCCGCTTCCAGGTTAGGTATCGGAAAAGAGAACGCTTCTGCACCAATAGTGGTGGGAACTTCTACGACAGTGGTGGTAGGTTCCTGAACTGATGTTGGTTGTGAGGTAATCGCCCTAGTAGTGCCTTTTGTAACGATAGGTCGTTATAATCGTTTGCGAATAGGTTGTACAGTTACAGGGGCTTCCGTCGGAGACTGTTCTGGAGACGGTTGCGGTGACGGTGATTCCGGAACTTGTAGGCATGGAACGGTTCCTCTCATGCGCTTTCCTGCTCGTCCTTTGCTAGCCTTCCTAGCTTTTTTGCTGTCCCTCTAAATGCCTTCAACTTCTCGCTTGTCATCGCACAGTCTATTGGCAAGTCGTATGCCAAACACATATATACAATTCTCGTCAGAGCGCAGCATCCATGGATTACCTTTTTTCTTTCCCATCTATGTTGTGCTAAGTACAACTGATCAATTATCCAGCTTGCAAGATCAACAGTCTAGGGTCCAATACAAGACAAATATAGTCCAAACCATATGCGCTTGTGGGGCATGGTGAATCGATCCTGAGCAAGGAATGCAAAATGCTGCATACATATCCTTAAGGGTTTAGAGAGCTCAGGTGTGATCGCTGAAATATCTTCCCACTTGATGACATCTCCACGTTTCATTAGCTCTGGAATCAGCCTTTCTTACTCTGTTGGAGTGTGCGTTCCATGTATCTTAATAGCAGCTCTAATCAAATCTTTAGAAAGATAAAACCTCTTAAATGGTGGATCGTTCACTAAGGATGGCAAAATAAATGTGCTTGGTAGATCCTTGTTCTTAGAAGCGGTCAAAGTGGTTACTAGATAATAGCATCTGTAGAAATCTGGTTTAGGAAAAGGATCACTAAAGTATTTAGTGAAGCCAGCTCTTTCCCAAACATGCTTTAAGTCTTCTGTGTTCTGTAATGCTTCAAACTCTCTTGAGAAAAATTGGTACTTTCCCCATGTACGGGTATCAAAAGTCAAATTGGCCTCAAAAAGGACATCTGCATCTGCCAATGGGCCTATTAAACCTTGGAACCCATGAGAGTTGCGAAGAATTTTTTCAGTATATCCCCTAGGAGGATCGTCAATTGGCATAGGTCCTGGAAATCCCTGAAATTTTGGTGGTTGAGCCATAGGATGAGGCTCTGCCAGTAATTCGCCAATATTTGCCATGGGTACACTGGGGCCAGCTTCAGATGGTCCTTCTACCTACATGATGAGTGATGCGAGTGTGTAGAAGATCTGCTACAAAATATTAACACATTAGTATGGAAATTAATCATGATCCCATTAAAGTGAGACCGCAATCCCTTTCCATAACTGATGTGTAACCCGTGTAGCCGGGTGTTGTGATATGGTTCATGGAATGATTTCTTGCAAACTAATGTAGGTCTCTAGACACCTACATGCTTCAGATGATGCATACATTTCTTGATGAGATGTTATTACAAGTGATGTTGGGTTATAGTGTGTGGATTTGTACAAGGTTTAGCTGTGAATGAGTTATTACAAGGGTGGATATTAGTAGGGATGGGAGTAATGTTAGACAACGGCTCGTGAGACGGCTTTTGAATACATTTCGGTATCCATTTCCTAAGAGTTGTTGAGCGGGTGGTATATTTCTACTGAGGGACAAAAGATGATATTGGATATGGTGGTGGTGGGGGGTGAAGAGATTTCTGAGGGGTATATGTTACATGGCTTAAGGGTTGAGCTATAATACACTGTTTGGGTACCCAAATCTGCGTGGGTGTGAGTCGATTCATAAGGTACTTCTTGGCGATCCAAATCTGTCGATTGTTCATACTCGTCGAAGAAGATCGAGTAGACGTGGGATACTGCCTCTGATTTGTCTTTAGCTTCTTCTTATCCTTGTCTGCATGGGTGAAATTTGTCGATGGTTTTTGCCTTTTGGCACCCATATTTGTCTCGTGACGCTTGCTTTGTGATACTGATACTCCTTTCCTCCTTGTGTAGTCTGAGATGGTCGTCGGTCTGGGTTCCTCCGTTGTGGATGACTCCTTAGTGGTTGAAGTTGAGAGGTCAGATGGACACTCTGCTTTGGAAAAGAAGGGAGGTCCAACACTTGCGAAACCTGCCCATTAGGAGGTGCTCCATTTTGTACTATTAATCTAGGCCAGTCCACAGTAAGTGTGGAAGGATGGGCACCGCATGGTATCTTACCCATGTGGCTGCTGATGCAGTCCACCTGACCGCTGATTGTCCCCACCTGTCCTGCAATTGTCCCCATTTGTTAGCTAATGGTCCCCATTTGTCCGCTGCTGGAAGACCACGAGAAAATCTGTTGACATCCTTTTTTCTGGCCCTATCCATCGGCAAGCTCTCATGGGTTGACTTTGGAATGAGCATGCTTAGCCGAGGGATCTGACCAAAGATCTTCTGGTCCTCCGTCGCAAGCGTTTCATAGGGTTCAGGGTTACATACCTCAGGCGGAGGGTTGTTAGGGAAGTCAAGCGGTATCACTCGCTTCTGATCTAAGGTTCCAATCTATAAGGAGCCCTGTCTAAGATTTAGGTCCACTGAGTGATCGTATAGCCAATCTTGGCCAAGGATTAGGGGTTCTATCAGGTCGTCATCATGGCACACTAGTAGCTTCATTGTCATGGTCACTTTGTTTATGAGGATAGGAAGGTCCACCTCGCCCATGCAAGGGGTTTCCATGCCTCCTAGCCCTATGAGATATGCCTCAACTGGCCGCATTTCTATTCCTGAGTCCTTATAGTGGGACCATCTAATCGCACTAGTCGCAGCACCTGAATCAATTAAAGCCCTAAGCTCTGGGCAAGGGTTGCCGTGCTCTAGCCTGACTGTAATGAATGGTCTCTGATCCACTATGCTAGGATGAGTACTTGACTTTACTTGAAACATGGCCATGGGATATCTGGGTGTTGTTTCCAGATGGTTATAATGTTCTCTCCCTAGTCCTTGTCTTCTTAGCTTCATGCGCTTAATGCGTTCTATAGCTTCTGCCTGAGCTTCAACACATATCCTATTTTCTTCCTCCTTACGCTTCTTTGCCAACGTGAGTCATCTAAGAATATCCTCAATAAGAGGTTCTTGGTATAGCCTGACTCTACAGCCACTAATCTAATTAGGCATGATGTCTCCTTCTAAGGTGGCTAATTACATTGCTCCACTTGTCGAGAGTCTGTTAATGATCATAGGTCCATAACCTCGCTTTTCTAACTTCCGTGCGTGTTGTTTCAGCATATATACTAGGACTAAATCTCCTTCTTTTAAGCCTTTATCTTTCACATGCGCATCAAAATAGGCTTTCTGTCGCTTCTTTACTGCATATATTCCTGCTGCTGCTTTTAGCCTGGTTTCTCCTAATCGTTCCAAGTCCATTATCCTTGATGATAATTCATGGCCGTTCCACTGATGTTCTTGTGCAACTTAAGGGTCGGTATCAAGAAGTTCAAAGGAAGCACAACATTCTGGCCAAAAACCATTTGAAAGGGAGTTGCATTGAGTACGGTCTTGTAGGCCACTGGATATGCCCAAACAGCGTGGTGTAACTCTTTGTCCCAATCTGAACGTTTGTTGTTCACAAGTTTCGTCAGTACGTTACAAAGGATCTTGTTAGTGCTTTCCGTCTGACCATTGGCCTGAGGATGATATGGTGCGGATTTCTTGTGAATCACCATAAAATCCTGTAACAAATATTCAATGACTTGGTTGAGAAAGTGAGTTCCTCGATCGCTCACTAACTCTATAGGCAATCCATATCTTGTAAAGACATTTTCAAATAAGAATTTTGTAGTCGTGTGTGCATCATTCTTTTTTGTGGCCTTTTCCTCTACCCATTTGGTAAGATAATCTGTCGCAATAATGTATTCAGCATGAGTACCTTTTGCACGAGGGTTAATGGGTCCAACAAAGTCTATACCCCACTTAGAAAATGCACGTCCTCCCATCATGGGTTTCAATGGCATTTCATCTCTGCGAGTAGGAAATTGAGTTGTTTGGCACACATCACATTTCTTTACATAGGTATGTGCATCCATGTGAAGAGTGGGCCACCATAATCCTGCAAAGAGGATGGCTTTGATGATCCTATCGGGTCCAAAATGACCTCCTGCAACACCTTGGTGTGCAGTCTCTAGTACGCTCAAATAATCGAGTTCATGAACACATTGTCTTAAGTATCCATCTCGTCCTCATTTGTATACATTGTTGCCAATAAGTGAATAGTCTTGAGGTTCCTGCTCTAGACTTCGTTGTCGTGCTAAGATCATTCCTTGAGGGAATGTTTTCGTCCTCAAGTAAGTCACTAAAGGTTCACTCCATTTTGGTGTGAGAGACACATGATATAATGTAGCATGTTCTACTGGTGGTCTTTCACAACAAACATGGCATTCTTTACACAATTTGTAGACATCTGCTTCCATAGAAGTCCAATAGACTCCTAGTCTATGCAAAGTCTGCAATGTACGATGTCGTGAGTGATGTTGCTTTAATGCACCTATGTGTGCTAATTGCAACCAATTTGCGTGTTCTGATTCATCTACACAACAAGCAAGAATCTTTTGATTATCTTGTTTATATATACTTCTTGCTATTATTTGATATCTTTGAGACTTGGTAATTTCTCCTTCCTTGATCCTTATCCTAGGATTCTTAGGTCCGTATGTGAGAATAGGGACAATAGGCTTAGCCCATTCTGGTGCTATCTCAATGTTAAACAAATATGCATCCGGTAACTCATCTACTATTCCTTGAGGAGCTTCTCCAGTGGTTAATCTTGGAAGCTGGTCAGCTCTGAGATGGTGTTGCTCTAGCACAATGGTGAGAACCACGTTAAGAAGCTCCACCTCCTTAATGTCAATCCGCAGAAGAGATAGGAGTGATATGAAGATCGTGAATGTGAGATGAAGTGAGAGTGAAGGTGAGAAGCATAGAGATGCACACACACATACACCCACTACAAAGAGACAAGCAAGACACAATGGAAGGTGAGAAATCAACTCTATTACTCAAGAACACTCTTACAAGCTCAAAATAGCTCTAAGCTCTTCTCTACTCACACAAGCTAACCTCAAAAATGAGCTCTCTAGCTCTTTTTATAGTTTCTAGACTAGTTTTGACCGGTTTCACATGTAGTGACCGGCATAGTTAAAAAATAGGTCCTAAGTGCTATTTGAAGGGGTAAACGGTGTCTAAAAATAACCAAAATTGATACGCTCATTCTACCTAAGCTCCTCAAGTTTGAGGACTCCTCGGCTTGCACAAAATGGAGCTGTGGATTACAAAAAAGGGTTTTTCTATGTTACATATGTTATAATAGTGATGAAAATCACTGTTGGAGGTTTTGAAGAGTATTTATAAAACATAAATCTTTGAAAACTTGATTCGACTGACTCCTTGCTCTGTCTTTACATGCTTCTGCGTCTTCTATGCCTCTGGCTACTGCCAACACCCCCCTCCCTCTCGCTTCTGTCGTCCTCAACAGAACCTTGTTGTGCGGTCTGTCGGATGTAGTTCTGTAGTAGTTCCTGAGCGAGGGTGTGTTCTGATATTCGAATGCCTCGGGCCAAATCTGCCTCGAGTTTCTCCCAATCAATTGGTTGCGGTTCATCGGGTGGCGGGAGTCGATAATGTGTGGAATATACCATCTGTTCATAGGCGAATAAGTGTAAGAGGTGGGTGGGCCTGCTGATGAACACTTCTGAATGGTATTCCCAAAAACCGGTTGTGAACATCTCTTCGAAAGTCTGCTTGTAGCACGCTGGTAAATATTTATTTCTGCAATGCCAGACATAACACACCCGTAGCGATGGCGTTGGACTCATATCGTATGCAAGATCTAGATTGCCATGCTCGAAGCCCGGGGTGTTTACATGAGGAGCCTTAACACGACGGAAGACTTTGAAAACCATTTGCATCATGTCAAAGATTTTGACAGTCATGTGCGCTGCTATATCGTCCATGTGTTTCAAGCGAGGGAGCCAGTGACGAATCGTGGCCATCATGTATTCCACTGTCGATATTTCTATGGGTGGCTTGAAATATGGGTAATTCAACCAATCCTAGCACTACTTAATGTTTTGTACTTTAATAGCAAATGCTGTCCAGGAGCGGCGACGTGGCACTGGTCCCCAACATGGGTTGTATTTCAAATGTCGTGGTGCCTTTACCCAAGTACTCATCATCTCAGGATATTCTTGTAAAAGATCTTTACGCCACTCTAGTTGATAAATCTCGCCTTGCTGTGCATCCAGTGGCAAATCATCAGGCTCAAATTGAGTAGCGTGAGATGGTTTCTTGCCTGTTTCTTTCTCTATGGCCAACTGATACTCGGCCATTAGCATAAAATACGGTTTGTACTGTAGCTCATGCCCTGATATGTATCTACGAGGGGCCAAGTGAGCGAAGTAGGGCGACTGTAAAATTCTTTCCTCAATCATTGCCATTGTGTGCACCTGCACCTCTACTCTGCTGAGTGGGTGGTTCCAAGCTCTTCCACTGTCTTCATCCATGCGGGGGTTGGAAGCTCATAAGTCATCTGGCCTTCAGCCATGACTCATCCGCCTAGGATGGGTTGTGGCTCGTAGGCTTCTTCAAAGGTTTCCTCCACCGGAATGGTTACATTTCCTTCATCGGCTGGGAGCTCTGGTGGGGAATCCGGCCTTGGTGGTGCTTCATATATAGCTATCCTTGATTCAAGAGTTGATACCTGGGCCCGTAATGCGTTGAGTTCCTCTAGGATGTCAGGAGAAGGGTCCGCAGGAGCTGGTAATCCTTGGGTTGCTGGTAGTCCTTGTGTTGCAGGTGCTCTGAGCTGGAGTAGTTTATTATCTTCCTTTAGCTTCTGATATTCTTCGTTCATTCGATCGTATTCGTCGAGCAATCTGATGTGATCACCGAGCAACATTTTCATTGATTCGGAGGGCACTGCTTTGAACTGGCTAGGACTTAATGGTTGGTCTGGGTTATCGAGAGCAGCTTCTAAATTTTCTCTGTTTTGCTCTTGTAGCCGCTGGTTCTCTTCCTTTGCTGCTGCTAGGTGTCTTCTGAGTAAGCCCATGTTCCGTGCAAGTGTCGCATTGCGAACTGTCTGGGCCCTTAACAAATTGTCAAGATCAACAGTGGCCTCTTTGGCTTTCTCTTCACTTTCTAGTTCCAGCTTGTGATAAGCCTCGCGTAGTTCTTGATATCGGGTGTTCAGTGAGGCATTCTCAATAGACAATGAATTAAGCTGCGACTGCAAATCGTTGGTTGTCCTCTGCAGCTGCTGATAATTATTTCCAAGAGATGTGAACTCATCTCTGACTTGCGTCATACACGTGAACATCTGTCGAAATGTTGTGTCTATGGTGGGTGATAATATTAATGGTGTGCTAAGTGAAGATGCAGTGGGTGTAGATGCAAAGGGAATGGGGAATGGGGGTGGGAAAGTGGATGCTGTGGTGATTGTGGAAAATTGTGGTGTGCTTAAATACTGTGGTGCCACAATTGAAGTGAGTGGAGGTGCAATGGGGGGTGATATATCCATATCGCTGGATGTGGTGTCGAGTGTTGTGACTGTGAATAGTGGTGTGATCGTGGGTAAGTGTGTGGGTGTAAATATAGGGTTTACAAAGGTTGAGGAGTAATTTACAGAGGGGTTGTCCTGGACGGCTTGGTGGAAAGGGGAAATAGGGGTTACGGTGGGTCGGGGAGGTTAGACTGGGGAGAAGGTTAATGGAGGTGGGAATGGGAAAAGGGGTCTTGGAGGTGTGGGGAAGGATGGAAAAGATGGATGGAGAAATGGGTTGGATAGAAAGGTGGATGTGTTAGGGGGTAGACTAGGTTGAGTGGGTGCGGGAATTGTGGGATGAATGGGCGTAAGGACGACTTCTGCTACTCCACCGGAGAAAGAGGATGTTGTTCTGGGAGAAGGGGGATGTATGGGGGAGACTAGATGGATGGGAGGTGATGGAGGAGCGGTTGGGGTGGTCGGTACTTCGACGACTGTGGTGGTATGTATAGTGGTAGTATGGGATGGGGAGTCTACGAGGATGGCTTCTTCTGCCAAAGAGCCTTCAGGGACAAGACGTGCTTCCCTGGCCTGTTCTGAAGACTGACCGCCGGTGGGTACCCGAATATATTCACCAGGTTTGGTTAGTAGACGGATTCTGCGGGGATCATACTGCGGTAGCGGTTTTCTCTACAAATATCTTAAGGCTTCAGTGGGTCCAACTGATTTGACAAGCTCTCTGAAACCTCTGATGTATACTTCTTCAAACCCGCCCGAGACGAGCTCCTGTTCTATAAGTGTTTGGCTCTCTTTGTCAGTCAACTTCTTGCGTGCCCAAACCTTTTCCATAGTACGGTATAACTTTTTGATGGCCAGTGTATAAGCTGCTGCTTCGAAGGTTTCTTCTTCGTGTGTGCTCGTGTCACCTTGGGTGTCCATTTGTTGTCCTTGTTCGTCTGTTTGCACATGTTCTTGGGATTCATGAGTTCCCTGACTGGCTTTGTCATCGCCTTCATCTTCATCTGTCTCTATTCTTTCCTCTTCGGAACTAGACACTACTTGTCCTTGTGGTTGATCTCGCGGTGTGGTAGGGTAGCTGGGCCTTTCATATTCCTGAGAGAAGATCTGGCCTTCTGAGAACTGAAATTCACTTGAAAATACGTCCTGCATCTCAAAATCAAATGTGATGCCTGCTTGTTCTGTTTCTAAATGGGGTATCGAGAAAGAGAAAGCTTCCGCACCAATAGTGGTGGGAACTTCTGCTGTAGTGGTGGTAGGTCCTGGGACTGTGGCTGCTTGAGGAGCAACTGTGCTAGTAGTGCCCTCCGTTACAACTAGTATTGATAACCGTATACAAATAGGTTGTACTGTGGGAGTGGCTTCTGTCGGGGACTGCTCTGGAGATGGTTGTGGTGAGGGTGATTCTGGCACTTGAAGGCAGGGGATAGTTCCTCTCATTCGCTTTCCTTCCCTTCCTTTGCTAGCCTTCCTAGCTTTCTTTGTCGTTCCTTTAAACGCTTTCCGCTCCTCACTTGTCATTGCTCGCTCGATAGGTAAATTGTATGCTAAGCACATATATACAATTCTAGTCAGTGCGCAGCATCCATTGATGACTTTCTTTCTTTCCCATCTATGTTGTGCTAAATACATCTGATCAATGATCCAGCTAGCTAGATCAACTGTCTGGGGTCTAATACAAGATAAATACAAACCGAACCATATTCGTTTGTGAGGCATTGTGAATCTGTCCTGAGCGGGGAAAGCAAAATGCTGCATGCATATCCGTAGTGGTTTTGAAAGCTCAGGTGTGATCGCTGAAATCTCCTCCCACTTAGTGACATCCCCACGTTTCATAGGGTCTGGAACTAACCTTTCTCGCTCTGTGGGCGTGTGGGTTCCATGAATCTTGATGGCCGCTCGAATCAGATCTTTAGAAAGATGAAATCTTTTATATGGTGGATCGTTCACTAAAGATGGCAAAATAAAAGTTCCTGGCAGATCCTTGTTCTCTGAAGCTATCAAAGTGGTGATTAAATAATAGCATCTGTAGAAGTCAGGTTTAGGCAAAGGGTCACTGAAATACTCTGTGAAGCCGGCTCTTGCCCAAACATGTGTTAAGTCTTGTGTGTTCTGTAGCCCTTTGAACTATCTTGAGAAGAACTGATATTTGCCCCATGTACGGTCATCAAAAGTCAAATTAACCTCAAATATAAACTCAGCATCTGCCAATGGTCATGCCAGCCCTTGAAACCAATGAGAATTGCGATGAATCTTCTCAGTATAGCCTCGAGGAGGGTCGTTGATAGGCATGGGTCCTGGGAATCCTTGGAATTCTGGCGGTGGAGCCGTTGGATGGGACTCTGCGAGTAAAACACCGATAGGTGCTACAGGTGCGCTGGGGCCTGCTTCTGATAGTCCTTCTTCGGTTTGCATGATGATTGTCGTGCTAATGGAAAAGATCTGCTACAAAAGATTAGCACATTAGTATGGAAATTAATTATGATCCCATTAAGGTGAGACCGCAATCTCTTTCCATAACCGATGTGTAACCCGTGTAGCCAAGTGTTGTGATGTGATTGATGCAATGCTTCTTGCAGAAATAGTGCAGGTCTCTAGACACCTGTATGTTTTCAGATATTGCATGCAGTTCTTTGATGAGATGTTATTATAGGTGATGTTGGGTTATAGTGTGTGGATTTATACAAGGTTCAGTCATGAATGAGTTATTACAAGGTTGTAGATTAGTCGAGGTGGTAGTTATGTTAGACAAGGGGTTAGGAGAAGACTTCTGGATACGTTTCGGTATCCATTTCCTAAGAGTTTGTGATCGGGTGATAGGTCTCTACGGAGGGACAAAAGATGATATCGGATTTGGTGGTATGGAGGGTTGAAAAGATTTTTGAAGGGTATATTTTACATGGCTTGAGGGTTGAGCTATAGTACATGGTTTGGGTACCCAATTCTATGTGGGTGTTGGTCGGTTCGTAAGGTACTTCTTGGCGATCCAAATTTGTCGAATGGTCGAACTTGTAGAAGAAAGTCAAGGGGATGTTGGATACTGATTCTGCTTCTACCTTGACTTCTTTTTGTCATTGCCTGCGTTGTTGAAATTAGTCGGTGCTTTCTGTCCTTTTGGCACCCATATTTGTCTTGTGCCGCTTGCTTTGTGTTGCTGACACTACTTTCCTCTTTACGTCGTCTGATGTTGTCGTCGGTCTGGGTTCCTTCGTCGTGGTTGACTCTTTTGTGGTTGAGGTTGAGAGGTCGGATGGACACTCTGCTTTGGAAAAGAAGGGAGGTCCAACACTTGCGAAACCTGCCCATTAGGAAGTGCTCCATTTTGTACTTTTAATCTAGGCCAGTCCGCAGTAAGTGTGGAAGGATGGGCACCGCAGGGTGTTTTGCCCATGTGGACGCTGATGTAGCCCACCTGACCGTTGATTGTGTCCATTTGACCAAGCGGTTGGGTAATTGCCCCTTCTAATTTGCAAGAATCCCAAGGGAAAATCTCCTGACGTCCTTCTGATTGAAAATTGTCCATCGCCAAGCCCGCATGGGTTGGTGTAGACGTAACGTGACTGATCTGACCAAAGATCTTCCGGTCTTCCATCGCATGCATTTCATAGGGTCTAGGGCTACAAACCTCAGTAGGAATGCCATTAGGGAAGTCAAGCGGTATCACTCGCTTCTGATCTAAGGTTCCAATCTGCAAGGAGCCTTCTCTAAGATTTAGGTCCACTGAGTGATCGTATAGCCAATCTTGGCCAAGGATTAGGGGTTCTATCACGTCGTCATCATGGCACACTAGTAGCTTCACTGTCAAGGTCACTTCGTTTATGAGGATAGGAAGATCCACCTCACCCATGCAAGGGGTTTCCATGCCTCCTAGCCCTATGAGGTATGCCTCAATTGGCCACATTTCTATTCCTGAATCCTTATAGTGGGACCATCTAATCGCACTAGTCGCAGCACCTGAGTCAATTAAAGCCCTGAGCTCTTGGCAAGGGTTGCCGTGCTCTAGCCTGACTGTAATGAATGGTCTCCTGTCCACTATGCTAGGATGAGTGGTTGACTTTACTTGACACATGGCCATGGGGTATCTGGGTGATGTTTCCAGATGGTTATAATGTTCTCTCCCTAGTCCTTGTCTTCTTAACTTCATGCGCTTAATGCATTCTATAGCTTCTGCTTGAGCTTCAGGTCGTATTCTATTTTCTTCCTCCTTACGCTTCTTTGCCAACGTGAGTTGTCTAAGCATATCCTCAGTAAGAGGTTCTTGGTATAGCCTGACTCTACAGCCACTAATATAATATAAGTCTCCTTCTAAGGTGGCTAATTGTACTGCTCCACTTGTCAAGAGTCTGTTAATGATCATAGGTCCATAACCTTGCTTTTCTAACTTCCATGCGTGCTGTTTCAGCGTATATACTAGAACTAAATCTCCTTCTTTGAAGCCTTCATCTTTCACATGTGCATCAAAATATGCTTTCTGTCGCTTCTTTGCTGCATATATTCCTACTGCTGCTTTCAGCCTGGTTTCTCCTAATCGTTCCAAGTCCATTATTCTCACTGATAATTCATGGCCGGTCCACTGATGTTCTTGTGCAACCTTAAGGGTCGGTATCAAGAAGTCCAAAGGAAGCACAACATTTTGACCAAAAACCATCTGAAAGGGAGTTGCATTGAGTACGGTCTTGTAGGCCACTCGATATGCCCAAACAGCGTGGTGTAACTGTTTGTCCCAATCTGAACGTTTGTTGTTCACGAGTTTCGTCAGTACGTTACAAAGGATCTTGTTAGTGCTTTCAGCCTGACCATTGGCCTGAGGATGGTATGTGCGGATTTCTTGTGAATCACCATAAAATCCTGTAACAAATATTCAATGACTTGGTTTAGAAAGTGAGTTCCTCAATCGCTCACTAACTCTATAGGCAATCCATATCTCGTAAAGACATTTTCAAATAAGAATTTTGCAGTCGTGTGTGCATCATTCTTTTTCGTGGCTTTTGCCTCTACCCATTTGGTGAGATAATCTGTCGCAACAATAATGTATTCCGCATGTGTACCTTTTGCAGGGGGGTTAATGGGTCCTACAAAGTCTATACCCCACTTAGAAAATGCACGTCCGCCCATCATGGGTTTCAATGCCATTTCATCTCTGCGAGTAGGAAACTGAGTTCTTTGGCACACATCACATCTCTTTACATAGGTATGTGCATCCATGTGAAGAGTGGGCCACCATAATCCTGCAAAGAGGATGGCTTTGATTATCCTATCTGGTCCAAAATGAACTCCTGCAACACCTTGGTGTGCAGTCTCTAGTATGCTCAAATAATCGCTTTCATGAACACACTGTCTTAAGTATCTGTCTCTTCCTCTTTTGTATAGATTATCGCCAATAAGTAAATAGTCTTGAGCTTCCTGCTCTAGACTGCGTTGTCATGCTAAAGTCATCCCTTGAGGGAATGTGTTCGTCCTCAAGTACGTCACTAAAGATTCACTCCAGTCTAGTGTGAGAGACACGTGATATAATGTAGCATGTTCTACTGGTGGTCTTTCACAAAAAACGTGGCATTCTTTACACAACTTGTAGACATCTGCTTCCATCGTAGGCCAATATACTCCTAGTCTATGCAGAGTCTGCAATGTACGATGTTTTGAATGATGTTGCTTTAATGCACCTATGTGTGCTAATTGTAACCAATTTGCATGTTCTGATTCATCTACACAACAAGCAAGAATCTTTTGATTATCCTGTTTATATATACTTCCTGCTATGATTTGATATCTCTGAGACTTGGTAATCTCTCCTTCTTTGATCTTTATCTTAGGATTCTTGGGTCCATATGTGAGAATAGGGACTATCGGCTTAGCCCATTCTGGTGCTATCTCAAGGTTAAACAAGTATGCATCGGGTAATTCGTCCACTATTCCTTGAGAAGCTTCTCCTGAGGTTAGTCTCGAGAGGTGGTCAGCTCTAAGATGTGTCTTTCCTTTTCTAACTACGACTTCAAAATCGTACTCCATGAGTAATAGAAACCAACGTATTAGTCGTCCTGTGTTACATGGCTTGTTGACTAAATACAATAGGGCTTGATGATCTGTAAAGAATTTGAACTTGTTTGCCAACAAATAGTGCCTGAACTTTTTTACAGCATAGATCATTCCTAATCCTTCTCGTTCCGTCGTGGTGTAATTTCTTTGTGCTCCGTTCAATTGTCTGCTCGCGTAAGCTATGGGGAGATCTATGTTACCTTCACTCGTGGGTTGTGCTAACAGACATCCTATGGCATAATTGGATGCATCCACATGCACATGGAATGGCTTACTCCAATCTAGGGTTGTCAATATAGGTGCTGAGCACAAACGTCTTTTAAGTTCATTGAATGAATTTTCACACTCATATGTCCATTCAAACTTGGTTAAAAGAGAGTACAATGGCTTGGCTATGATTGCATACATGTGTATGAATCTCTTATAATAACCGCAATGGCCCATAAATGCCTGTATTTCTTTTACATTAGTTGGTCTAGGTAATTCTGCAATTACTTTCACCTTTTCTTCGTCTGTAGAAATCCCATTCTTTGACACAATGTGTCCTAGAATTTTGCCTTGTCTGACCATGAAAACGCATTTTTCTGGGTTCAAACAAACCTGATATTCTCGACATTTGTCAAATATTTGTCTTAACTCTAGGATATGTGTCTGTCTTACATTCGAATGAGCACATAAGTCATCGACATAAACTTCCAAATTCTTGCGTAAGAATTCCTTAAAAACATGACACATGAGTCGCTAGAAAGTAGCGGGTGCATTTGTTAAGCCAAAAGGCATTACACGAAATGCAAATATGCCCCATTCTGTGGCAAAAGCCGTCTTGTGTTGATCTTCTAGAGCAATGGCTACTTGATTATAGCCTGAAAAACCATCAAGGAAGCTGTAAACTTCCTTGCCCGCAACTCTTTCCAATAAGTGTTCTGTGATAGGAAGAGGATAACTGTCTCTAATCATGGCGGCATTAACTTTCTTAAGGCACACACAATTTTCCATTTTTCTTGGGCACCACCACAATGGGGGATACCCATTCGGTATGCTCAATTTTGTAAACGAATCCTTCTTCTATCAAGCGATCTATTTCTTCTTTAATCTTCGCAACGTAGTTATCATTGTACGTGTATGGTTTCTGTTTCGTAGGTTTCGCATCTGGAGTCATAGGGATTCTATGAGAGCATATATCTGGGTCTACTCCTTTCAAATCTTTGTAACTCCAAGCCAACACATCTCTATATTCGCGCAATAGGGCAACTAATTCTTCTTCTTTCGTCAAATCATGCCCCATGTATGTACATTCTTCTTCTTCTCCTTCTATGGCAACTATTATTTTCTTGGTTTTCTCTCGATTATCATATGCTTCTCCAATGTCAGCTTTTCTGTTAGGCATTCGTACCATGATTCATCTATCTTCTATTTCATACTTCTTGAAGTTCTCGGGTACTTCAAACAAGGATTCTTCTTCTTCTGACATGGTTTCTTTCTTCTTTGTCTTCTTGCCTTCACTCTTGACAGTCACTTGTGTGGCTATTCTCACATCATTCGTAATTTCTTCGTGGTTCTGAGGATGAGTTTCTACTTCATAAAAATATTCTTCCTCTGATGCAAATGGAGGGTCCATAATAACTGACTCTAAATCAAAGTCACTTGCATCCTCAAATGCATCAGTGCTAGGTTCACATTCTTCTATAATCGCATCACACCTGATTGGCTCTATCGTGAAAACTGAAATGTCCTAGCCATCCTCGTCACAGTGGGGTGTCCATTGTTCTTCATTGATGGCTACATCCATGGTTGCTAGGATTTCTGCCCAACCATGGGGTTCAAACTCTTTGTCTAGAAATACTATAGGTGTGTAAGCTGGGTCTTGAAGGGTTCTTGGATGTTGTTCTGCACCTAAGGTCCTGGCTTCTAACCGTTCTTCTTCTTGTTTTGCTACCTTACACATCCATAAATGAGTGTCCTCATGCAACCATGAAGGATCTGACTCTAATGAGTGTACCGATTCCGTTTCTACCTGTGTCTTATGGATGGTATTCCATTGTATTGGGCGTACATCTCGATGTGAATAGTCTTTAAGATTGACTTTAGTAGTCACTCCTAAATGTTGCAAGTACAAAGAATTAGTTCCCCAATCTTGTACAATTTGCAACTGACGCATGAATGGTCGTCCCAATATCATCTCGTAAGCGTGATTTTTCGCAAAGTCACAAATGGCGAAGGTATGCTCAAACTCCACACCACAAGTGGTGAGAGATATGCCTTCTAGTAAGCCTAATGGTTTTTCTATGTGTCCATCAGCCATTTGTAGCTTCATCCTGGTAGGTCTGAGTGCTGGCTTACCCCAACGTTTCCATAAAGTGGTGGTAGCGATGGCTACTCCGGCTCCGGAATCTAAGATGGCTTTCGTGGTGTAGCCCTGATGGGTTATTAGAAGATAAGTGTTACCTTCCTCTCCTTCACTTACATCTCCTATCTTTTCTACGGGTATCTCTGGTACCTTCTTTTGTGATCCTATCTGTGAGGGAGTAGTAGCAAGCTCAGGGAATTGATTTGCTACATGTTTCCACAGTTCTGGTTTAACCTTTAACAACTCCTCTAGAGTGAGGTTACACTGTACTTTGGTATTCTTGATTACTTACCGTGTTTCTAGGGATTACTGATTCTTCATTCCTCACTATTATTGTGGGTGCTCTCATACTAATAGACTTAGCTTCCCAAGGTCCTCTGAAATGAGGTAATTCTTGTAAAGAATTGGATTCAAAACCTGTGTGTTCACTCAGTTGTTCCTCCTCTACATCATCGTAAATAGAGGGAATATCTTGGGGAAATTGTTCCTGCAAGTCGTCTATTTCTTGAATAGGAGGATGGGTTCCTTGTTCTTTTCTCCACTTCTCTTCTTGTATTTCTCTCAAAAATTCATGTGAATATCTATGTATAGAAGACAGGTTGTCTTCCCCTTCTGTGTTTGGCACTTGAGATAGGGATGGTGCATTCCTTTCCTGTGTCTCTGGGACACTAAGATTCCTATGGTGATCCTTTTTCTCTTTGCTTTCTATCAAGTATTCTAGCCTCTCCATTAGACCTTGAAAGTGTAGTTCAGGTTTTGCCATGTTATTCCAATTAAGATATCTAAAGGCTTCGAACAACGCTTGTGCTAATTCTACCATCTTCATGCAATGTTTAGTCCTCTCAATTTCTAAATCTGCTCGAGGGTAGTTCTTACTCATTTCAGCTACTTGAGGTCCCTCTTTTAATCTAGCCTGATATGCACGAAACATCATGTCTAGACTTTCTGGTATGGGTTCCACTAAAACTGATCCTGATTTCTGTGCTGGGTTCTCTTGATTCAATTCTTGTGAAGTCAGTTCTAGGATTTTGGCTCTAGATTCCTTTAAACTTCCTTCCAACTCAGTTATCTTCTTACTCCATTTTCTCTTAATTCTTTCTCTAGAATCTTTCCAAGATTTCATCTTTTTACTGCTAGATTCTGCAACTTCACTATTTTTGGGTATTTTCTCTTGATTAAGCTGTTGGTTCTGTAAGAGCACCTGGGCTCTAGTTATAGCTTGGATAGGCACGTATGTAGGATTGGATCCATCTGCGTTATTTACAATACTTATCACGTTGGTCGGTGTCACATTTGAAGCATTCACAGGGTTCTTAGGACAATCTTTGATTATGTGCTCTTTGCCACAATCGGCGCAAAAGCCTTGGATGTTATAGTACTGTGATTGCCCTGCTATTGGAGGATGTGGACAATCCTTTATGTAGTGATCTCCTTGGCACCTAAAGCATGGTCCTCTAGGGCCCTGTGGTCTTTGCTGTCTCAATTGGGGCCGTGGGTTTGGGTTCGTGTACATCACATTAGCATAGTCTGGCTCCCAACTAGGTTCCACTGGTGGACTATCATAATGATATGTCTCCACGTGTTCTGGTGACTCTGTGTAGTATGCGGGTGGACTATCTATATGAGTAGAGTCAAAATTGTTTGAGTTTGGGTCACTCTCTGTGATCAAAGGTGAAGAAGGCACTAAGACCCTACTCAGGTTCTCTTCTGTAGCAGCGTATTTAATAGAGATGACATTCGTTGGTGGGGGTGGCTGCTGAGGTAAGACAGGTTGAGGTCTCTGTTGAGCCTGATATGGGTAGTTCTGAGGAGGCCTATAGTAATATGGCTGAGCATTGTATTGGCCTTGATACCTACCTGGTTGTGCGTATGCTTGCGGGTAGTTCTGTCTTACTGCTTGTTTGTTGTATGGGCAGTCTTGGGCCGTGTGATTTGTGTATCTTCTCTCAATTGTGCAGTACTGGCCACTAGGGTTGGCTTGTGTTTGTGTTGCAGTGGGGCACACATTTGCCAAATGATTTCCACCACAGGTGTAACAACGTACGTTAGTTGTTAACTTGGGCACCTGTTTACTAGAAACTCCTAGTTTCTGTGCCACTTTTTCTGCTAGGTCCTCTATCGAGTTAGAAAATTTTGTGGATGCTAGAGAAGAACAATCCGAGTCCTTATAGACCTTTGAGAGTTCCAACTCGTCTCCTAAGTTGTCCTCAATGTCTATACATATTCTTACACACTGCTCTAGCGTTCTGGGTTCTTTTAGGTACACATCGGAGCGTAGTTTAGAGCTCAACAAGCCATCTAGAAACAATGACACTTGTTTGGCCTGTGAGGGTAACTCTTGCATTGGACATCTTTCAACATATTGTCTAAACCTACGTCCTGCCAGTCTAACTGTTTCTTGAGGGGTCTGTTTGAAACTATGAATCAACGAAGACGTGTCATGTCTGATTCCACGTTTAGAGAATTCAGTGATGAATGACTCTAAAAAGTGATGGATGTCTCTAAATTGCCTTTGTTGCAAAGGTTGGAACCAAGTTAAAGCTGTGTTCTTTAACGTTAGTCCAAATGCGTTATATTGTGTGAACATGTCTTCGACTTGCTCGGCTCGTAGCACTTGCTTAAATTATGCAACATGGTCATAGGGATCTCTTGTCCCATCAAAATAATTTTTCATGGATTTTACTAACTGAGTGGGTCTCAGTATTCTTGCGTGTTCTCGTGGTCTTGGTAGAGGAAAATCATCTCTACCTCCTGGCATTCCATGATCTCTTTGTCTATCCGCTCTGTCCGTGTTTATGGTGGTTCTATCTCTTCCTATGGGATGAGTGAAGCTTACTTTCGGTCTTTCTTTATTCTTCTCTCTTTGCATGCCATGGGCTGAGGATGTTCCAGCCCCTTGTTGGTTCACGTTTACGTTTGTTCGAGATGGAGGGAATACCAATTCACCTCTCCATGTGTACGTGTTTCTAGCGTGGTCAGGCACCACAAAGACTCTTTTTGAAGTCTCGTCCAGGTATACAACCTTTCCAGGTGTATCCGGGTCCTTAAATTCGTAGATTATGATGGAGCCTACCTCACTAGGTTGTTTTGTTCTGTATTCCAGAATGCTTTGTCACTTTCTTTATTTACAAACAACTCTATGCTTCTATTATCTTGAGGGGTCCACTCTGGAACTAGTACTCGTGTCAGTACAGATTTCCCTCTAGGTGTCCTAGGTTCTTCTAATGGTTCTTTTCCTTGGGATCTCGCTTCTGTCTCTAATTGAATCATGCCAAACTCATTGGTATTGTTTGGCTGCGTACTTAGGATATACATCGTTCCTTCCTTGTCTATGAACGCGTCTCTCTCGAATTTCACCACTGGACGTTCCAATCCAATGGGTTGATCGGGGTTGTGCATTTGCACCACTTGCCTTTGCAAACCATCCTCATAGATGCGAGCACCTAAGCGGTTGGTTCGGAGAAATTCCAATTGAGTCCTATAGGGTCCTTCTGGTCTTTCTAAGTATGCTACATTTGACCCTCCTTCTGGTCTTTCTGTGCTAAATGCCATTTCTGATTCGCTAGTATCTGAGCTCTCGTAGGGATAACTAGTGTTCAATTGTTGAGCCCACGATCGTGCAGTAGTTCCTCCACTTGCCTCTGATGATCTAAGGCTTCGTCGGTCTGACTTACCTATGTGTTTGCCCGATGTAAGGTTCATGAATTTTCTTCCTTGCACACTCAGTACATGCTCAAATCGTCAATGATTCTTTGTTATTACTTTCTTGATTCTTTTTCAATTTCTTTAGATTCTTGTCTTAATGTATGTGTCAGGAATTCGACTTTTTGTGGTACTTTGAGTTCTCGTTCCGTCAGACTTAGGTTCTTTCCTTTAGGTTTTCGTATCACACACCCTTATCTTTAGTCTTGGACTTGTAAAATTTAGTCTCTTGAACTTGAGGCGTTCCTATCGTCGTTAATCCACAATGCTAACGTTTATCCTAAGCAAAAAATTGACTGAGGGGGTTGAGTAATCTTCCAACCTCGAGTCAGCTTTTCTGGTTGCTCTGATGCCCAAGAAGCCGTGCTTCCCAAGCTTTACGCCCTTCACTGCCTTGCTTTGGTTGCCTTTGATTGCCTTTGCTAGACCTGGAAAAATCCAATATTAGACCAATATCACAATGGATGATCAAGCACCTGAGTTTATACACTTTTAAAGTCCCTTAACCTTTGGCAAAGTTTTCTTCCAAAGCCCTCTTTCTTTCCTAGTCCACACTAGGTCAACCTCAAATAAGCGGACTTCGGATGAGAAAGATATGAGCGTTAAGGCCCTGGGGGGTGAAAACTCACAAACAGGTTTTTCTCCAAATATGAGCTAAGGGGTCTCCTATAAGTGCAATGATCCAAAAATTTTCAAAAAATAGCCCCAAAATTGGTCAAAAAATCAAACCCTAAAATTTGTGTTTGGGTGAGCAATCGCGATGGTCTGAGATGATCGCGATGGTCTGGGACCGTCGCGATGGTCTAGGCGAACCGTCGCGATGGCGTGATGCGCGAACCGTCGTGATGGTCTGAAGTGCACGGTCGCGATGGTCTAACTGTGAGCAATCGTGATGGTTCGATTGAATGAACAATCGCAATGGCATCAGGCAACGGTCAACGTGAACCGTCGCGATGGTCCGAAGTGAACCGTCGTGATGGTCACAGATGCAATGGCGTGAGCCAATCGCGATGGTCCAAATTTTGAGCTGTCGCGATGGTGTAAGGGTCTCGTCGCGATGGCGTGGCTAGTGAGCAATCGTGATGGTCTAGCTTGCCACATGGCACTATCGAGGCGATGGCATGGGCCAATCGCGGTGGCATGGGGTCGATGGGATCGTCGCGATGGTCAAGGACCGTCGCGATGGTCCGGCCGAGCCGTCGCGATGGCGTGAGCCAATCGCGATGGTGTGACGCAATCGCGATGGTCTGAGCCAATCGCGATGGTCCACCAAAGTGTGAATTTTTGAAATGCAGCAATGGATTCCTAGAGGCGCAAGGGTCGCCTACACGCCCATGAACTCGCTTACCTCAAATTCCGAACTTGGCAGACCATCGCGATGGTCTAACACAGTCGGCAATTTTTGACAAAAAGTGATTTTCTTACCTTTTTGCAGCCTTCCTGATGCACTGGAGCTCTGTACCTGCAAGAAAACTCAGAAACACACAAGTACACACAAGCACAAAAGCTCTCTCTCTCTCTCTTGCACATGCACAAATGAGGGGAAATGAGGAGAATGGGTGGATATGGTGAATTTTCTGATTTTTTTTGGAGTTGGAGATGATGATGCGGTGATGAAGATGGAGTGTGGGGAAGGTGAAAAACACTAAAAACTAACTAAAAACAACAACAAAAACTGAAATTTTTACCTTCCAACGCCACCTCTTGCTATACTCTTACCATCACACATTCGTTCTAGACTCGATCCCCGGCAACGGCGCCAAATTTGGTGTTGCTCTAGCACAATGGTGAGAACTACGTTAAGAAGCTCCACCTCCTTAATATCAATCCGCGGAAGAGATAGGAGTGATATGAAGATCGTGAATGTGAGATGAAGTGAGAGTGAAGGTGAGAAGCATAGAGATGCACACACACATACACACACACTACAAAGAGACAAGCAAGACACAATGGAAGGTGAGAAATCAACTCTATTACTCAAGAACACTCTTACAAGCTCAAAATAGCTCTAAGCTCTTCTCTACTCACACAAGCTAACCTCAAAAATGAGCTCTCTAGCTCTTTTTATAGTTTCTAGACTAGTTTTGACCGGTTTCACATCTAGTGACCGGCATAGTTAAAAAATAGGTCCTAAGTGCTATTTGAAGGGGTAAACGGTGTCTAAAAATAACCAAAATTGATACGCTCATTCTACCTAAGCTCGAGGACTCCTCGGCTTGCACAAAATGGAGCTGTGGATTACAAAAAAGGGTTTTTCTACGTTACATATGTTACATATGTTACAATAGTGATGAAAATCACTGTTGGAGGTTTTGAAGAGTACTTATAAAACATAAATCTTTGAAAACTTGATTCGACTGACTCCCTGCTCTGTCTTTACATGCTTCCGCGTCTTCTATGCCTCTGGCTACTGCCAACAGATGGGTTTTTCCTTTCATGACTACCACTTCAAAATCATACTCCATGAGTAATAGTAACCATCGTATCAGTCGTCCTGTGTTACATGGCTTATTGACTAAGTACAATAATGCTTAATGATCTGTAAAGAATTTGAACTTGTTCGCCAACAAATAATGCCTGAATTTCTTTACTGCGTAGATCATTCCTAATCCTTCTTGTTCCGTAGTGGTGTAATTTCTTTCTGCGCTTTCAGTTGTCTGCTTGCATAAGCTATGGGGAGGTCTATATTTCCTTCATTCGTGGGTTGTGCTAACACGCATCCTATGGCATAGTTGGATGCATCCACATGTACATGGAATGGCTTGCTCCAATCCGGGGTTGTCAATATAGGTGTTGAGCACAAATGTCGTTTAAGTTCATTGAATGAGTTCTCACACTCATCTGTCCATTCAAACTTGGTCAAGAGAGGGTACAGAGGCTTGGCTATGATTGCATACATGTGTATGAATCATCTATAATAACCACAATGACCCATAAATGCCTGTACCTCTTTTACATTATTTGGTCTAGATAGATCGGCGATTACTTTCACTTTTTCTTCATCTGTCAAAATTCCATTCTTTGACACAATGTGTCCTAGAATTTTGCCTTGTCTGACCATGAAAATGCACTTTTTTGGGTTCAAACAAACCTGATATTCTCAACATTTGTCAAATACTTGTCTTAACTCTAGGATATGTGTCTGCCTCGCATTTGAATGAGCACATATGTCATCGACATAAACTTCCAAATTCTTGCGTAAGAATTCCTTAAAAACATGACACATGAGTCGCTGGAAAGTGGCAGGTGCATTTGTCAAGCCAAAAGGCATTACACGAAATGCAAATATGCCCCATTCTGTGGCAAAAGCCGTCTTGTGTTGATCTTCTAGAGCTATGGCTACTTGGTTATAGCCTGAAAACCCATCAAGAAAGCTGTAAACTTCCTTGCCCGCAACTCTTTCCAATAAATGTTCTGTGATAGGAAGAGGATAATTGTCTCTAATCGTGGCGGCATTAAGTTTTTTAAGGTTAATACACACATGCACTTTTCCATTCTTCTTGGGCACTACCACAATGGGGGATACCCATTCGGTATGCTCAATTTCATAAATGAATCCTGCTTCTATCAAGCGGTCTATTTCTTCTTTAATCTTCCCAACGTAGTTATCATTGTAAGTGTATGGTTTCTGTTTTGTCGGGTTTGCATCTGGAGTCATAGGGATTCTATGGGAACATCTATCCGGATCTACTCCTTTCAGGTCTTTATAACTCCAAGCAAATACATCTCTATATTCTCGCAATAGGGCAACTAATTCTTCTTCTTCTTCGATCGTCAAATCATGCCCTATGTATGTACATTTTTCTTCTTCTCCTTCTACGACAACTATTATTTTCTTGGTTTTCTCTCGATTATCATATACTTCTCCAACGTCAGCTTTTCACTTAGGCATTCATACCATGATTCGTCTATCTTTTATTTCATATTTCTTGAAATTTTTCGGAACCTCAAACGAAGATTCTTCTTTTTCTGACATGGTTTCTTTCTTCTTTCTTTTCTTACCTTCGCTTTTGGCAATCACTTGTATGGCTATTCTCACATCATTCATAAGTTCTTCATGTCTCTGAGGGTGAGTTTCTACTTCGTAGAAGTATTCTTCCTCTGATGCAAATGGTGGGTCCATAATAATTGACTTTAGATCAAATTCACTCGCATCCTCAAATGCATCAGTGCTCGGTTCACATTCTTCAATAATCAAATCACACATGATTGGCTCTATTGTGAAGACTAAGATGTCATAGCCATCCTTGTCACAGTGGGGTGTCCATTGTTCCTCATTGATGGCTACGTCCATGGTTGCTAGGATTTCTTCCCAACCATGAGGCTCGAATTCCTCGTCTGGAAACCTGTCAGTCATTTGTAGCTTCATCCTGGTAGGTCTTAATGTTGGATTACCCCAACGTTTCCATAAAGCGGTGGTAGCAATGGCTACTCCGGCTCCTGAATCTAAGATGGCTTTCGTGGTGTAGCCCTGATGGGTTATTGGGAGGTAAGTGTTACCTTCCTCACCTTCGCTTACATCTCTGATCTTTTCTACTGGTATCTTTGGTACCTTCTTGTGTGTTCCTATCTGTGAGGGAGCAGTAGCAAGCTCGGGGAATTGATTTACTACATGTTTCCACAGTTCTGGTTTAACCTTCAACAATTCCTCTAGAGTGAGGTGACATTGCACTTTAGTGTTCTTTATCACTTTCGTGTTTCTGGGGATTACTGATTCTTCATTCCTCACTATTATCGTGGGTGCTCTCATACTAATAGACTTAGCTTCCCAAGGTCTTGTGAACTGAGGTAATTCTTGCAAAGAATTGGATTCAAAACCTGTTCACTCAGTTGTTCTTCCTCTACATCATCGTAAATAGAGGGGATGTCTTGGGGAAGTTGCTCTTGCAAGTTATCTATTTCCTGAATAGGTGGTTGGGTTCCTTGTTCTTTTCTCCATTTCTCTTCTTGAATTTCTCTCGAGAATTCATGTGAATACCTATGTATGGACAACAGGTTGTCTTTACCCTCTGTGTTTGGTACTTGAGACAGGGATGGTGCATTCCTTTCCTGTATCTCTGATGCAATAGGGTTCCTATGCCAATTCTTTTTCTCCTTGCTTTCTATCAACTATTCTAGCCTCTCCATTAATCCTTGAAAGTGTAGTTCAGGTTTTTCCATGTTATTCCAATTAAGATATCGTGAGGCTTCAAACATAGCTTGTGCTAATTCTACCATCTTCATGCAAAGTTTTGTTCTCTCAATTTCTAGGTCTGCTCGTGGGTAATTCTTACTCATTTCAGCTATCTGGGGTCCTTCTTTTATTCTAGCCTGATATGCACGAAACATCATGTCTAAGTTTTTCAGTATGGGTTCCGCTAAAACTGATCCTGATCTTTGAGCTTGGTTCTCTTTATGTATTTCTGTGAAGTCAATTCTAGGATTTTGGCTCTTGATTCCTTTAAACTTCCAACTCAGTTATCCTTTTACTCCACTTTCTCTTGATTCTTTCCTTAGAATCTTTCCAAGATTTCGTCTTTTTACTGCTAGACTCTCCAACTTTGCTAGTTTTGGCTATTTTCTCAGGATTAAATTGTTGATTTTGTAAGAGCACTTGGGCTCTTGTTATAGCTTGGATACGCACGTATGTAGGGTTGGATCCATCGGCATTGTTTACAATACCTATCACATTGATTGGTGTCACATTTGAAGCATTAGCAGGGTTTTTAGGACAATCTTTGATGATATGCTCTTTGCCACAATCGTCGCAAAAGCCTTGTATGTTATAATATTGTGATTGTCCTGCTATAGGAGGATGTGGACAATCCTTTATGAAATGATCTCCTTGGCACCTAAACCATGGTCCTCTAGGGCCCTGTGGTCTTTGTTGTCTCAATCGAGGCCGCGGATTAGGGTTGGTATACATCACATTAGCGTAGTCGGGCTCCCAACTAGGTTCCAATGGTGGACTATCGTACTGATATGTTTCCACATGTTCTGGTGACTCCGTGTAATATGCGGGTGGACTATCTACATGAGTAGAGTCAAAACTGTTAGAGTTTTGGTCACTTTCAATGATCAGGGGTGATGAAGGCACTAAAGCCCTATTGAGGTTTTCTTCTGCAGCAGCATATTTAACTGAGATGATCAGGGGTGATGAAGGCACTAAAGCCCTATTGAGGTTTTCTTCTGCAGCTGGTGGGGGTGGTTGCTCAGCTAAAACAGGTTGAGGTCTCTGTTGAGCCTGATAAGGATAGTTCTGAGGAGGCCTATAGTAATGAGGTTGAGCATTGTATTGACCTTGATACCTACCTGGTTGTGCATATGCTTGTGGATAGCTCTGTCTCACTACTTGTTTGTTGTAGGGGTAGTCTTGAGCCGTGTAATTTGTGTATCGTCTCTCAATTGTACAGTATTGGCCACTAGGGTTGGCTTGCGGTTGTGTTACATTGGGGCACAAATTTGCCATATGATCACCACCACAAGTGTAACAACGCTTGTTTGCTGTTAACCTAGGCATCTGTTTAATAGAAACTCCTAGTTTCTGGGCCACTTTTTCTGCTAGGTCCTCTATCGAGCTAGAAAGTTTTGAAGATGCTAGAGAGGAACAATTTGAGTCCTTATAGACCTTTGAGAGTTCCAACTTGTCTCCAAGGTTGTCCTCAATGTCTATGCAAATTCTCACACATTGCTCTAGCGTTCTGGGTTCCTTCAAGTATACATAGGAGCGTAGTTTAGAGCTCAACAGACCATCTAGAAACAATGACACTTGCTTGGCCTGTGAGGGTAATTCTTGCATTAGACATCTCTCCACATATTGTCTAAACCTACGTCCTGCAAGTCTAACTGTTTCCTGAGGGGTCTGTTTGAAGCTATGAATCAACGAAGATGTGTCATGTCTGATTCCACTTTTAGAGAATTCCGTGATGAACGACTCTAAGAAGTGATGGATGTCTCTAAATTGCCTTTGTTGCAATGGTTGGAACCAAGTTAAAGCTGTGTTCTTTAACGTTAGTCCAAAAGCATTATATTGCATGAACATGTCTTCTACTTGCTCTACTCATAGCACTTGCTTAAATTCTGCGAACATGATCATAGGGATCTCCTGTCCCATCAAAGTAGTTTTTCATGGATTTTACTAACTGAGTGGGTCTTAATATTCTTGTGTGTTCATGTGGTCTAGGTAGAAGAAAATCATCTCTACCACCTGGTATTCTAGGTTCTCTTTGTCTATCCACTTTGTCCGTGTGTATGGTGGTTCTATCTCTCCATATGGGATGATTGAAACTTACTTCAGGTCTCTCTTTGTTTTTCTCTCTTTGATTACCATGGGCTGAGGATGTTCCTGCCCCTTGATGGCTCGTGTTTACGTTTGTTCCAGATGGAGGGAATACCAACTCACCTCTCCATGTGTAGGTATTTCTTGCGTGGTCTGGTACCACAAATACTCTTTCTGAAGTTTCATCTAGGTATACCACCTTTCTAGGTGTCTCTGGGTCCTTGAATTCGTAGATCATAATGGAGCCTACCTCACTAGGTTGTTCTGTTCTGTACCTCCAAAATGCTTTGTTTATCTCTTTGTTTACGAATAATTCTATACTTTTGTTATCCTGAGGGGATCCAATCTCGAACTAGTACTCGTGTCAGTACAGATTTCCCTCTAGGCGTCCTAGGTTCTTCTCCTACTGGTTCTTTTCCTTGGGATTTAGCTTTCGTCTCTAACTGAATTACACCGAACTCATTGGTATTGTTTGGCTGAGTACTTATGATGTACATCGTTCCTTCCTTGTCTATGTATGCGTCTCTCTCAAATTTCACCACTGGATGCTCCCATCCAATGGGTTGGTCGGGATTGTGCATTTGCACCACTTGTCTTTGCAAACCATCCTCATAGATGCGAGCACCTAAGCGATTGGTTCAGAGAAATTCTAATTGAGTCCTATAGGGTCCTTCGGGTCTTTCTAAATATGCTACATTTGACCCTCCTTCTAGTCTTTCCGTGCTAAAAGCCATTTCTGATTCACTCGTATCTGAGCTTAGCTCGTAGGGATAACTATTATTCAATTGTTGTGCCCACGAACGTGCAGTAGTTCCTACGCTTGCTTCTGATGATCTAAGGCTTCGTCGGTCTAACTTACCTATGTGCTTGCCCGATCTAAGGTTCATGAATTTACTTCATGGAACTCTCTGATCGTCAATGGTTCTTTGTTCTTTATTGCTTGTTTCTTTTTAAATCCCTTTAAATTCTTGTCTTATCTTTCTGTAAGCGTCAAGAATCGACTTTCTGTGGTACTTTTGAGTTCTCGTTCCGTCATACTTATGTTCTTTCCTTTAGGTTTTTGTATCACACACCTTTACTTTAGTCTTGGACTTGAAAAATTAAATCTCTTGAACTTGATGCATTCCTATCGTCATTAATCCACAATGCTAATAATTGTCTGAGGGGGTTGATATCTTCCAACCTCAAGTCAGCTGCTTTGAGTGCTCTGTTGCCCAAGAAGCCGCGCTTCCCAAGCCTTGCATTCTTCACTGCCTTGCCTTGATTGTTGTTGATTGCACTTGCTAAACCTGTAAAATTCCACTATTAGACCGATTCTCAAATGGATGATCAAGCACTTGAATATATACACTTTTAAAGGCCCCTTCCATTTTGCCCAAAATTTCAATGCCCCTGGCTTTTCTAGTCCCAACAATGTTAACCTCAAATTAGCTTATCTAAAAATCAACGTCTTCTTAAAAAAAATAGTTGAGATCACGTAGTACTCGTAAAGAGCTTTCTAACGAGCTATAAATATTAGAGGACCATTCTGTGTGGTGTCACATGGAAAGAAGCATCGGAATCTAGCAACCACGTGTGGGAAAGAGAATTAGCCGTAAGAGCCTCAATTGGCATAGTACTATCAAGTGTCAACACATCAGCATCATCAAAAATAGCATTAATTTCTTCAATCTTCACAATCGAAGTAGATGGTGGAGGTAACTATTTAACATGCCCATCAACATTCTGTCCTTTACCTTTAACATTCTTTAATGCATAATAGTCTTTCTTCATGTGTCCTTTCTTATGACAATAATGGCATTCGATATCCCTCTTTCTTGATTTACTTCTATTCTTATTCCATTGACCATTCTTTTCCTTGTTCTTGCTCCTGCCACGTTGTTGATTCTTTCCCTTGTAAGAATCATGAACATTATATGCATCTCTACTCTGAGTGCCAACCATAGATTTTCTATGAATCTCCTCACTCAAGAGTGCTCCACATATGTCATCATAGACCAGTTTACCACTAGGTGCACTATTGCTAATAGCTGTGCAAAACGTATGCCATGATCATGGCAAGGTGCATAACAACAAGATTGCTTTCATTTCATTATCCATATCCATTTTCTGAGCTTGTACCTAGGAGAATATAGCATCAAACTAATTTAGATGAGCAATAACACTATTTGTGTCCATGTGAAGGTCATATAGCTTTCTCATCAGATACACTTTATTTGATGCCGTCTCTTTTTCATATGTATTGCATAACTTCTTCCAAAGCTCCTCTACACTTTCATAGTCTAATACTGTAAAGTAAACATTATCTATCAGGTGCAATAGAATGGTAGACCTAGCCATTTCATCTAAATCATCCCAATCATCTTCATCCATGTCAGCAGGCTTCTTTGAGATTCCATTTATTGGCTTCCATTGCCTCCTTTGAATTAGCACATCTTTAATCTGTTTCTTCCATAGAGCAAAGTTCGTGCCATCAAATTTTTGGATCTCAAAATGGTCTTTGCCCTGCAAGTTATAGCTCCTCCTTAGAACACTGGCACTAGACTATGATATGCCAGAAGTGCTTGACACCTCTGATGCCATGATGGTAGACAACTAAATAGAATGATAATGGAGCTAGAGGAGTCCAAACACCTCTAAGGCTCAAAGAAGGATGACCAACTGTTAGCCTCTAGGAGAGAATTCAGCAATCTTCCCAAATAAATGAATTAATGAATAGTAATGACCAACCAAAAGAATTATGTGAGAATAAATGTGCTCACACGAATAAGTGTATCAAGGAGTAAATTGACCACTGTATAGTTGACAAAACTAGAAAATCTGAAAAAGTTTTGCTAGAGCATCCTCTACAAAATGAGCATATGGCTAGTGTCAAAATCTCATAAAACTACAAGTACTAACATGTTTACCTGCATAGTGAATCACTGATGCCACTCCATATAATCAATTTACCCAAAAGAAACCAACCAGGCTTATTGAGCACCTATGAACAACTCTGCATAAATTTACAGTGGCTGCTCCCACCACAACTAAGCACTTTTCGAGAAATCTATAGTTGAGTGTCGTTGAAAACATGGCCCCAAAGGTGAATACTTATTTTCAGAGAAGTACAAAGAACACTCTTCTTGATGTTCTTGAAACTATGTGAAGAGACCTATGCACGAAAGTACTCCAAAATGGCTCCAAAAGTCACCCCAAAAAATTCTTCAAAAATCAGCTTTGAAAGTAAAGAATGAAGCTTTGAGGAACCAAAACATGATCAAGGTGATGTTAACCTTACTCTTTCCCCTTCTTTAGACACCACAAGAGTGTAGCTTAGTGGCAAGATATTTCCACAGTTAAGCAAGCTCCGGGGGGAACAATATTGGGATGGGTGACCTCTCAAGAAGTATTGGGAACCTTTATCTTCCTTGATCGTTGAGTTCCTCCCTCGCGTGCAACCAATGGCACCAATGGTGACTTTGGTGAATTGGATGACAAGGTATGCCAAGATCTATGCCTTGGTTGCCGCCTCGGGTGAGCGGGCGGATGTTCTCTTTGCTTGCACAAAAGGAACAAAGATTTTGCATCAAAATGCTCTGATACCAGTAAAGTATTTTTATGGCCATGCACCACAGTGCGCTCTCCTTATCGAGAGCTCCATGATGATATCCTCGAAGTAGAAAACCAAGCTCCAAGTGTTGCACATGGTACTCTCCACAGAGGCTGCATAATACACAAAAAGAACACAGTACACAAGAAGCACGAACACAAAATTCTTAGGTGTTACAAATGCGATCCAACTTCTAGTATGTAGCTAACTAGGCCACTATATGTTTTATTAAAGAGCATATACAAAGAAGTGTACGGTGGCCATTTGGCCTTTCACATGGACATTAATGGTAACATCTTTGTGGTATAAACAACCAGCATGATATACGAGTTCATTGTGATCATTACATCTTCTTTGTTGAAATGCATATATGGATGGATTGGCCCAAAAGATAAAATAGGTATTGTTTGCACAACCCATTTAGGCATTGTCTCAACATTGAACAAGTGTTTGGTAAGTCATGATTATATGCTCCATTAGGGTTAGTACTTTTTAATTGAAAAATGATCCACTTGTCATGGGTACTACCCTTCTTGAAAACCACTACAAAGCTATATTCCATAAGAAGAAGAAACCACCTTGCTAATTTGTTTGTAACACAAGGCTTATTGATAAGGTATAGTAACACTTGATGGTCTAAAAAGATTTTGGATGCATGTTTCAGTAAATAGTGTCAAAAATTCTTTATTGCATTCACCATCCCAAGTCCTTCTCTCTCACTATTCATATAATGTCTTTCAACAAGGATGAGTTGAAGTCCATGTTTCCCTCATCAACATTTTGTGCCATGGTCCAATTGTTGATATATTTAGGTAGTGATGTGTGTGAACACACTAGGACCATCGGGGCACTTTTTTCCCTCTTTAGGAAGTTTTTTCCCCAACTTGTATATATGCCTATAACCCTAACGGGTCACTTATCTTTGTTCATTCTAGTGGTAATACATTCAGTATTGTGTGTTATGCCCCAAGCTTCTTCTTCTTCCTTGTGTTGTTCACGTGCTTCGGTAGGCCTCAAACTCCAATAATTGGTATCAGAGCAGTTCGCCGCTTCATCTAGGGTGTTGTCAACAACCCTCTGATCATAGTCTCAAAATCACACAAATTTGGTGAGCATACTTAGAGTGATTAGAACTTAAAAATTGCTTCACTCTGTGGTGTTGAAATTGTGATCTAAGCTCGTTTTGACCTTCAATTTCATCTTTTTGTGCCAAAGATATATATAGGTTTCAATTCGCTAGTATAAGCATCTCAAAGTTTGCTATAGGTTTAGCAGAACTTAACAGGATAGTTCACAGGATAGTTCTGTTAAACTTTTTGAGATATAGTCATTTTTTTGCATCAAGGTATTTTAGTCAGTGGCCATGACTGAAAGCAATGATGTATTTGGTATGTTGGATGTTGAGGATAAGTTGGACGGTACCAATTACACATTATGGGCTTATAAGATGCATCATGTATTGGTTGCAAAAGCACTATGGAATATCATGCAGGGTGTTGAGAAAGGTCCTATTACACCTGCAAACACAATTATTGAAGGTGATGCAGATGGCATTGAAGATGATGATATTCTTCATGTTCCTGTTCGTGCTGCAATTATTGTTGCACCTACTATAGAGCAAATTTGTTCGGATGGCAGAGCTACACAGGAACATGCATTGATAGCCTTGTCTATCAAATGTGCCATTATTCCTCACATTTGCTCTTGCAAAGCAACTAAGGATGCTTGGTATACACTTACCACTTTATACTAGGCAAGGAATGAGGCTTGTGTTGCTTATCTCTAAAAACAATTGGAGAGTGAGCACATGAATGAAGGAGATTCCATGGATAGGTGTTGGTGCAAGTCAACCACCAATTGATGTTTTGAATAAAGAATTGAAGACAAAGAATGAAGAAAAGATTGGTTTATGAAGCTTGAAGATAGTGCATGTTCAGAAGAAGAAGACTTGTATACATATGTACATTACTTTGTAGTTAGCTTACTTATACCTTTTGTATGATCATGAGTTTGTACATATATGCCTATATATACAAGTAAAAATGTCGGGGCAAATATGAGAGAGCATGAGATGAGATGTTGTGCCCAATATTTATGCGTTCTCTCCTTCTATGCTTGATCATTTCAAAAATCCTTTTGTAGATGTCTAATTCCATAGTTAATGAGTCTATGGTTAAATTTTGAGAGCCTAATTGTAAACAGTCTGAGAGAATTGTCAGTAGGAACATTTGTATGTGAAGAGCTGTTGAGTGTCTTCTAAAACAGGTGCAAAATTTGATGCTAATGTTTTGATCAGTTCTCCTTCCACAGTGTAAAGTTTTGAGCAAGCAGGCATTCATTCGTTAAGTTGGAAGGTAAGCTACCTATTGCTAAAAGCATTTGAATAAATGGGTTGTAGTTTGAGAGAACCATGTTTAAGAAGTTACAGGTATCAAAGTCGAATGTAGAAAAGTACAGTTTTAGACATAGGTGATTTGTGAAGATCGTTTCTCAAGATCTACTGAATCTTTTGGAATGATTTAACTTGGAGAAGGTGTGGAAACATTAGGCGACATCTTGTGCAAAGTTTTATAAAAAAATTTACACATTTGATCAGTCAATGAGTTAAATTATGTGCAGCAAACTTTCTGAGTATTAACTCTCTTCACACTTTGTTCAAGATTTTGATAACTGAGTATTGATCCTCCAAATTGGTAAAAGTTTTGAGTTTTTCTTGATATAACAGCGTTCTAACATCAAGGATAACTTGTTCTTTTGGAGATTAACACTCTCCATGAGTGGTATCAGAGCAGGAATCATTAAAATAGAAGAAAGGAGGACCCCGACTGCTACAGTTGTAAAGAATTCAACACTTGAAGGTTCAAAAGGTGAAAGTCTTGAAGGGAAAGCTTGAGAAGGAGACCAGAAGTTATTAAGAAGATCAAAAGGAACTTCATTTGAAGTAAAGGTACACTTATTCCTCATAAATCTTGAAGAAATCAATACACAAGTGAAGAAAGAATGGGAGATTCTCTTCAGATAGAGAAATTGGATAGAGAAAACTATCCAGCTTGGTCAATGAGGATGGAAGCTCATCTAATGAGCAGAGACTTGATAGGTTACATTATACAGATCAAATATTTGAGGGAATAATTTATTTCTATTGATGAAGTCTTGCTTGACAATTCACTTGTGCATACTATTTTGAATGGTCTTCCCAATTCATATCAGAGTTTTTCATCTACTCTTCATTTGATGATGAAATGCAATCCAAATGCCTTAACATTTGAGGAGTTAGTCTCTGTTCTGTTGCAAGAAGATTAGTCTAGGCAAAACAGGTCCATTATGCATGTTGCAAATCAAGCTTTCTTGGCTAATCAAAAGGGCAAAGGAAAATGGAGCTCTTCTACTAGTAAGCAGAAACCTGCTAATTCTACACAATCAAAGAAAGATGACAGAGAATAGAAGAAAACAAAAAAGTAGAAATTGTTTTGCAAATACCATAAAGGAAATGATCATGTCATAAAGAGTTGTCCAACACTGCCTGCAAAAGAGGCAAGGAAGAAAGAGGTTGGAATGGTTATTGTAGAGGCCTCTAGACACAAAATAGAGTCTGCTAATCTTGTGCAGAATGAAGAATGGGGATTTACCACTATTTGGAGTTATGACCCATCTTCTCATGAACAATGTATCTTTATAGTAGACTCAGATGTTTGGTTCTTTGATAGTGGGGCAATCAAACATATTACCTTGTAGTGCAGTTTCTTCACTTCACTCGAACTTGCCCCTACAAGGAATACTATCACATGCACAAACAACTTCTCTTATCATCTCATGGGAGTTGATAAGATCATTCTGACTATTGTCGATGGTAGTTCTTTTACATTGTCAGATGCTTTATTTGTGCTAGGGATCAAGAAGAATTTGTTATCAGTTCTTGCTTTAGCCAAGATTGTCTTGGTTATGAAATTTGTTGATGACATATGTACAATTCATGATCTCTCAAATGGTGATGTCATTATTGCTTCTGACATTTTATCTTGTGGGCTGTATAAGCTCATAGAATATGAAAAATCTATGAATGATTCAACATGTGTAGTACATGATTCTCAAGCTATGTCAGATGCAAAGCTTTGGCATGCATGCTTTGGTCATCTAATTTTGCTAGTTTGTTATGCCTGCAGAAATATGAAATGGTGTCCTCTCTGCCCAAACTTGAGGCACCTATTAAACATGTTTGTGAAGGTCGTATTTTGGGCAAAATGGAGCGTTCCTCATCACCAAAAGATGGTTCATTTCGAGCTACTCAGAAATTGTAGCTTGTTCAGAGTGACGCTTGTGGTCCTATGCAGAAACCCTCTTTTGGAAACTATCTTTACTTCATGACTTTCATTGATGATTTTTATAGGCATGCATGGGTATATCCATTGAAGTGTTTATGCTTCAAACAGTTTCTAGTTTTGGTTGAAAATATGTCAGCATGTAAAATGGGCACCCTCCATTTTGATTGGGGGGAATATATGTCTTCTGACTTTAATGCATTTCTGGTTGAATGTGGGATAAAACATCAGTGTACAGTGTCATATACACCTCAACAGAATGGAGCTGCTGAATGGAAGAACATGCCACTCATGGGGATGGTGAGGTGTATGGTCAAGAGTCAGGCTTTACCACATAGTTTTTGGCTTGAGGCTGTTATGTGTGTAGCATATGTACTTAACAGGTGTCCCACTGAAGCACTGTAGTCTATCACTCCATATGAGGCTTGGCATGGTTGCAAGCCATTTGTTGCTCACTTGCATGTTTTTGGTTGTCTGGCATATGCATTAGTGCCTGAACAACAAAATAGGAAATTGGATGATGAAACAGTGAAATGTATTTCTCTTAGGTTCAGTTGTGAAAGCAAAGGATGTCATCTATATCATCTACATACTAAACGCATTTTGGTTAGCCATGATGCCATTTTTGTGGAAGATGCTATTCAACCATTACTTTTGATGTACCAAGGAGACATCAGTTAGCTCCAAAGACATGTATGACACTTTGTTGCCTCTTCTTATAGATGGACAATCTAGTGCTCATCCTAATGAGGCAACTTCTTAGCCTATACAAGTTTCATTTGATGATGCAAGCCATTCCATTTCTCATGCAGACTTACATGATGCAATTGCTTATGAGAGAACTGATATTGAGGAGGCAAAAACTATGCCAAAATGGCTGGCGTAGACTTTGTGTGACATCAAATTAGATGCACCTCTATCATATCATACTCGTTCAAGCTCTTATAGTGCTTTCTTTTCATCAGATTGCTATTTTATGGGTCCCTCTAGTCTCTGTGATGCGAATGAGCCTATTTCGTTTGATGAAGCACAAAATTCCAAAAACTAGATGGCTACTATGCAATATGAATATGGTGCTATAATGAAGAATGGTACTTGGTCTTTCTATGACTTGCCTCCTGGCAAGAAGGCCATTGGCACTTACTGGATATACAAGCTGAAGTGTAAGCCTGATGGAATAGTTGATAGCTATAAGGCTAGGCTTGTTGCAAAGGTTTATGCTCAGGAAAGAGGCGTTGATTTTGATGAGACCTTTGCTCCTACATGTTGAATGACTATTATTCGTTGCATCTGTGCACTTGCATCTCATCATGGTTGGAGTGTACATTGGTGATTTCCATGAACAAGTGTATGTTTTTCAGCCCCATGGCTTTGTACAAAAAGGGCATGAAAACCAAGTGTGCAGGTTAAAAACGGCATTATATGGCTTGAAGCAAGCACCACATGCTTGATATGAAAAGATACATGCCTACCAGATTGCACATGGTTTTGAGAATAGTCCAACCAAGAGCATCTTATACATTAAGCATGCAAATGATATGCTTATGATCATTGGTGTCTATGTTGATGACATGCTGCTCACTGCTCCTCATGAGAAGCATATTGTTGATTGTAAGGTTGATGTGCATGCCTCATTTGAGATCTTAGATTTGGGGCATTTGCACCATTATTTGGGCATTCAGTTTATGTAGTTGATGGAAGAATAGCTTTGTGTCAAACAAAATATATTGACACATTATTGCAATGTTTTGGCCTTGAAGACTGCAAACCTATTGCCACTCCTATGGAGACACGTTTACAATTGAGTCTTCATGATGTTGGAGATGCATTTGATGTTGTTCTCTATCAGCAGGTTGTTGAATGCTTGATTTACTTATACATTACTCGGCTAGATATTCAGTTTGTTATCTCACAGATGAGCAGGTTTATGCATTGTCCATGTGTCAAGCGTTGGCAGGCAGTTAAGCACATCTTTCACTACTTGAGTGGTACTCAACTACTTGGATTGTTTTATCCCAAGGGGGGATCAATACCGCTAGATTTACATGCTTTTTCTCACTCTGGTTGGGTTGGTTGCTATGACACTCATGTGTCCACTATGGCTTTTGCTTCATGCTTGGTAGCTCATGTATATCTTAGTTGAGCAAGAAGCAGCCTACTACCACTTCCAATTGTGAGGCTGAGTATAGGGCAGCTTTCACATGGACTGTTGATTGTGTGTGGCTAAGATGCCTTGTGGTTGATTTGGGTGTTGGTCAGTCTTCTTCTACCACCATGTTCATGGACAGTCAAAGCACATTGGCATTTGTGACGAAGCTTGTGTTCCATGCTCGCACTAAGCACATTAAGGTGCATTATCATTATGTCAAGGAGAGGTTCTCTGCTAGAGAGATCAGCTTGGCATATGTGCCCATGCAAGAGAACATTGCAGACCTTTTCACGAAGGCTCTTTCTAAGGAGAAGTTTGAAGCTTTCCGCAAAGCTTTGGGCTTACTTTCTTTTGTGGATTGATTCCACATAGCTTGGCACTTCCATATACATGAGTGCCAACTCCTTGTTCACCACGTCACTCCTAGGGGGAATAACTTATTGATATATTTAGGTAGTGGTGTGTGTGAACACACTAGGACTACCTAGACACTTTTTCCCTCTTTAGGAGGTTTTTTCCCCCTACTTGTATATACGCCTATAGCCCTAATGGGTTACTTATCTTTGTACATTCTAGTGGTAATACATTCAGTATTGTGTTTTGTGCTCCAAGCTTCTTCTTCTTACTTGTGCTATTCAGGTGCTTCAGCAAACCTCAAACTCCAACACATAGAGCTCTACTACTACCATACCATTCATAGAGCCCTTTCCTCACCATACCATTCAAATATTGCTCTATTTTTCATTTATTGTCTATTTTATTGTTATGTTTATTGTGCAGCTCCACAAAGCTTTGGGCTTACTTCCTTTTGTGGATTGATTCCACATAACTTGTACTTCCTTATACATGAGTGCAATCTCCCTGTTCACCACATCACTCCCAGGGGGGATTTGTTGATATATCTAGGTAATGATGTGCATGAACACATTAAGACCATCGGGGCACCTTTTTCCCTCTTTGGGAGGTTTTTCCCCTAACTTGTATATGCACCTATAACCCTAATGGGTCACTTATCTTTGTACATTCTAGTGGTAATACATTCAGTATTGTGTGTTATGCTCCAAGCTTCTTCTTCTTCTTCCTTGTGTTGTTCACGTGATTCTACAGACCTCAAACTCCAACAACAACCACTAGTGAAATAAGATGCATCTACATGGATATGGAATGGCTTGTTCCAATCCGAGGCCTTCAATATTTGCTAATATGAGAAATCTTTTGATCTCTTGGAAACATTTTTCACCCTCTTTCATCTACTCAAAGTTCTTCAAAAGCATTTACATTGGCCTAGCAATGCTTCTACACATGTACGAGTCATCTATAATATCCTAAATGTCTCATAAAATCTTGGACTTCTTTGGCATTTCATGGTCTAGGTAAATTTGTTATTGCTCAAACTTTTTCTTCATCTGTTGATAGGCCATTCTTAGAGATTATGTGCCCAAGGATTTTTTTGAGATATCAAGCTCAACATGTGATGATCGAGGAGGATGACACATACCACTTTTTCATCTTTTCGGCATGTAGTGGTTATGCCGATATATGTCAAGCACACTTTTAGTGAGTTGTACTAGATTTATCTACCAAAAGTGATGCCACATTTGTTTTCTGGTCAAATCACTCATTCGTGGACATTAGGGTTTTCTTTATGTACCATTCTTTATATATTTTATTGATTGTATTGTTGTATTAGGTCATTCTTGTATATTCTCTTTATGTAATAGAGAAGAAGAAGAAGATCATTCTTCCTTGCCTCAATTTGTGTGTGTTGCTCTCTTTGTATGTGAGAGTGTATGGAGATATCTTCAGTATCTCCTTCCTTTTGACATGTTATCAGAGCCAGTGTGCTTGTAGAGAGCTCTATTGGGGGATGATTCAACACCCCTATGCATCTTTGAAAGGTTTTAGGCCCTCATAGGTTGTTTTCCATAATGCTTCGAGTCACAATTTTGCCTCTAATGAAAAATCTAGATGCAAAGAAATAATGAAAATTTCCAAAATAATATTAGACACTCTCAAGTATCCATATCACTTTAAAACACTTGATTTTTATACTCGAGTAGGGAGAGCCAACCTATGAAAGTTAGACTAGTTGTCGGTACTATTGTTTGCCTATGTGCAAAGACACACCTTCACTGTTTACAACCTGACTCAAAAAGATCACTTGAAATATAGTCACAAAATTTACATCACCTTGAATAGACTCTATGAGTAATCAAACATAATTAAAATCACTTGAAACAGATACCAAAAGAAGCAGTTACAAGCAAAAACAAAATAGTGCTGAAAACTAGCTTACTCATCAGAGAGGTAGTGAGCAATGGCTAACTAGAGAGAAGAATAAGCTAACAAAATGATTAAGCAAGGGGGCTACATGTTGCAACTTCCTTACACTCTATACTAACTTTTGGAAGAGATTAGAGGTTATGTTCAAGTTTCACGACTTGTATTCATACATAAATAGGCTATCAAAATGTGCTCCTACAATTTTTGCAAGAATCTCTCAATTAGCCTCTTTAACATTTTTGGTAAGCTATGATTTAGGAAAGTGGTTGAGACTTCTTGATAGCAGAAATTCATGATATGAAGCCTCTAAATAATAGGTCCACTTGTCATCCAAGCCTTTGAGACTTTAGCTATAATTTAAACAAATATTCAGAACACCTATACTGGAATAAATTTTGATGACCACCAGAATAAATTTTGGTGACCATCAAAATAAATTTTGCTGGCCATCGGAATAAATTTTGGTGACCATCGGAATAAATTTTGGTCACCACTCGAATAAATTTTGGTGATCATTGGAAGAAATTCTGATCACATTCAAGGCTTGATTTTTAACACTCTCTCTCAAGCCTTCAACTTAAATCTACTATGCCAATACTTCGTTTGAATTTCAATAGCTTTGTTCCTTACAATCCTTTTGTAAACATATATGAAAATTGATCTTTGGTACTCACATGCCCCACCTTGACCTCCCTTGCAACCACCTTCTCTCGTATGAAGTGGTAGTGTACTTCAATGTGCTTGGGCCTAACATGGAAAAATGGATACGAAGCTAGGTGTACAGTGCTCATATTGTCGCACATGATTGGAATTTATTTCACCTACAAGTTCAAGTCTTTAAAGAGCTTCTTCAGCCACATAATCTCACATGTGATGAGGGCTAAGGCTCTACATTTAGCGTCAGTGGAAGATAGGGCTATTGTTGGCTGCTTCTTAGAGCTCCACTAGATAGTGTTGCTTCCAATCATCACTACATAGCCACTTGTACTTCTCCTATCATCCTTTGAGCCTACCCAATTTGCATCACAATAGGTTTTTACCTACAAATCTTTATCATAAGCATAGAACAAACCTTCATTTATATTGCCCTTGAGATGTCTAAGAACTCTCTTGGCCACCATTAAATGTTGCTCTTTGGGAGTTTGCATAAACTATTGTTGGAGATAGACGTCTGTGGAAGCACGCGAATAGCACAAGGAAGGAGAAGAAGCTTGGAGCACAACACACAATACTGAATGTATTACTAGAGAATGTACAAAGATAAGTAGCCAATTAGGGCAATAGGTGTATATACAAGCCGGGGGAAAAAAACCTCCTAAAGAGGGAAAAAAGTGCCCCGACGGTCCTAGTGTGTTCACACACATCACTACCTAAATATATCAACAAATCCCCCCTAGGAGTGATGCAGTGAACAAGGAGCTGGCACTCATGTATAAGGAAGTGCCAAGCTATGTGGAAATCACTCCACAAAAGGAAGTAAGCCCAAAGCTTTGTGAAAAGCTTCAAACTTCTCCCTAGGCAGAGCCTTCGTGAAAAGGTCTGCAATGTTGTCCTGCGTGGGCACATATGCCAAGCTGATCTCCCCAGCAGAGAACCTCTCCCTGACATAGTGATAATGTACCTCAATGTACTTAGTGCGAGCATGGAACACAGGGTTCCTCGCAACTGCCAATGTGCTCTGACTGTCAATGAAGATGGTGGTGGCAGAAGTCTGACCAACACCCAAATCAGCCATAAGGCGTCTGAGCCACACACACTCAACAGTCGCTGTGAAAGCTACCCTATACTCAGCCTCACAACTGGAAGTGGCCACAGTAGGCTGCTTCTTGCTCAACCAAGATATACATGACTTACCAAGCATGAAGCAAAAGCCACTAGTGGACACACGAGTGTCATAGCAACCAGCCCAATCAGAGTTAGAAAAAGCATGCAAATCTGGCGGTAGTGATCCCCCCTTGGGATAAAACAACCCAAGTAGTCGAGTACCACTCAAGTAGCAAAAGATATGCTTAACCACCTGCCAATGCTTGACTCCTGGGGAATGCATAAACCTGCTCATCTCTGAGACAGCAAACTAAATATCTGGCCGAGTAATGCATAAGTAAATCAAGCATCCAACAGCCTGCTGATAGAGAACAACATCAAATGCATCTCCAGCATCATGAAGACTCAATCGTAAACCTGTCTCCATAGGAGTGGCAATAGGCTTACAGTCTTCAAGGCCAAAACGCTACAATAATGTGTCAATATATTTCGTTTGACACAAAGCCATTCCACCATCAACGTGCATAAACTGAATGCCCAAATAATGATGTAAATGCCCCAAATCAGACATCTCAAATGAGGCATGCAAATCAGCCTTAAAATCAGCAATATGCCTCTCAATAGGACCAGTGAGCAGCATGTCATCAACATAAACCACAATGATCAGAAGTACATCATTAGCACGCTTAACATATAAGGTGCTTTCAGTTGGATTGTTCTCAAAACCATGTGCAATCAAATAGGCATGTATCTTCTCATACCAAGCACGTGGTGCTTGCTTTAAACCATATAATGCCTTCTTTAACCTGCACACCTGGTTTTCATGCCCTTTCTGCACAAAGCCACGGGACTGAAAAACATACACTTCTTCATGCAAGTCACCATTCAGAAATGTTGTTTTAATGTCCAACTGATGTACATTCCAACCATGATGGGCTGCAAGTGCACAAATGCTCCGAACAGTAGTCATACGGCATGTAGGTGCAAAGGTCTCATCAAAATCAATGCCTCTTTCCTGCGCATAACCCTTTGCAACAAGCCTAGCCTTATACCTATCAATTTTACCATCAGGTTTATGCTTCAGCTTGTATACCCACTTAGTGCCAATGGCCTTCTTGCCAGGAGGCAAGTCACATAAAGACCAAGTACCATTCTTCATTATTGCATCATATTCAGATTGCATAGCAGCCATCCAATTTTTTGAATTTTGTGCTTCATCAAACGAAACAGGCTCAGTCTCATCACAAAGACTAGATGCAGCCATAGCATAGCAATCTGATGCAAAAGAGGCATTATGAGAGCCTGATCGAGTACGATATGACAGAGGTGCATTTAATTTGTTGTCACGCAAGGTCTGCACCAGCCATTTTGGCATAGTTCTTGCCTGCTCAATATCAGCTCTCTCATCAATAAGTGCATTATGTAAATCTGCATCAAAAATGGAATTATCTGCATCATCACATGAAACATGTAAAGGTTGAAAAGTTGCCTCATTAGGACCAGCACTAGACTGTCCACTTGTAAAAAGAGGTAGCAAAGTATCATACATGTCTTTGGAGCTAACAGATGTTTCCTTAGTACATGAAAGCAATGGCTGAATAGCATCTTCCACAAAAACATCACGGCTAACCAGAATGCATTTAGTCTGTGGATGATACAGACGATAGCCTTTACTTTCTGAACTGTACCCAACAAAAATACATTTTATTGCTTTATCATCCAATTTTCTGTGATGTTGTTCGGGCACTAATGCATATGCCAAACAACCAAAAACAGGCAGATGAGCAACAGATGGCTTGCGATCATGCCAAGCCTCATATGGAGTGATAGACTGCAGCGCTTTAGTGGGACACCTGTTTAATACATATGTTGCACACATGACAGCCTCAAGCCAGAAACTATGTGGTAAACCTGACTCTTGACCATACGCCTTGCCATCTCCATGAGAGACCTATTCTTTCGTTCAGAAACTCCATTATGTTGAGTTGTATACGGCACTATACACTGGTCTTTTATCCCATGTTCAACCAAAAATGCATTAAAATCAGAAGACATATATTCCCCCCCTCGATCAGAACGGAGGGTGCCCATTTTACATGCGGATAGATTTTCAGCCAAAACCAAAAACTGTTTGAAGCACATGAACACTTGAGACTTTGCCTTCAATGGATATACCCATGCATGCGTGGAAAAATCATCGATGAAAGTCACGAAGTAGAGATAATTCCCAAAAGAAGGTGCCTGCATAGGACCACAGACATCACTATATACAAGCTGCAATTTTTGAGTAGCCCGAACTGAACCATCTTTTGGAAAGGATGAACGTTGCATTTTGCCCAAAATAAAGCCTTCACAAACATGTTTTCCAGGTGCCTCAAGTTTGGGCAAAGAGGACACCATTTCAGATTTCTACAAGCATAGCAAACTAGCAAAATTCATATGACCAAAGCGTGCATGCCAAAGCTTTGCATCTGACATAGCCTGACAATCATTTATTGCACATGCCAAATCATTTACAGATCTTTCATAGTCTGTTGGCAGTGGTCAGAGCGGTCAAGGACTCACAAGACAAGGGAGCCAACGTGAAGGGCCAAGCAAACAGAGCAGTCAAAGAAGATCTGGCAAGTAGGCCATCATTTTTCATGAAGCTGAAGCACATCAAAGAGGTGGACGCGCAAGAAGAAGGAGCAAGTAGGGGGCTCGAGGAAGTGTATGTCAAATTGTTAGAAGAAATCCCTACAAAAATAGTGATTTTTTTCATCACTAAAAACCATTGTAAATACCATTTCATATCTTTGTAGCTCCATTTTGTGCAAGCCAAGGAGTCCTTGAGCTTGAGGAGCTTCAAAAGTACCTACCTATCAATTTTCACATTTTTTAGACTCCGTTTGATGCCCCAAATAGGCCCTAGACCCTAATTTTTAACTAGGCCAGACACTAGGTCTCGATAGGGCCAAAAGCTAGTCAAAAACTATAAATAGAGCTAGAGAGCTCATTTTTGAAGCTAGCTTGTTGTAGAATTGAAGTTGAAAGAGCACTTTTGAGTAATCTAAAAGAACTCCATTGCTTCTCTCTTTGTCTTACCTTGTGTGCGTGTGTGTGTGTATGTGTGTGCATGTTAGTGTGCTTCTCACTCACACATTTGTGCCATCACTTGTTCGAGGTCTTCATACCATCCTCACGTCTTCCCTGATTGACATTAAAGGAGGTGCTACTCATCACAGAGCTACACCAAATTTTGGTGCCGTTGCTGGGGATCGAGCTTTGAGGACGAGCGTGTGATGGTAAGACGTAGAGTTGTGACGTTGGCGTTGTAGGTAATCTCTTTATTTTTCTTACTTTTCTCTTTTTTACTTCACCACCATCATCACCATCATCATCCTCACCATATCTGATCTCCATCTCGATCATCGCGAAAATTCAGTTTTTGATCATATCACCTTCTCCCTTCCATTTCCCTCATTTCACTTGTGAGAGAGAGCGAGAGAGTGATTTGTGTGCGCTGCTTTTGCATGTTTTTTGAGCTTCCTAGCAGGTTTTTGTTGTACCATCCTCTCCAGCATGCTGCGTAGGTACGGAAAAGCTCAGCCCTATCTCTGTGTCGCAGACCTCTGTTGATCGCGATCAACAGAAAAATCGCTCATTTGGTAAAACAAAGCACACCACAATGACACACATGAGGAGCACATTCCAAATCACTACATAAAATTTAAAAGTTCCGTCACGACCGACACTATCGATCGTGATCGACAGCCATGATCGACAGCCTCTGTCAATCGCGACCGAGAGCCTCTATCAATCGCGATCGACAGACCCCACGACCGACCGACTACCACATAGGATTCAGTCAATCGCGATCGACACCGTCGATCGTTGTAGCTCAATGATGAGTAGCACCTCCTTTAATGTCAATCCGGGAAGACGTGAGGATGGTATGAAGACCTCGAGCAAGTGACGGCACAAGTGCGTGAGTGAGAAGCACACAAGCATGCACACACATACACACACACGCGCACACACGGCAAGACAAAGAGAGAGAATCAATGGAGTTCTTTAGATTACTTTCAAAAGCTCTTACAAGTTCGTTTCAATTACAATCTACCCCAAAAATGAGCTCTCTAGCTCTTTTTATAGTTTTTGACTAGCTTTTGGCCCTGTCCAGACCTAGTGTCCGGCCTAGTTAAAAATTAGGTTCCAGGGCTTATTTGAGGGCTCAAACGAAGTCTAAAAATTATGAAATTTGGTAGGATGGTACTTCTAATACTCCTCAAGCTCGAGGACTCCTCGGCTTGCACAAAATGGAGTCTAATCTGCCAAAAACGGGATTTACAATGTTTGTGTAGTGATTAAAATCACTTGGGTTGTACATAATCTATGGGAAAAAATGATCTGGCCTTGTTGCCGTATTGTGCATGACTCCTTTGTTGCTTTGTATGCCAACACTCCCCCCTTCCTAGCGTCTGTCGCCCCTGACAGACCTTTGTTCGCGCGGGTGGTCGATGTAATATTGGATGACATTGGTGGCCAGTTCATGTTCTCCTATCCTTAAGCCTCTTGCTAGATCGGCTTCCAATGCCTCCCAATTGATTGCACCAGGGGTTTCTGGTTGCGGGGTGGTGTAGTACTCTGAATACATTGCTTGTTCACAAGCAAACAGTTGAAGCAGATGTGTCGGCTTTGGTGCGAAAATCTCCGAGTGGTACTCCCAGAAACCAGATCTGAACATTTCTTCGAAGGTCTGTTTGTAGCAGGCGGGGAGGTACTTGATGCGTGCATGCCAAGCGTAAGCCACACGGATACTGGGGGTGGTGCTCATGTCATACACCAAGTCGTAATTTCCATTGCTAAACCCCGGAAGACGTACCTGTGGCGCGGCTGCATTTCTAAAGGTCTTCAGCACTACTTGCATCATATCTAAGATTTTAAGCATCATTTGCGCTGCTACATCTGGCATGGGCTTCAAGCGCGGCATCCAGTGGCGAATGGTTCCCATCATATATGCTACCGATGGTGGTCCTTGTGGTGGCGCGATGTACGGGTAGTTCAGCCATTCCTTGCATTGCGCATTGTTCTGTACCTTGATATTAAATGCCTTCCACGACCTGCGGCGGGGAACTGGACCGTAGCATGGGTTGTACAGGAGGTGCAGTGGCGCGTTGTTCCATGTGCGTAGCATTTCTGGATAAGTCTCTAAAAGTTTCTGCCGCCATGTCGGTTGACGAATCTTGCCTTTTCGCACCTCTGGAGGAAGGTCTTCGGGTTGAAATTGGGTCGCAAAAGTAGGAATCTGACCCGTGACTCTTTGTATTTCTGCATTATAATCAGCCAAGATAATATAATATGGCCTGTACTGGAGTTCCGATGAGAGAATCAGGCGTCTCGATGACAAGTTCTTGAAGTAATCTGATTGTAAAACAGTCTCTTCTATGACCCTCATAGCCTGATTTTGCACTACGGTGCGCTCTTCATGCGAGGTCCCTATTTCCTCCACTTGTCGTAACCATGGCGGTCGTGGTGCCTCGAACGTGTCCTGCGCTTCTTCTGTTTGTTGGCCTCCTGGGAATGGTTGCGGATCATATTCTTCATCAAACGTTTGTTCCACAGGAATTTGCACAACTTCTTCGTCCGTGGGAGCCTCCGGAGGGGAAGATGGCCTCTCATATTGTAGTAGGCGTGTTTGCAATTCAGTTACCTGTTGCTGGAGATCTTTTATGGCCTCTGCGTCGGAGGGAAGCGAAGCTGCAGAGGGGGTGGTTGGAGGGGCAGCTGTTGGGCCTTGTTGGTGTTCCTGCTTCAGTTGTCCTAGCTCCTCCGATAGCTTATCGTGTGCTTCGAGTAGCATGGCATAATCTTCCAATATAATCTTGATATTATCGGGGGTCACTGCTTGAAACTTGGATGGGCTGATGGGTGCCCCCGGTGTGCTCTCAATAGCTGCCTCCAGGTTCTCTTGATTTTGTATTTGCAGACGTCTGTTCTCTTCCTGAGCAGCCGCAAGATGGCGTTTAAGTAGCGCCATATTTCGCTGAAGTTTTGAGTTGCGTTCCAGTTGTGTCCGTAGGTGACTTTCTACCACCTGCACTGCTTCCTAATCTACGTTCTGTAGCTGTACTTCCAATATATTATGGGCGTCTTGGAGGGTTTGGAACTGTGTGTGGAGGCGAGCATTCTCCTCTTCTAGTACCGCAAGGCGGAGCTGTAGTGTCGCAGAGTGCTCTTGCAGGCGTGCGTTTTGTTGCTGAAGCTGAATGTAATATGTTCTTAAATTTGATATACAAGCCAACATGGTGTCCAATGCATTACCTATAGATGAGTGGGGGGTGTTTACCGTGGAAGATGCATGGGAAGGGAATTGGGGAAGGGAGATAGTGAATGATGTGTCTACGAAAGTTGTGTGTGTGGGTGTAATTGGTGGAGGGGGAATGGGAGGAGGTGAACCCGTGGGTGGTGGGGCCGTGGGTGGTGAAATGTCCATTCCTTCAGGAGTGGGTGTTAGTGTGGGGCCTGCCATATACACTGGTATGGTAGGTGGTGTGTGTGTGGAAGTGGTGAATAGGTGTGAAGTGGGGTGGGGAGCTGAAAAGACAGGGAATGGTTGAGGGCCTGGTTGAAAAGCCCTAGCAAAGATGTCCTGGAGGGATTGTAGAAATGGAGAGAGGGATATCGGGGGTTGGGGTCGTAAATTTGAGGAGGGTGGAAAGGGTGGCATGGTAGTAGGGAAACCCATGAATGTGGATCTGGGGTCAGGATGACCCGTGGCTGAAGGCCTTGGGGATGGTTGTCCTAGGGCAGGCTCGGGAAGGGTTTCGGTGGGTTGTGTAGTGATGGGGTTTGCTTCAAAGGTCGGGTTATCAGTGGTAGAGAATAGGGTGGCACTAGAGATGGGAGTACGAAAGATGAAGGTTGGGTCAGTGGGTTGAGTGGTCGATGGGATTTCCACTGTCTCTGTTCTCGGAGGCGATGGTGGGGGAGTAGGTGGTAGTGGTTCGGTGGACTCTTCATGGGTGGCCGGGTGCTGTTGACTAGCTGTTTGGGAGGTTGGTGTAGTAGTTGGCTCCTCTGCAACTGTAACGGGAATTTGGATATTTTTACCTGAGCGAGGCCGTGTCTGGAACCTTCGTGGGTCATATTGAACTGAAGGCCTCTGAATGGCAGTGCGCACAGCTTCTACAACTCCATATGTTTCTGCCATCAATAAGAGACCTTCCCTGTACTCTGAGTCAACTCCCGCTTCTTCCAACAACTGAGTCATAAGTACTCTGCTGCTCTGTTCAGTGAGTAACTGCTGCGATCGCACTCTTTCCATAATCTGATACAGCCTTCGGAGTTCTGCTGTATATGCTGGGGCTTCAGTGGTCTCTTCTTCATATGCTTCTTCTTCTTCCGGTTGTCCGTGTTGTTGACTTTGCTGAGCGTCACTCCAATGGACATGTCTACCGTCTGTAGACTTTCTTCTTCTCCGCGAGGATGTGCCCTGCTCCTCTGCCTCTGAATAAAACTCCACGTCAGAGAATTGTGTGCTTTGTAGGAATGCTTCGAAATCCTGGGGGTCCAATCCTTCAGCCTCTCCGGTGGCAGCAAACTCGAATTCAGGTGTAACCGGAGGAGCCGATGGGGTGGGTTGTGTCGTAGTGTCAGATTCCGACCTGGGTATCCTAATGGTAAAAGGAGGTACAGTGCCCTCTCTTAATGGTGATGCCTCAGGAGTAGTCAGGACTTCCCTTGTCTGGACACACGGAATCGCGCCCCTCATGCGCTTGGACTGATGTGTGGATGTCTTGAGCCTTTTAAACATTTGTAATTGTGCCCAAGTTAAGGCACGCTCAATGGGGACATCATATGCCAAGCATCGGTAAATGATGCGTGTGAGTGCACAGCATCCGTTCACCACTAATTTCCTAGAAGCCCGTTTGTTCGCTTCATACAACTGATCTATAATCCACACTGGTAGCTTAATAGGTAGCGCACCTGCTTCCGCCAAGTAGAGAGCAAACCAGATCTTCTTGTGTGGTTGCGTGAATCGGTCTTGACCGGGGAAGGCGAAATGTTGCATGCACATGCGGAGAGGGATGGACACATTTGGGGTGAGGGCTGCCATGTCTTTTAGCTTCACTACTTTCCTGTCCTTCATGTTATTGGGAACGAGAGCATCCTTTTCTGAGGGTACATGCGTGCCATGCATCTTTAAAGCATCACTCACTAGCTCCACAGTAAGTTCAAACCTCTTCAACTCGTTGTTGCCCAGCAATGAGGGGAGAACAAATGATCCGGGTTGGTCCTTATCTTCATGAGCTTGTAATGTAGAGACCAGATAGTAACATCGGAGGAGGTCGGGTTTAGGTAGTGGGGCTTCAAAATATTCCGCCAACCCTGCTCGTTGCCATATGATCTGGAGGTCTTCGGTGTTCTGTAAAGTCTCGAACTCCTTGGAGAAAAATTGGAAACGCACCCATGATCTGTCATACTCGCATTTAGACTCCCAGATATACTTGGCCTCACCTAATGGACCGGGCATGCCATTGAACCAATGAGAATTCGCATGAACTCTTTCCGTGATTCCTGTAGGGGGATCTGGCACCGGGAGTTGCTGGAGGTGTTGCATCTCCACTGGTCGTTCAGTCGGGGGCACATCCACAGGTAGGCTATCCACATCAATCCCTGCAGTGAGTATCCCTACTTGTGAGCCCGAACCTGTCGCTTCTGCCATTTCTCTTCTTGCTTTCTGATTCTGTGAGAATATAGAATCATGTGTTAACATCGTAATGGACAAAATAAATCCGTTATTGTCCCCGTTACAACATTGACATGAGGTAGATGGTGAGTTAGTGGTTAGTAAGTGCACGAAGACAGTGAGTGTAGTTAACGTTTGTGTATTCCTAGGAGACTAATGCCGTTAGTAAGTGGGGTGAATTTACAAATCTGGGTCGGGGGGTTTATTACAGATCTTAGACTGCCAAATGCAGTGGATGGGCTTTGCTTTCGGTTTCGTAGAGACTCCAGGGAGCTGTGTCGGTGTCGCCGTTTGGGAATGGGGCCTTTTAGGGATCCACTTATAAGTGATTACATGCATACTCATGGGTCTTTGTGTGTTCCTAAGTGTTGAGCACGAGGGAATTCTGGTGGTACTCGTAGATGGGTTATGCTGCATAGGTTGCGGCCTTGGCTTAACTACTTGTGCCCGCAAGCAAGCCTTAGGCACCCAAATTTGTCTAGATTGTGGGCTTGCCTTCATCGACTTCTTGGGCACCCAAATAGATTTTACTTTAGCAGAAGAATTTCTGAAAGACTTCTTATTAGCGTCGTGTTGTTGGCTACTAATAAGAGGCTTTGCCCGTGTGGTTGACGGTGGTGCAACCGGTCGTTCGCCTTTCCGCACCCACATCTGGTTGAGTTTCTGGGGCATTCTGCTGCGCAGGTACTTTTGATCTCGGACATAGGTAGTACTCGGCTTCTTCTGCCTGTGATCCACCTTTGGTTGCTGCCTCCTTCTGACCTTTGGAAAAGAAGGGAGTTCCGTTGCATCCCTGACTCCTTTTTTGCAAATGTCATTCCTCTGCAACACAGGGTTTTGAACAAGAACAGCATGGTCATCTTCATGTGTACCCCTGGAAGGACCAGGAGTCTGTGCCTTTCCTAGTTCCTTGAGTGCTCCATTGTCTAATTCTACTGTAACTCGACTATGATTGACCCAAACCTGGAGAAGTCCACTTCTTAGGTTTAGATTGACTGCTTGGTCATAGATCCAATCCTGACCCAAGACTAGAGGTTCAGTGAGATCCTCATCTTGACACACCAGTACTTTAACTGTCATTGCCTCATCATGAATGTAAAGGGGAAGTTCCGCCTCGCCCATGCAAGGGGTTTCCACGCCTCCCAATCCTATGAGGTATGCTTCCACAGGATGGACAGTTAACTGTAACTCTTGACAGTAAGACAACTTAACAGCGCTAGTGGCAGCACCTGAGTCAATCAAGGCTCTTACAGTCCTTGCACTCTTTCCTTGTCCTATGTCTATGGTTATGAAAGGACGTCTATCAATTATTCTATTCGAGCTTGTTCCTGCAACTTCACACATGGCTATGGGAAATCCTTGGTCCGCAGAGTCATTCGCTCCAGGCTGATCTCTACCTTGCCTTCGTAATTTCATCCTTCTGATGCGTTCTAAAGCCTCTGCTTGAGCTTCTTCTCTAATTCTCTTTTCTTCCTCTTTGCGTTTCTTAGCAGTGTTGAGTCGGCTAAGCATTTCCTCCGTGAGGGGTTCCTGATACAACTTGACTCTGCAACCGCTAATATAATTTGGGAGAACATCACCCTCTAATGTGGCCAATTGCACTGCTCCACTTGTGGAGATCCTATTGATGATCATAGGTCCGTAGCCTCTCTTTTCTAGCTTCCTTGCGTGTTGTTTGAGTGTATAGACCAAGACTAGATCTCCTGCTTTCAAGCCTTTATCCTTCACGTGGGCATCAAAGTATGCCTTCTGTCTCTTCTTGGCGGCATATATTCCTGCAGCGGCTCTTAGTCTTGTTTCTCCTAATCGTTCAAGGTCAAAGATCCTAGAGGAGAGCTCGTGACCTGTCCATTCGTGTTCTTGTGCTACTCTCAATGTAGGGATTAGGAAGTCCAAGGGTAGCACAGCGTTTTGGCCGAATACCATCTGAAAGGGGGTGGCTTGGAGTACCGTTTTGTAGGCAACTCGGTATGCCCAAACAGCATGGTGTAGCTGTTTGTCCCAGTCAGAGCGTTTAGTGTTCACTAATTTTGTCAGCACATTGCACAAAATCTTATTAGTGCTCTCAGCTTGACCATTAGCTTGAGGGTGATAAGGGGCAGACTTCTTGTGTATTACCAAGAATTCTTGGAGTAGATTTTCAATCACTTTGTTCAAGAAATGAGTGCCTCTATCACTTACAAGCTCTATGGGTAGTCCGTATCTCGTGAATACATTCTCAAACAAGAATTTGGCCGTTGTTTGAGCATCGTTCTTGGTTGTAGCTTTTACCTCTACCCACTTGGTGAGATAATCTGTTGCCACAATGATGTATTCCGCATGAGAACCTTTCGCTGGGGGATTAATAGGACCTACGAAGTCTATTCCCCACTTAGAGAATGCACGTCCACCCATCATAGGTTTCAGTGGCATCTCATCTTTGTGTATAGGATACTGAGTCCTTTGACAGATATCACACCGTTTCACATAGGTATGTGCATCCATGTGAAGGGTGGGCCACCAGAAGCCCGCAAACAATATTGCCTTGATCACCCGATCTGGTCCAAAGTGTCCTCCTGCTACACCTTGGTGAGCAGTTTCTAAGATCTTAAGATATTCACTCTCATGGACACATAATCTCAGGTAACCATCTTTACCGCGCTTATATAGATTATCACCTATGAGTGAATAATCCAGGGCTTCTTGTTCTAAACTCCTTTTCCTAGCTAGAGTCATGTCTGGGGGGAATGTGTTTGTCCGCAAGAATGATACTAGAGGTTCACTCCAATCTGGCACAATGGATATTTGATAGAGAGTGGCATGTTCCACAGGTGGTTTAGTGCAACAGATTGGGCATTCCTTGCACAACTTTTGGACATCCGCGTCCATAGTTGGCCAATGCACTCCGAATCTTTTTAGAGTCTGCAATGTTCGTTGCTTTGAATGGTGTTGCTCTAACGCACCTACATGTGCTAATTGCAACCATTTAGCGTACTCATCCTCTTCTACGCAACAAGCCAAGATCCCTTGATCTGTGTGCTTGTACATGCTGCCTGCCATGATATGGTACTTTTGGGCTTTTACGATCTCTCTATTCCGTGTGTTCACCACTGGATGATTAGGCCCGTATGTCAATACTGGTACTATTGGCTTGGCCCACTGCGGCACCACTTCCAAATTAAACAAGTAAGCGTCAGGAAGGTCATCTGGGACTCCTTGTGGGGCTTCTCCCGATGTGAGCCTAGAGAGATGATCTGCTCTCAAATGAGTCCTTCCTTTTCTTACCACAACCTCGAAGTCGTATTCCATTAGCAAGAGAAACCATCTCACTAATCTTCCTGTATTGCATGGCTTGTTTACTAAGTACAACAATGCCTGATGGTCCGTAAAAAATTTAAACTTATTTGCAAGCAAATAGTGCCTAAATTTCTTGACTGCATATACCATGCCTAATCCTTCGCGCTCTGTTGTGGTGTAATTCCGTTCAGCCGCATTCAATTGTCTGCTGGCGTAGGCAATTGGAAGATCCATATTACCTTCACCAGTAGGTTGTGCAAGTACACATCCAATAGCGTAATTGGATGCGTCAACATGAACATGGAATGGCTTATTCCAATCTGGTGTGGTCAAGATTGGTGCTGAACATAATCTTCGTTTAAGTTCTTGGAAGGAATTCTCACATTCATCCGTCCACTCAAAGTTTGTCAATAGTCCGTACATGGGCTTTGCAATGACAGCATACATGTGTATAAATCATCGATAATAACCGCAATGCCCCATGAAAGCTTGTACTTCCTTGACATTCTTTGGCCTAGGTAGCTCCGCTATGGCTCTCACTTTTTCTTCGTCGGTAGATATGCCATTCTTTGACACGATATGTCCTAGGATCTTGCCTTGCCTGACCATAAAAACACACTTTTCGGGGTTCAGGCAGACTTGATATTCTCTACATTTGTCAAAGATTTGTTTGAGTTCAGGAATGTGGGTTTGCCTAACATTGGAATGAGCACAGAGATCATCAACATAGACTTCTAAACTCTTTCTCAGGAACTCCTTAAACACATGGCACATCAGCCTCTGGAAGGTGGCTGGTGCATTGGTAAGCCCAAATGGCATTACTCTAAAAGCAAAAATGCCCCATTCTGTGGCAAAGGCTGTCTTATGCTGATCCTCTGGAGCTATGGCTACTTGATTGTAACCCGAGAATCCATCAAGGAAACTGTACACTTCCTTGCCTGCCACTCTTTCTAGGAGATGTTCTGTGATGGGAAGCGGATAGTTATCTCGAATCGTGGCGGCATTAACCTTTTTCAAGTTAATGCACACACGCAGCTTGCCATTCTTCTTGGGCACCACTACGATGGGGGATACCCATTCGGTGTGCTCAATTTCGTAGATAAATCCAGCTTCAACCAATCTATCTATCTCTTCCTTGATCTTAGCAGCGTAATTATCGTTATATGTATATGGCTTTTGCTTAGAGGGTTTAGCATCTGAGGTCATGGGAATGGTGTGTGAGCATATATCCGGGTCAACCCCTTTCAAATCCTTGTAACTCCAAGCGAATACATCTCTGTATTCTCTTAGCAAGGCAATCAATTCGTGCTCTTCTTCTTCTGTCAGGTCATGGCCTATATACGTGCATCTCTCCTCTCCTTCTTCTAGGGCCACTACTATTTTCTTTGTGGTTTCTTTGTTATCATAGGCCTCTCCTGATTGTGCCTCTCGTTTAGGCATTCTTATCATGACTCTCCTGTCATCTATCTCATACTTCTTAAAATTTTCTGGGACCTCAAACAAAGATTCTTCTCCTTCCGGTGAGGCTTCTCTCTTCTTTCGTTTCTTTCCTTCTTCCTTTGGGGTCACATGTGTTGCTAATCTTATATCATTTGTAACCTCTCCATGCCTCTGGGGTTGAAATTCTATTTCATGGAAGTATTCTTCATCTGATGCAAATGGTGGGTCCACAATGATTGACTCTAGATCGGAGTCACTTGCATCCTCAAATGCATCAGGGCTAGGTTCGCATTCTTCTAGAACTGCCTCTCCCATGATTGGCTCTATGGAGAAGACTGAGATATCATAGCCATCCTCATCACAGTGAGGTGTCCATTGTTCTTCATTGATGGCTACGTCCATTGTTGCTAAAATTTCTGCCCAGCCATGGGGTTCAAATTCCTCGTCTGGAAAAACTACAGGTGCATAGGCTGGGTCTTGAATGGGTCTATGAGTTTCGTTCGCACCTACCTCTCTGGCTTTCTCTCTCTTCTCTTCTTCTACTGCTACCTTGCACATCCATAAGTGAGTATCTTCATGCATCCATGAGGATCCAGATCCTATGGAATGCACCGATTCTGTGTCATCTTTGGCTCTATGGATGGGATTCCATTGGATAGGTGGGACATCTCTATGGGAATAATCCTTGAGATTGACTTTGGTTGTAACACCTAAGTGCTGCAGGTACAAAGAATTGGTCCCCCAATCCTGTACCACTTGCAACTGTCGCATGAATGGTCTTCCCAAAATCATCTCATAGGCATGATTCTTGCTGAAGTCACATATGGCAAAGGTATGTTCAAACTCGACACCACAAGTGGAGAGAGTTATTCCTTCTAGCAATCCTAGGGGTCTCTCTATGTGACCATCGGCCATCTGCAATTTCATTCTTGTTGGCCTGAGTGCTGGCTTGCCCCAACGCTTCCAAAGGGAAGTAGTGGCAATTGCAACTCCTGCACCTGAGTCTAAAATTGCCTTGGTGGTGTACTCTTGGTAGGTGATGGGAAGATAGGTGTTCCCTTCTTCGCCTTCACACATATCCCCTATCTTATCCAAGGGAATTTCTGGCACTGTCCTATGGGATCCTACCTGGGAACGAGGTTTTGCTATCTCTGGCACTTGTTTGGCTACATGTTTCCATAATTCAGGTCTAACCTTGAGTAGCTCTTCTAACTTGAGATTACACTGCACATTAGTGTTCTTCACTACCTCTGTGTTCCTAGGAATGACTGAGTCGTCGTTCCTTACCATGACTGTGGGTGCTCTCATACATGTGGACTTTGCTTCCCATGGGCCTGTGAAGTGGGGTAGCTCTTGTATGGAATTAGACTCAAAGTCTAATCTCTCGTGAGACTGAACACTCTCATGCTCCCCGTAAATAGATGGGATGTCTTGTGGGAATTGGTCGTGTGCATCGTCCACAAGTTCAAAAGGAGGGGCGACCTCGCTTTCGTTATCCCATTTGTCTTCTTGAATCTCTCGTAGGAAGTCTGGTGCAAACCGATTCATAGAAGAAGAAGTGTCTGGCTCCGTAGAATTGGGCGCATAAGCAACCTGTGGAGGAGGGCTGATTCTATTGTTGACTCTCTCCTCGTTCTCGCAAATGGCTGGAGCACAAGCTTCTCGGGGAGGACCACTTATTCTATTACTTTTCCGAACAGGCTCACACATTCCCTGAGAAGGAATGTAGGCAACCTGTGGAGGTACTTGAGCTTTCGAGGGAGGCTCATCTGCCTTTTGGGGGGGAAGATAAGCTTCTTGGGGAGGCCCACGGGCTTCCTGAAGAGGCTGGCTTACCCGTTCTCTTGCCCTTTCCTTTCTTTGAGGGGTAGGTTCCTTTTCTGGCTGTGCTATTGGCCTCTCTATTCTTTCTAAGGAGGGGAAGTTGTCCGGTTTAGGGGCATTGGCCACATACACTTCTGATTGGGAATGATTCCTGTTTTTGCTTGCTTCTTCTTGGTCTTGATTTTTTTCTTCCTTGTCAGATCTTGCAATTATCCTCTCTAACTTCTCTAGGAATCCATCCAAGTGTAATTGCGTTTTGGCTGAGCCTGAGTAATTGAAAAGGCGACTGGCTTCAAACATAGTCTGAGCCAATGCGACCATTTTCGCGCATAGTTTGGTTCTTTCTATCTCTAGGTCGGCTCTAGGATAGCACTTGTCATGATCCGTGACGTTTGGCCCTTCTTGGATTCTGGCCTGATATGCCTTAAGCATCATGTCTATGTCTTCGGGAGTGGGATCAGCTAATACTGATCCTGTTTGGGGTGGTGGGTGGGTTGCGTGGGCTGTCTTAGAGGGTGAAGGGATGGAGGGTGATGGGGATGGTAGCGGTGGGAATGTGTGAGAGTGCGGTTGAGACGTGATCTCTATGATTTTAGCCTTGGTTTCTCGTAGACTTTCCTCAAGTTCACTCATCTTCTTTGCCCATTGCCTTTTCATGCGTTCGCGGCTATCTTTCCAAGCTCTTGTTCTCTTTTTATTTTGGCTCTCAGTATCGCTAGCATCTAGGCTCTTTTCCTGGCCTACCCCTTGGTTTTGCTGCAATGCCTGAGCCCTAGTGACTACCTGCACTGGTGCAGTGGAAGTGACGCTTCCTGAGGAGTCTACCACTAACCCAACAACGTTGATAGGGGTGATTTTTGGCATGCTATTGGGGTTCTTTGGGCAATCTCGTAAGAGATGCTCTTTTCCGCAATCTTGGCAGAAGCCTTGGATCGTCACCGACTGGGTTTGCGTAGGTGGAGGCAAGGGACAATCACGAATGAGGTGATCTCCTTGGCATCTGTAGCACGGTCCTCTAGGAAATGGTGGTCGTACTTGCCTAGGTTGAGGTCTAGGGTTGGGGTTTGTATACATGATGTTCGTGTAATCTGACTCCCAACTAGGTTCGTTCGACTCTTCACCATAGTAGGACTCTCCATGTTCTGGGGACTGCATGTAGTAAGCCTGGGGGCTATCCACATGGGTAGCATCAAAGCTATGGTCACTTGGGTCATTTTCTGAGATCAATGGGGTTACTGGAACTATAGCTCTATTCAGGTTCTCTTCTGCAGCAGTATACTTTACCGGAATCACATTAGCTGGGGCAGGGGGTTGTTGTGCTAGCACAGGCTGAGGCCTTTGTTGGGCCTGATACTGTGGTTGGTAGGTTTGTTGGGGTCTAGCATATTGTGGTGGTGGATTTTGGTTCTGGTATCTGCCTTGTTGGTAGGGTTGCGGATAGGGTTGCCTAACTGCCTGCTTGTTGTATGGGCAATCTTGTGCGGTGTGATTGGTGTATCTCCGTTCTATGGTGCAGTACTGGCTACTAGGGTTTACTTGGGGTTGAGCCATAATGGGACAGACGTTCGCCATATGGTCACCACCGCATGTATAGCACCTTTTCACAGGGGCAAACCTTGGGATTTGTTTGCTAGTTACACCTAGTTTCTGGGCCACTTTCTCTGCGAGTTCCTCAATTGATGTGGATTGCATGGAAGAGTGACTAGATGCACTGTCTGAATCTTTGTAAATTTTGGACAGCTCTAGCTCTTCTCCTAGGTTATCTTCAATGTCAATGCATATACGTACACACTCTTCTATGGTCCTAGGGTCTTTCAGATACACGTAGGATCTCAATTTTGGGCTTAGCAATCCGTCAAGAAATAAGGCTACTTGTTTAGCAGATGTGGGTAGCTCCGAAATAGGGCACCTTTCAAGATATTGTCTAAATCTTCTTCCTGCAAGTCTCACAGTCTCTTGAGGGGTTTGCTTGAAGCTGTGAATCAGTGAGGAGGTGTTGTGTCTTATGCCGCTCTTAGAGAACTCTATAATGAATGCCTCTAGGAGTTGATCTATGCTCCTGAACTGGCGTTCATCTAATGGCTGAAACCACGTAAGTGCTGTGTTCCTAAGGGTTAGACCGAAGGCATTGTACTGCGTGAACAGATCCTCCACTTGTTCCGCTCTCAAGACTTGCTTGAACTCTGCCACATGATCATAGGGATCTCCTGTGCCGTCAAAGTAATTCTTCATGGACTTAACTAGCTGGGTGGGTCTCAAAGTTCTTGTGTGCTCTCTAGGCCTCGGCAGAGGGAATCCATCTACATTTCTTTGGTTCCTGTGGGCTCTATGCATCTCAGGTTCTACCCTATTCGTCTCCGTTCTCGTTCTTTCTCTGCCCACTGGATTGGCAAAACTTACTTCCGGTCTATCTCTACTTCTGTCTCTTTGCGTACCATGAGCTTGGGATGTTCCAGCTCCAGGGTGACCATAGGCTACATTTGATCTTGGTTGGGGGAAAATGAATTCGCCCTTCCAAGTATAAGCATGCCTATCATTTTCTGTCACCACAAAAATCCTCTCTGACGTGTGGTCTAAGTAGGTCACTCTACCTGGGCTATCTGGATCCTTAAACTCATAGATCATGATTGTTCCTATGTCAGTTGGGTGATCCGGTTTATACCTCCAGAAGGCTTCGTCCGTTTCTCGATTGAGAAGCAAATCTATGCACTTGTTATCTTGGGGGATCCACTCAGGCGTGATAATCCTAGTGAGAACTGATTTACCTCGAGGGGTTCTAGGTTCCGCACCCATGTTTCCTTGTTCCAAGTCACCTAAGTCCGCTTCTGAGATTACATTTCCAAATTCATCTGTCCTATCTGGATGACTGGTGACTACGTATATGGTTCCTTCCTTGTCCAGGTATGCACCATTTTCAAATTTGACAGCTGGGTGCTCTAGTCCAATGGATTGGTCAGGGTTTTTAATCTGGACCACAGATCTTCCTAGGCCGTCCTCATAGATGCTAGCACCTAATCGGTTGGTCCTAAGGTATTCCAACTGTGTTTTGTAAGGGCCTTCTACCCTGTACAAGTAAGGCACACCTGAACTTCCCGTAGGCCTGTCCATGCCTTGAGACATCTCTGACTCACTGGTATCAGAGCTAGGGTAATGAGAGTGGCGACTCAACTGCTGGGCCCAGGACCTAGCAGTGTGGTTGACACTAGCCTCTGAAGACCTAAGGCTTTGTCTCTCTCTTACTAGGTGTCGTCCTGATCTAAGGTTCATATGCCTAACTGATTAGCCCAAATTTTTGCCCAGAGTACAACCTCGTTGCCGATCAATTGGTACCAGTCACTTGATTCTTTTTAGTTATTCCTCGTGTTTAAAGTCTTGTCTGCTATTACGTCGTCAGGAATACTTGAATGTTCTTCGTACTTTCAGGTTGATCGTTCCACGTTAGGTTCTTTCCTTTATGTTGTCGACAGTACAGAGATTAAGTTTTTAGCTTGAACTTGAGTTTTTAGGTAGTCTTCAACTTGATAGTGGCCTATCGTCGCCCTGACTTACTCCTACTTCTAATCGCTCTTAGCCTAGGCTAGGAATTGACGAAGAGGAGTTGAGAATATTCCGACCTTTCTTGCCGAACCTTGCTCTTTAGTGCTCGAGAAGTTGATTCTCAAGCGTGTGCCACACCCTTGCTTGGATACTCTCAATTGCTTCTCAATAGGCCTGCATAAATCTCAAGATTAGCTCCAAGTAGACCTTTCAATTGACAGACAATTTATTTCAGACACTTTTTTAATGATCCTTGTTCCCCCTTTTGCATTGTTAGAAATTTACTCTAGAGCTCCCTTGGTGTTCCTACCCCTCAGTGTGTCAACTTCCAAATATCCTATCTGAAAATCAACGCGTTATTCTTATAAAAAACAGTTGAGGGCGTGTAGTATATGTCACGAGCTTTCCGACAAGCCCTAGAGCTCAGAAAATGGATTTCGTATGAAAAAGTTATGACCGTTCAGGGTTTAGTGGGTTAACTAGACAAACAGAACCTTTCGGGGGTTTTAATGCATTTTCTAAGGCCTTTGTAAGTAGATGAGTACATGAAAGTGCAAATATGCCCAAAATTTAGCCTAAATTTCCAAAAATTCACTCCTTAATTTTTTTGCCGAAAATGCCTGTCTATCGCGATAGACGGTGTCTGTCGCGATAGACACAATCTATCGTGGGGGCTGTCTGTCGCGATAAACGGTGTCTGTCGTGAAATTCGGTCTGTCGCGATAGACGGTGTCTGTCGCGATAGACGGTATCTGTCGTGAAATTCGGTCTGTCGCGATAGACGGTGTCTGTCGCGATAGACGGTATCTGTCGCGGATTTCTGTCTGTCGCGATAGACGGTGTCTGTCGCGATAGACGGTATCTGTCGTGAAATTCGGTCTGTCGCGATAGACGGTGTCTGTCGCGATAGACGGTATCTGTCGCGGATTTCTGTCTGTCGCGATAGACGGTGTCTGTCGCGATAGACGGTATCTGTCGCGGATTTCTGTCTGTCGCGATAGACGGTGTCTGTCGCGATAGACGCTATCTGTCGTGAAATTCTGTCTGTCGCGATAGACGGTGTCTGTCGCGATAGACGGTATCTGTCGCGGATTTCTGTCTGTCGCAATAGACGGTGTCTGTCGCGATAGACAGTGTCTGTCGCGATAGACTGAAAAAATGCAAATTTTTGGAAAACTTCTAGTGTTCTAGAGTGCCCTCAAGGTGTAGGTTACAGTGATAAACATGCATTCACAAAATGTTAAGATTTTCTGTCTGTCGCGATAGACAGAGGCTGTCGTCCCGGGACCTGTGCAGAGCCTGTCGTACCTGCGCACACTGCTGGGGATGATGGTACAGCAAAAAACCTGCAAAATAGCTCAGAAAACGTGCAAAAACAGCACATGCAAGTTCGCTCTCTCGCTCTCTCTCACAAGTGAAATGAGGGAAATGAAGTGGAGGTGGGGATATAGTCAAAAACTGAAATTTTCGCGATGATGGAGATGGACGTGGGAGATGGTGATGATGATGATGGTGAAGAAAGTAAAAGAAATTCGATGAGAGTGAAGAAAATACCTACAACTCCAACGCGTCAACTCTACGTCTTACCATCACACGCTCGTCCTCAAAGCTCGATCCCCGGCAACGGCGCCAAAATTTGGTGTAGCTCAATGATGAGTAGCACCTCCTTTAATGTCAATCCGGGAAGACGTGAGGATGGTATGAAGACCTCGAGCAAGTGACGGCACAAGTGCGTGAGTGAGAAGCACACAAGCATGCACACACATACACACACACGCGCACACACGGCAAGACAAAGAGAGAGAATCAATGGAGTTCTTTAGATTACTTTCAAAAGCTCTTACAAGTTCGTTTCAATTACAATCTACCCCAAAAATGAGCTCTCTAGCTCTTTTTATAGTTTTTGACTAGCTTTTGGCCCTGTCCAGACCTAGTGTCCGGCCTAGTTAAAAATTAGGTTCCAGGGCTTATTTGAGGGCTCAAACGAAGTCTAAAAATTATGAAATTTGGTAGGATGGTACTTCTAATACTCCTCAAGCTCGAGGACTCCTCGGCTTGCACAAAATGGAGTCTAATCTGCCAAAAACGGGATTTACAATGTTTGTGTAGTGATTAAAATCACTTGGGTTGTACATAATCTATGGGAAAAAATGATCTGGCCTTGTTGCCGTATTGTGCATGACTCCTTTGTTGCTTTGTATGCCAACAATCGTGACCGACTGAAATTTGACAATTGACACTAGAATTCACGTGTACACGTGTCCATCGCAATGAATAGGCCCACGATTGACTGAAATTTCGCCTGAATTCTCGCAAAAAGTGTCGATTGCGATTGACATCATCAATCGCGATTGACAAGACTCACAACCCACTCTGTCGATCACGATTGACACTGTCAATCGCGACTGACGTGTCGATCGCGATCGACAGCCACGATGGACACCTCTGTCAATCGCAATTGACAGACCTGTCGATCGCGATTGACAGGCATTTTCGGCCAAGTTTCTAGGGTTTTTTTTTATTCCAAGTTTTTGGGGGTAAATTCTAGGCATACTTATCAAGCAAATAGTGATTTGCGAGGTCCCAACACTAGTAACTTGAGAGAAAACCTTCTTGATAACCTGGTTTACCCTATTTTAACCCTAGATCCCTGAACAGTCATAACTTCCTCATACAAAATCCGTTCGGAGTGATCTTGGGCTTGTTGGAAAGCTCGTGGGGAGGACAACAAAAACTTCCACTGGTTTCGGTAAAATTAATACCAGGATTATTAGACATAGTATTTTTAAGTGGACCATAACCAAGGGGAGGAAAACTCAAGGATCTCTAGAATTGTGTTCCATAGAGACATGGTGCAAATTGACATGTGAATTACATGAATGAAAGTGATTTTCTGTGTCATTTGAATCTAAGTATTGAGCTAACTTTGGGACTTTTACAGGTCCACTGAGAGCACTAGAAGGCATCCAAAGCAAGGGCATTCTGCAAGCTTGAGAACGGGGTTCTTGAGCACTAAAGATCAAAGGATCAGCAAGTGAGGTTGGAATTCTCTCAACTCCCTCGGTCAATTCCTAGCTTAGGCTAAGTGTGAATAGTGCTAGAAGTAAGTCAGGGCGATGATAGGCATCTATCAAGTTGAAGACTACCTAAGCACTCAAGTTCAAGCGGAAACATAATCTCTCTGTGCGATCGATAACTGTAAAGGAAAAAGAACTTAACGTGGTACGAACAACTTAAAGTGCAGAAAGTCACACAAGTATTCCTGACGACGTGATATCAGACAAGATCATAAACACGATAATCAACTAAAGAGAACCAAGTGACTGTTACAAATTGATCGGCAACGAGGCTGTACCTTGGGTAAAAATTGGGATTACTCAGCTAAGCATATGAACCTTAGATCAGGACGACACCTAGGGAGAGATAGACAGAGTCTTAGGTCTTTAGAGGCTAGTGTCAATCATACTGCTATGTCTTGGGCCCAGCAGTTGAGCCATCATTCATACTACCCTAGCTCTGAGACTAGTGAGTGTTGCTCTAAGGGTTGCCCATAATTTTTCTCATGCTATGGCATCCTTTAGTCCTCATGAAAGTACCTTCTTTTTGTAAATTAGGAGATGTCCATATGAACACTCTCCTAAAACCCCTTTTTTGATAATTCCTCAAGTCTATGGTATTGAAGCCTTTCCTTGAAAAATCCTTTTTGAACAACTCCTTTTTTAACAAACACAAAAAAACCCACGTAGAAATCCATGCGCTCCCTCTCTCTCTAGGTAGTTATCTTTTTGAAATTCCCATATCACATGAGATTCTCTTTTTGATTTAGCACATGTGGTCTTTAAAACCACATGTTTTATTCACATATGCCTCTCTTCTTCTCTATATAAAGAAGAGCCTCATTTGTAAAAGGGGAGGTCCCTTGGCCATGGCCTTGGCCTACATTTTGGTAATGGAAGAAGGTGTCATTTGTTACTCTCTTGCCTCCTTGTGTGCAATGGCGTTGGTCTTGGTGTATGGATTTGCATGTGTGTGTGCATGGTTGGGAGGATGTTCCCCTTTGCTCCTTGTGACGTTGGCCATTGTTGCCATTGCTCCATGAGTGTGGGTGAACCTCTCCTCTCATTCTTTGCCCCAACTTGGAGAAACTCACTTCCATGTGAGGCGGTTAGGGTTTGTTGCCTTCCTTATTCTCAACAATTTTGGCGCCGTTGCCGGGGACGTTGGCCTTTAGCCGTTGGTTTTTCCAAGTTTGCGTTTCCATACTTCGTGAGATGCACCTTGACACTTGGAGGAGGATGAATACGTGTGGCCTTCGGTTGGCCTAGGATACCTCTCTTCTTTTAAGTTTTTAAGTAGTTTTAGTTCAATTTTTTGTTGGAAGCACAAAAACACCCCCTAACCCCCTCTTCTTTCTCTCCCCCTCTAACATACACACATCCCTACACACACTTTGGCATCAACTCTGTCCCTTGCATTTCTTGAAGTTGATGTTGATCTTGGAAAAAGGGATGGTAGCTCTCTTCCTTTCCCCTCCCTCTTTTCATTTTCGAAGTATGAACTTCAATTAGGCCGCTTTGGAATTATGTTTTTTTGAAGAACATCGAAAGACTGGGTTTTAAGGACGTTGTCTAAGAAAGGGTAGGTAAGGAATGAACTCCCCACTTCCTTGAATTAACTCCCCACTTCTTTGAATTAACTCCTGCATCCGCATGCGTGAAATCTGCAAGGTCTGTCGAACCTAGTTCCAAGGAGAACCTTTGAATGACTGTACCTAATGGTGTCAGAATTTTGTCATTCTCTCTCTCTGAACATATGGCCTTTCGACATATTTTTGGGTTGCAAGACGGGTAAACTCCTTTCTCCGCCATACACCATCGCTGAGGTGATCCTCCAGGCTGTCACGGGTTGAGCTCTTCGCTCCCCAAGTGCCTGTGGTGTGCAAAGGAGCTCCAATGGGGGGGTGATGGAATGATCCTAACTCTGAGAACTCTCTGTCTGCTCATGTACCTCGGGTTGAGCTTCCGTGCTCCCCCATATTTGCATTGTTTGTGCTGTTGGGGTCGAGCATCTGCTCCCCTTTGTCCGTGACCATTGCACGTTGGCTCTACTGTAACTTTTGGGTTCAGCATTTGCTTGCCCTTTGGCTTCTCCAGCTCGGGGTCGAGCTTGGCTCCCCCACATGTCCTGGTTGAAGATGGTGATGCCTGCATCTCCAGGCGTGCCTGTTGAATGCCGATCTCTTCCATCTACTTTCAAGGATAGGCACTGTACGAAGATCCATTTTTTTATTTTCAATAGCTTCTGATATCTCTCGGTGTGATGATCTCCCTGGGGGAGACGCTCCTCGGTTGTTGCTTGCTCCTGCACAAGGGTTGAGTCGTGCTCCCCAAGTGCCTTTTTTTTTAGTTCAATCTCCGTAGCGTTCCCCTAGAAAAATTTCTTTCCGGAGGTGGATAGTAGTGCTACTCCTCTCCACCTACTCCAGCAGGGGTGACTCGCTTATCTGTGTCTCCATCCCTCATCTCTACTATCTGGGCAGGTAGAGTCTACGATGAATACTTGTAAGCCTGGGCGATATTCTCAAACAACAGTATGCTTTAATGGCTGGAAGTTCTGTGGTTTAATGTTGGTAACGTTTGAAAGGCTCTATTGCCACATGTCATCGGGATAAAATTTTCAAAATCAAAGGTTTGGGGTGGGCATGTGTGTTCAGTTTGGGGCCAATCGTTACTTCTCAAAACTCTCTGCTTGGTCCTTTCAACTTTGAGGGGTCGATTATCTTTGTCGCTCCGTCTTCTCTCTCTCAAGTCATGTATGCAACCAAGCTTCCCTCAGCAAGGAGGGCTTGTAAACAAGGAAATCGAATAGCTTCTGCTACTAGATCTTGATGCTTCGATGCTTCATCCTCTTCGATTCTATGGCTTGCTTTAAGTAGTAAAACTGGCCACAAGTTTTTTATATCTGTAGATGATGCTCATCATCCCTAACACTTCACTACAAGGCGACAATAAGCCTGCCATGCTCAAGTTCAACATTCTAGTCAAGGGCCTTTGGCTGCAGAAAAGATAACAACCTACACATTTTGACAAAACTAGTTTTGAACATTCGACTCCATAGCCCGATGTGAGGGAAATCTTGACAAGAACTTAGTTGGAGCCACAGCCTTGAATAAATGTCCAGACTTGGGGTTTATGTGTTGAAACTGTCTATCAGACTTTGGAGTTTTCTCCGGCTCCGACATCCATCCTTGCCGCTTTTTACCCAAGGCCATGGGCTTTATTTTATCTTCACGAGCTTGGTGCTGATGTAGATATCTCGAGAGGTAACAATGGTGGTGACAATCCTATGACTCCCCGAATTCATCAAGGCATGCAGCAAGGCAGGCTACCTAGTGTCGCTTTTACAAACAAGATGACATCGGGCAGCATCAACATATGAGAAGTGCTTTCACTACCGACGCCTTGGAGATTTTTTTTACTCTGCAAAACTTCTGTTCGGTTTTCACTCTCTTACCCTTCACTCAGAAATGTTTGTGTTTTGGGTGCCTTGTTCCTATGGGCTGTTCTGCAATGACTATGGTGTATTGGCAGATTGTGGCTCCATCCCCCTACAAGGGTATCTGATAGGTCTTGTAGGTGATTGTTATCCCAGATATGGCGGTTGATATACAAAATATGGGAGGCATGTTATCCACAGAGTCAACAGACCATGATAAGAGGGCAAAAGGATCCAGTTGAGGTTGCACTCCTTAGTGTATCAGACTTTCCCCAATGTTCACGTAATGTTTATTCGAGGCTCAAATGATAGATATCGTTCACTAATACATGCTAGAGTTGATTAAAGATTATGCCCTTGGTATGTATTGTTCACAAGTGTTGCAGGATATGAAGTCACATGGTTCTTTCGATGTCATTGTGTTTAAGGGGTGGGAATAGTGTCGACAGTTATCGAAAGAACATCATATTGTTTTCCATTTAGGAAGTTCTCTGGCAGCACTTGTGGTCTAATCTAAACAACAACAAAAAATCGGGTCTCTTTTGTCGACATGACATCACTTGCAGCAGTGGCACGTTGCTATATTTTCCCTTGTTAATATGTATCGCAAGTTCGAAGCATTTAGTACTTAAGGATCTGGAGGGTTGCTTTGTATGACTACACTATCCGGATTGTGTCCTAGCCACCTGATGTTACTCATTGGTTATGTCAAGGTGTTCGGATGTCTGCACTATAAGGTCTTGCCATACTTGTAATATATAAAGGAGGATGTTAATGCCTTTTTGGTAAACGTATGCATAAACATTTTGCGTTAATGATCTTGGGGTAGGGAGAGCCGCCATTTCTAGCTAACATTCACATTGCAAAGCATCTCGCCAAACCTGCATTACTAAAGTTGTGTCACATAAAGTCCATTCTACAAGAGCACCTTAGCAATCTAATTTGGACACTATGCACACGCTTACTTCTGTTTATGATCTCCAAATAGCTCTGTTCTCAGATACATGGGATGTCTTGTTCTTCAAAAGGCATATGCTTTAAATTTTATAACTGGTAGCATGACATGTGAGGGCAACATACTCATTGTTGGTAAGAAATGTTAGAAATGCCACAGGTTGGATTCTTTTGTTATTTACTTAAAGTTTGATCGCCTCCATGTCCCTTTTTGGCTTGCTCGACCTTAGAAACTTGCTGTTTGAAGAGTTGTGTGCTCACATTAGCCATTGTGCAGATTCTTGACTTTGCTCTTAAGATTTACACAAGTTTTGATGCATCCTTTGGAGCTTATACATCCAGGATAACTTAATTCTTGGTTTTTTTTTGTGACTACCCATGAATTCTTGAATGAGGCACTTTTGGTCTTGGAGGGTGCATGCACTACTCTTTTGGAGATCACCATCACTCTTAGGGATGTCATGTTGCGGCCACGATGGTGTAAGGCTTGGGGACACATGTGTTTTAGGTGGTATTGTAAGGCCATCCTTGGCACACCTTGGACTTGAGGGGTGAACCCCCTTTTTTGCCCACTTTCATCCCATGCTCTGTTAATGTTTACGGGTGTGCATGTTTTCATTTATGTTCCTCACCATTGTGCTTATGCAGGCTCCACACTCCCCTGTGATCTTTTGAAGGTTTTTTATCCTCTACCAAGGAGTGTTACACATGTTGGATTAGAAGACTACTGACTTCCTTAACTGCCTAATATCTGTGCATTTATCTTCTTCATTGATGAAAAGCTTGCAGGTGCCTGGAACATATTGATTCCTCTCTGTGGGGAAGAAGTCCCTTGTAATGATTAAAGAGCTTTTGGGGGATACTGAACTCTTTTTGCTGACCTTTAAATGAGAAGCTAACTATTTACACAATTCCTTTGATTCTGAGTGTTACATGTTTGAAAAAATGAGGATGATGCTTCCTCGTCTTGTGAAGCTTCTATTGCATAATCATTAGAAATGGCTAAAATTGTTTGGTTCTTCATCTACAAGTTTGTGAGGTTGCATATGATCATGTATGTTTGAAAGGAAATTTGCATGCTAAGATTGGCTTGCTCCAGGAGTCTGTCTGCTCAATATTTTAGGCATAGAAGCTAAAGGGTTTTATCCAATTTGTTTTGATCTAGCATTGGTATGAATGTTGCTTGATATCCATTGACCCACTAACAGAAAGGAGCTACAATACTACACAAATCTTGCTACTTGCAAATACATCTCTTTTGATTCCATTCTTTATTAATGCAAGTGGCTGCTTATTAGTAAAATTCCTGGGTTGTGTGCATATTGCTTATACTTTAAAATGTTCTCCATGATGTAAGCATGCATTCTTTAAAAAGATATTTTCAGGAGAACATGCACATAGGGGATTGAAAGTTTCCATAACTGAACTAGTGTGAAATTTCTGAATGAGGGATTGTTTTTTGCTAGGGAAGTGACTCTCTAGTTCCACATTCCTCATTTAAGGCTTAAATTCATTACAGACCAACACATTTAGACCTTCGGCATATTCTTCTTACCTCCTATGGATGATTTGCTACTATGCCTTGCAGGAAGAGAGTTGGATAAGTTGTTTGAATCTCATGAATGCTTGTAAAATGATAGGACTCATAAAGTTGCACTATTGTCTATTGATTTTATGAGCACAGAACACTCATGTTAAATTGCAAGCTTGATTGACTAGAAGCTTAGTATAAATGATGGCAGGACCATAGGCTACATTCATCTCATGCTTTACATTGCAAAATGTCCCACTCTCACTTTAAAATAACAGAGTATGGAATCATTGAGACATAAGGGACAGACACTCATGGTATTGATAAGGGCTCCTTGTTTTGGGACTATGGTTTTTCTTTTCTTTGCAGGAGCAAGACGGTTTTCATGCAGACTTCTCTCTAGTAGAGCAAGTCTTGTGGCAATGGATGCTCCCTGAAGTGGAAACTAAAAATGGAATTAACATTTTTTGGTTGCTTCTTTTCAAAAATCAGTCTACTTGTTGTGTATGTTTAATTTTTAGGTATTGGAACTTTGAGTGAAGGCACATTGGAAGGAGGCTGGGCTGACTGCCCCCCAAGGGGATTGTGTCGCTCAGCATTGCAGGCCTGAAAGACTTGAAGACTTACAAATTTGGATGCATGCTGGGTTGACTGCCCCCCAAGGGGATTGTGTCGCCCAGCTCTGAAGATCGATGATTTGCAGATTGAAGTAAAGACTGAAGACTTGCTTGCAGACTAAAGAATTGCAGATTTTGAAGACTTGAAGATTTTCAGACTTGCAAGACTCTACCTTGGGTCGGTTCAGCTATGTATGCTCTTCTCTTAGCTTTGTCGAGGACGACTGTTACCGTTAGTGTCCATGTGAAAGGCCAAATGGCCACCGGACACTTCTTTGTATATGTTCTTTAATAAAACATATAGTGGCCTGGTCAGTCACAGACTGTAAGTTCGACCGCATTTGTAAAACCTAAGAAGTCTGTCTTCGTGCTCCCTGTGTACTGCGTTTTCTGTGTATTCTACAACACTGTGCGTAGTACTGTGTGTGGCGACCAGAGCTCGGTTTTCTACTTTGAGCATATCGTCGTGGAGCTCTCGAGAAGGAGAGTCCAGTGTGGTGCACGCCATCGAATTACTTCACTGGTGTCAGAGCAGTTCGAGGCAAAAAGCTTTGTACCTTTTGTGCGAGCGAAGCGAACCCCCCCCTCCAGGTTTTCTCCAAGGCGGCGACTAAGGCGGCGACCAAGGCATAGACCTTGGCATACCTTGTCATCCGAGTCACCGAAGTCACCGTTGGCGCCGTTGGCTGCGCGCGAGGGAGGACCTCAACGATCAAGGAATATAGAGATTCCCGGTACTTCCCGGGAGGTCACCCATCCCAGTACTGTTCCCCCCAGAGCTCGCTTAACCGCGGCAATCTCTTGCCACTAAGCTACACTCTTGTGGTGTTTGAAGAAGGGGAAAGACTAAGGTTGGCATTACCTTGAACAAGTTTTGGTCCCTCAAAGCTTCATTTTTGCTTTTAAAGCCTATTTCTGAAGCAATTTTGGGGTGTTTTTGGAGCCATTTTGGAGTACTTTCGCACGTAGTTCTCTTCACACAGGTCCAAGAACATCAAGAAGAGTGTTCCTTGTACTTCTCAGACAATAAATATCAACCTTTGGGGCTGTATTTTCAGCCACACTCGTAAAACTACAGGTTTCTCGAGGGGTTTTCAGTTTTGGTGGGAGAAGTCGCTGCAAATTTATGCAGGTTTTTAAAGCCTAAAACATCAGAGTTGACAGACACTTGCAGGTGTTATTGGCCAGTTTTTTGGGCTGTGTATTCAGCCTTTCAGTGTCATTTTACTGCATATATTGAGCACATACACACCATGTACGCTTCTGTGGATACCGCTTATGTACGTCCATGTGGGCATTGATATAGCGGTTACGTTCTTTGCATAAAGCCTTTTACGTTTGATAAAGAGGGTCGTGGTGAGGTTTTCTTAACTGGGAGACACCCAGATGTCGAGGTCTCTTCGGTGATGCAGGTGGAAGACTTACCCAGCCTCGCCATAGGAGATGTATGATAGTTGTTCATAGGTGCTCGATAAGCCTAGTTGGCTTCTATTGGGTAACTGATTATATGCAGTGGAGTCAGTGATTCACTATGCAGGTAGACATGTTAGTACTTGCAGTTTTATGATACTTTGACACTGGTCATATGCTAATTTTGCAGAGGATACTCTGGCAAAATTTTTCCAGATTTCTGGTTTAGTCAACTATATAGTGGTCGATTTACTCCTTGATACACTTATTTGTTGGTGTTTGGACTCTTCTAGCTCCATTATCATTCTATTCAGTTCTCTACGATCATGGCATCAGAGGTCTCAGGCACATCCGGTGGATCAGGGTCTAGTGCTAGCGTTCCGAGGAGGAGCTATAACTTGCAGGGCAAAGACCATTTTGAGATCCGAAAATTTGATGGCACAAACTTTGCTCTATGGAAGAATCAGATTAAAGATGTGCTGATTCAAAGAAGGCAATGGAAGCCAGTAAATGGGATTTCAAAGAAGCCTGCTGACATGGATGAAGATGATTGGGATGAGTTAGATGAAATGGCCAGGTCTACCATTCGCTTGCACCTAGCAGATAATGTTTACTTTACAGTATTAGACTGTGAAAGTGCAGAGGAGCTTTGGAAGAAGTTATGCAATACATATGAAAAAGAGACGGCATCAAATAAAGTATATCTGATGAGAAAATTATACGACCTTCGTATGAAGGACACAGATAGTGTTGCTGCTCATCTAAATGAGTTTGATGCCATATTCTCCCAGTTACAGGCTCAGAAAATGGATATGGACAATGAAATGAAAGCAGTATTGCTGTTATGCACCCTGCCATCATCATGGGATACATTTTGCACAGCTATTAGCAATAGTGCACCAGGTGGTAAACTCGTCTATGATGACATATGTGGAGCACTCTTGAGTGAGGAGATTCGTAGAAAATCTATGGTTGGCACTCAGAGTGGAGATGCATATAATGTTCGTGATTCTTACCAAGGAAAGAATCAACAACGTGGCAGGAGCAAGAACAAGGAAAAGAATGGTCAACGGAATAAGAGCAGAAGTAAATCAAGGAAGAGGGATATTGAATGCCATTATTGTCATAAGAAAGGACACATGAAGAAAGACTGTTATGCATTAAAGAATGCTAAAGGTAAAGGACAGAATGTTGATGGGCATGTTAAACAGCTACCTGCACCATCTACTTCGACTGTGAAGATTGAAGAAATTAATGCTATTTCTGATGATGCTGATGTGTTGACACTTGATAGTACTGTGCCATCTGAGGCACTTATGGCTGATTCTCTTTCCCACACCTGGCTGCTAGATTCTGGTGCTTCTTTCCATGTGACACCACATAGAGAATGGTTCTCTAATTATGCAGCAAAGTCTCTTGGTACCGTGAGACTTGGTGACTCTTACCAGTGTGATGTTGTGGGGATTGGAGATGTGGTTGTGCAGTTCATTGACGGTTCAAAATTTACTATGCATAATGTACGCCATGTACCTCAGTTATCACGCAGTTTGATGTCAGTTGGTCAACTTGATGACCTTGGTTACAAGGTGGTCTTCTATGCTCAGTCCTTTCGTATATCAAAGGGCAATATGGTTATTGCAAAAGGAAGGAAAGTTGGCTCACTTTACCCTTTATTTGTATCACAGAAAGAACACTTGTTAGCTGTTACTGAACAGCCTATGGCTTGTATTTGGCATGGTCGTTTGGGCCATATATCTCGTAGTGGAATGGAAAATCTTTCTCGTTCTGGCTACTTACCTGTGTTATCTTTCTCTGATTTTTCATTTTGTGAGCATTGTCAATATGGAAAGCAAACCAGAAATGTGCATAAAACGCACATTGACTCTTCAATTCAGCCTTTAGATCTTGTTCATACAGATGTGTGTGGTCCTATGCCCACTAGGTCCTTAGGTGGTTCTCTTTACTTTGTTACTTTCATAGATGATGCTACTAGAAAAGTCTGGGTATATCCTATCAAATCGAAGGATGATGTATTCCCTACTTTCAGAAAATGGCTTGCTTCAGTTGAGACTGAAAAAGGAACTAAGCTTAAGGCTTTACGTTCAGATAATGGGGGTGAGTATACCTCACATGAATTCAGCCTTTTCTGTCAGTGTAGAGGGATTCGTAGAGAGTTTACAGCTCCTTATACCCCAGTACAGAATGGTGTAGCTGAGAGGATGAATAGAACTATTCAAGATAGAGTAGTCTCTATGTTGCATCATGCAAACCTCTCACAAGGTTTTTGGGCAGAAGCAGTATTGACTGCAGTTCATGTGATTAACCTTTCACCTAGTACTGCCAAAGGTCTGAAAGTGGCACAAGAGTTATGGACAGGGAAACCACCATATTATGATCATCTTCGAGTTTTTGGGTGTGAAGCATATGTTCATATACCCAAGAATCTTAGACAGAAGTTGGACCATAAGTCAAAGAAATGCATTTTTCTTGGATATGGTCGAGAAGGACAATTTGGATATCGCTTATGGGATCCTGAAACACGGTCAGTGATCAGAAGTAGTGATGTCATTTTTAATGAGTCTAAGATGCATAAACAGCCGATTAAGGAGGTTGAAGTGAGAAGAGTGGTGTTTGAGGATACTAGTCCTCCGGTTAGCATGCATAAAAATGCTGCACATAGGGATGTTCAAGAGAATGTCCATTCAGATCAGTCTGCACATGTTCCTGTTCAGCAACCATTGAGACGTTCTGCACGTGTCTCATATCCACCTGATAGATATGTTCCAGGTTTAGATTTTGTTATGCTAACAGATGCCGGTGAGCCCTCTTGCTACAAAGAGGCTATGCAGACAGAGGATCATGTCAAGTGGGAGCGTGCCATGAAGAGTGAGTTGGATTCTATTCACAAGAATGGTACTTGGGACTTAGTACCTTTGCCAAAGGGAAGGAAAGCTTTACCATGTAAATGGGTATATAAGCTGAAATTCACATCAGATAGTGCTTCTCCAAAATATAAAGCACGACTTGTTGCAAAGGGTTTTAAGCAACAACATGGTGTTGATTTTGAGGAAATCTTCTCCCCAGTGGTCAAGATGACTACTTTGCGCATGTTGCTTGGATTCGTTGCAATGGAGGACTTAGAGCTAGTCCAAATGGATGTGAAAACAGCTTTCTTGCATGGAGATCTTACAGATGAGATCTATATGGAACAACCAGAGGGTTATGCAGTTCCTGGCAAGGAAAGTCTAGTTTGTAAGCTCAAGAAGAGCTTGTATGGACTTAAACAGTCTCCTAGACAATGGTACCAAAAGTTTGATGCTTTTATGAAGTCCCAAGGCTATTCTCGGAGCAATGAGGATCATTGTCTCTACACAAAGAGATGTTCTGATGGCAGCTTGATATGCTTGATACTTTACGTCGATGATATGTTGATTGCTGGGAAGTCCTCTTATGATTTGTCAATTCTCAAAAAGAAGTTGAGTCAGACATTTGATATGAAGGATTTGGGGGATGCCAAACATATTCTTGGCATGCGCATTACTCGTGATAGGAGTAAAAGATGCATATACTTGTCTCAAAGTGAGTACATATCCAAAGTACTTCATCGATTCAATATGCAGGGTGGAAAGGCATTGAGTACACCTTTACCCACATATGTGAAATTGAGCAAGGATGACTGCCCCAAATCAGATGAGGAAAAGGAATTCATGACCAAAATTCCCTATCAGTCTGCTGTTGGTAGTCTCATGTATGCTATGGTAGCTACGAGACCAGACATTGCATTTGCAGTGGGAGTTGTGAGCAGATATATGTCTAATCCTGGCAAGAAACATTGGGAAGCGGTCAAAATGATTTTGAGATATCTGAGTGGCACTAAGGACAAGTGTCTATGCTTAGGTAGAGGGAAAGCATCCATTATTGGTTACACAGATTCTGACTATGCTGGTTGTGTAGACAATCGTAAGTCTACATCAGGGTACATTTTTCATTTTGCTGGAGGTGCTATCTCTTGGAGATCTCGTCTTCAAGAATGTACAGCTGTTTCCACCACAGAAGCAGAGTATGTTGCAGCAAGTGAGGCATGTAAGGAAGCATTGTGGCTTTCTCGTCTTGCTTGTGATATGGGTTTGCCTCAGCATGTACCTCACTTGCTCAGTGATAGTCAGAGTGCCATTGCTTTGGCTAAGAATCCGGTCTATCATGCAAAGACCAAGCACATTGAGGTGAGGTATCACTTCATTAGAGATTGCTTAGCCACTGAGAGCATTATTCTTGAGAAGGTTCACACTCGAGATAATGCTGCAGATGCTTTGACTAAAGCTCTACCACAGGATAGCTTTCGACACTGTTGTCACTTGATGGGGGTTACTTGATTCTTGATCTTACACAGTCACTTGTATACTGTGTAACATGCCCATCAGGTGGGAGGTATAGTTTGTATACTTACACTCAGGTATTCTTTATCATTCTTTCTTTTTTCTCCCATAGTTACTCTGGCCATATTGGCCTTTAGTGGGAGATTGTTACCGTTAGTGTCCATGTGAAAGGCCAAATGGCCACCGGACACTTCTTTGTATATGTTCTTTAATAAAACATATAGTGGCCTGGTCAGTCACAGACTGTAAGTTCGACCGCATTTGTAAAACCTAAGAAGTCTGTCTTCGTGCTCCCTGTGTACTGCGTTTTCTGCGTATTCTACAACACTGTGCGTAGTACTGTGTGTGGCGACCAGAGCTCGGTTTTCTACTTTGAGCATATCGTCGTGGAGCTCTCGAGAAGGAGAGTCCAGTGTGGTGCACGCCATCAAGGGGATTGTGTCGCTCAGCATTGCAGGCCTGAAAGACTTGAAGACTTACAAATTTGGATGCATGCTGGGTTGACTGCCCCCCAAGGGGATTGTGTCGCCCAGCTCTGAAGATCGATGATTTGCAGATTGAAGTAAAGACTGAAGACTTGCTTGCAGACTAAAGAATTGCAGATTTTGAAGACTTGAAGATTTTTAGACTTGCAAGACTCTACCTTGGGTCGGTTCAGCTATGTATGCTCTTCTCTTAGCTTTGTCGAGGACGACAAAGTCTAGGAGAGGGAGGAGTGTTGCTCTAAGGGTTGCCCATAATTTTTCTCATGCTATGGCATCCTTTAGTCCTCATGAAAGTACCTTCTTTTTGTAAATTAGGAGATGTCCATATGAACACTCTCCTAAAACCGCTTTTTTGATAATTCCTCAAGTCTATGGTATTGAAGCCTTTCCTTGAAAAATCCTTTTTGAACAACTCCTTTTTTAACAAACACAAAAAAACCCATGTAGAAATCCATGCGCTCCCTCTCTCTCTAGGTAGTTATCTTTTTGAAATTCCCATATCACATGAGATTCTCTTTTTGATTTAGCACATGTGGTCTTTTGACCACATGTTTTATTCACATATGCCTCTCTTCTTCTCTATATAAAGAAGAGCCTCATTTGTAAAAGGGGAGGTCCCTTGGCCATGGCCTTGGCCTCCATTTTGGTAATGGAAGAAGGTGTCATTTGTTACTCTCTTGCCTCCTTGTGTGCAATGGCGTTGGTCTTGGTGTATGGATTTGCATGTGTGTGTGCATGGTTGGGAGGATGTTCCCCTTTGCTCCTTGTGACGTTGGCCATTGTTGCCATTGCTCCATGAGCGTGGGTGAACCTCTCCTCTCATTCTTTGCCCCAACTTGGAGAAACCTCTCACTTCCATGTGAGGCGGTTAGGGTTTGTTTCTCCCCTATTCTCAACAGTGAGTCAGAGATGTCCCACGGTATGGAGAGACCTACAGGAAGTTCAGGCGTGCCATATTTACATAGGGTAGAAGGCCCCTACAAGACGCAGCTGGAATACCTTAGGACCAACCGATTAGGTGCTAGCATCTATGAGGACGGCCTAGGAAGATCAATCGTCCAGATTAAGAACCCAGACCAACCCATTGGACTTGAACATCCAGCTGTCAAGTTTGAAAATGGAGCATACCTGGACAAAGAAGGAACCATATACGTTGTCACCAGCCACCCAGATAGGACAGATGAACTCGGGAATGTGATCCCAGAGACGGACATAGGTGACCTAGAGTAGGGGAACTTAAGTGGAGAGCCTAAAACACCTCGAGGCAAATCAGTTCTTACTAGAATTATCACGCCATAGTGGATTCCCCAGGACAATAAAAGCATAGATCTACTCTTAAACCGAGAGACCGATGAAGCCTTTTGGAGGTATAAGCCTAATCCACCGAATGAGGTAGGGACGATCACCATCTATGAACTCAAAGATCCTGATAGCCCAGGAAGAGTGACCTATTTAGACAATACTTCAGAGAGGATCTTTGTGGTTTCAGAACATGGTAGACATGCTTACACTTGGAAGGGTGAATTTATTTTTCCCCAACCAAGATCTAATGTGTCCTTTGGCCACCAAGGAGCTGGAACATCCCAAGCTCATGGAGCTCCAAGAGACAGGAATAGAGAAAGACCTAAGGTAAGTTTTGCTAACCCATTGGGAAGAGAAAGGATGAGAACAGAGACGGATAGATTGTCCAAAATTATGTGATGCAGAGGGATGATTATCTCAACAAAGAAGTCGAGGATACGATGGAACTCCCTTCTTTTCCAAAGACAACCGAGATGCAGCAACCAGAGGCAGAAAAAATGCAGCAGAAGCAAACTACCTACACTCAAAGCCAAAAGAAAGTACGAAGCAAGGTGTCCCAGCCACCAAAACAAATGTGGGTGCGGAAATGCAAGCATCCTATTACAGTCAAGCCACAACAACTGGCTCAACGTCCTATTAGTGACCGACGACACAAGAATAATAAGAAGCTTTTCCAAAATTCTTTTGCGAAAGTGAAGTCTATCTGGGTACCCAAGAAGTTGATGAAGGCTGACCCACAATCAAGAAAAATTTGGGTGCCTAAGGCTTGCTTGCGGGCTCAAATAGCTACACACAAATCACACCAAGTACAACATGGCTCACTCACTCGAACAGCTGACACTCACTCTTATTTAACACGCACGAACACATATTTTCCCATGCGCACAAGCAGACTCACTTATAAATGGGTCCCTAAAAAGCCTCATTTCCAAGCAGACACTATCATGAAGCCCTCCAAAGTCTCCACAGAACTAAAATCGAAAGCCATCCAGTGTGTTTGGTTGCCCAAAGCTTGTAATAAACCACCCAACCCCCACTTGTAAATTCACCCCCACCTACTAACTGCATCATTCGCACACTGCATCTTTCCATTTAGCTTTTAGGACAATTCATCCACTAACTACACCCACAATCACCGAGCACTCACTGACTAACTAACTTATCGCTTAAAACTCATGTTAATGTTGTAACGGGGATACATGACCACTTGGTGTCCATTTGCAATGTTAACATTCATTTGTATATTCTCACAGAACCGGTGATCAGTCCCTTCAATATGGCCGAGGCTACAGGAACTAGCTCTCAGGCAGGCACCAGCCCTCAGATCGTGGACATTGAAAGTCTCCCCATTGAGGAGGAGTTGAAGGAAAGACCCCTGGCATTGAGAGCATTACATGCCATACCTGCTCAGAATCCTCCCCAGGGGCACACATCACCAATAAGCAAAAACTCGCATTGGTTCAGTGATGTGGCAGGACCTCTTGGAGAAGGTACTTACTTGTGGGAGGCAGAAATAGAGTTTAACGGATGGTGGGGAAGGTATCACTTCTTTACCAGAGAGTTTGAGAGGCTTCAAAATAATGAAGGGTTGAAAGCGACATGGAAGAAGGCTGGACTATATGATTACTTCAAAGCCTAGTTACCGAAGCTGGACCTTCTAAGGTGTTCTTACCTGATTAGCACCCTCACTCCCAGTAAAGACAAAAAGGGATATAGCACCTTCGCCCTACCATCCCTTACAAGAGGTAATGAACTGAAGCGTTTCAAATTGACGAACAGTTTGGTAGGGAAGCTCTCAATATGAAGGGTATGCATATCCCTGTTGGAGTTTATTGATCTCCAAAGTACAGCTAGAAGTAGGTGAAACCCAACAGGACCTAGTTGACTTTTTCACAAACTTGTATGCACAGACCAATTTTCTTGCAGAGCAAATTGCTCTTTACTCACTTCGAATTTTCCAAAACTATTTCACACACATAAACTAGACTCTAAGAGCTTTCCAACAAGATATAGAACACCTCAAATGGATAAATACACAATGAGCTATGACCTCTGCAATATGCAGCTTTAATGGAGACCTTGAAACAGAGATGAACCTTAGGACACACATCACTTGCAGAGACTACTGCTCTTAACTCACAACTCCAATGACTTTGAAACTTTCCAGAATACAATTAGACTTAAAGATATTTCTAAAAAGCCAAAGAACACATGATTTGGATACATACACAAGGAGATATGACCTCTGCAAGTTTGAGGTTTAATGGAGACCTTCAGCAGGGATAAAAAACAGAGAACACACACTACTTGCAGAGAGTATTGCTCTCAGCTCACAAATCCAATGATTATGAAACTTTACAGGAAGAAAGTAGACAGTAAGGGCTTTCCAATGAGCTATCAAACATGTAATTTGGATATATAATGAGGGAGATACAAGCTCTGCAATCTCTGCATACAAAACTACAGCAGTGTAGAGATACACATATGACTCTCTTGGACATCCCACAAGATCACGACTTTTCTCCTCTTTTTATAGCATGGGAAACTAATCTAAAACCTTCCTAATACATCTAAATTTGTGTTAGACACTTGGATGGAGGTATTACATGACTCAAGTGCTCAAATAAGCAAAGTATTGATGGACTTTGAGAACTAGCCACATCGACCTTCCACTAGGACACCACTGAAGCTCCCTTGTGACTCACTAATTTGACTCACCATGTTCTAGAACTCACGTGGTATTTTTGCTACATTTTATGAATAATATGAGCCTTCTTGAAGTATTTGAAGACTTCCCAAAGGTATTTACATAATTTGAAACTTGTACCCTACATAAAACAAATGTTCGCAACATTCTCCCCCTCAAGTTTCAAAGGGTATTTCCTTCATGCCAAGAATATAGTTGAATCTTTGAAGCTTTGGTCCATCCAAGGATTTGGTGAAGATATCTGCAACTTGATCCTTTGTTCCAACAAAAGAAACCTGCACTTCATTGTTCATGGCCTTCTCTCGAACATAATGATAGTGAACCTCTATATGCTTTGTTCTAGCATGAAAAATAGGATTTGAGGTCATATGAATGCTGCTCAAGTTATCCCCATATATCAGTGGTACATCAACCTGCACATTCAAGTCATGAAACAACTTTTTAAACCACATAACCTCAGTAGTAGCCAATGCTAAACCTCTATACTCAGCCTCTGTAGAAGATAAAGCAACTGTAGGCTGTTTCTTTGAACTCCATGTTAATGTCTTGTTTTCTGCTATTACCACATATCCACTTGTGGATCTTCTGTCATCTTTGCTTCCAGCCCAATCTGCATCACTAAAGACTTTAAGAGTTAGATCAGCATCATGACTATAAAATAATCCTTCGTTCATGGTACCTTTCAAACACCTAAGCACTCTTTTCGCTGCATGCATATGAGGTACTCTAGGTTCATGCATAAACTGTGACAATACTCCCACTGCATAACATATATAAGGTCTAGTTTTTGTTGCATAAATCAAAGATCCTACCATGGATCTATATACATTCATATCATGCAACTCATCACCTTCCTTTGCGCTTAGCTTTACATTACATTCCATTGGAGTAGAAACAAATTTACATTCCTGCATACCAAACCTTTTCAGCATATCACATATATACTTTCTTTGTATCAACCACATACCTTCATCGCTATACACAATTTCAATCCCAAGAAAGTATCTGAGCAAACCAAGATCTGAAATTTTAAATTCTTTTCCCGAATTACCTTTTATCTCATCAATTGCTTTTGCATCATTCCCTGTAATCAACAAGTCATCCACATAAATGCATACATAGACACACATGCCATCTACATGTTTTACATAAAGTGAAGGATCAGCATGACTCGCTGTGTATCCTTGCAACATAAGATACTTTACCAACCTTGCATTCCATGCCCTTGGTGCTTGCTTAAGACCATACAATGCCTTCTTTAACCTGCATACATGATTAGGACATTTTGCATCCACATAACCATCTGGTTGTGACATATACACTTCTTCATTTAACTCACCATTAAGAAAGGCATTCTTTATATCGAGTTGATATATATTCCACCTTTTACTTGCAGCTAAAGCCAACAAAGTTCTCACCGTTGCCATATTTGCTACTGGACTAAATGTTTCCTCATAGTCCACACCTTGAGTTTGATTATATCCTTTTGCTACAAGTCTAGCCTTATATCTAGACACACTACCATCACTATTTCTTTTAATCTTAAAAACCCACTTGCAACCAATTACCTTTTGCTTTGGTGTACTTGGAACTAAATTCCAAGTCTTGTTATCCTGTAGTGCTTCCATTTCTTCTCTCATTGCTTTCTCCCACTTTTCATCTCCTTTGGCCTCATCATAACATGTGGGTTCATTTTCCTGCTCAACTTTTGTCATAAAAGCATAATGAGTATTCATGAAAGATTCATAAGTATACCTTTGAGGTTGCTTACTTACTCTTGAAGTTCTTCTTACCTCCAATGTAGATGCTCTTCCTTTCTTATTAGGAACCTTTGATGATTCTCCATACTCACATACATCACTAATTTCCTCTCCTTCATCATTAACTTCAACAAGTTTGAGTTTACCTTTACTTTTAACACTTGGAGGTGACTCTTGCCTTAATCTTCCATTGAAAGGTGATCCTCTTTCTTCATCTAAACCACTCCTTTCATCATTTAAACTTCCTGATGGCTGAACTATGCATTCATCTCCTTCAACCACACCTTCTTCATTTTCATCCATGACCTGCAAACAATTCTTATCTGCATACCATGAAAGTGATTCATCAAAGTTTACATCTCTTGACACAACAACCTTATTGGTATGAGGATTATAGCATCTATATCCTCTTTGAGTATCTGCATAACCAATAAATATACATTTTTCTGATTTCGCATCAAGTTTAGATCTCACCTCACTAGGTACATGTACATAACATACACAGCCAAATACTTTCAAATGACTTACACTTGGTTTCCTTCCATGCCATACCTCATATGGTGTCAAATGATGAACTCCAGCAGTCGGAACTCTATTCATAATGTAAACACTTGTGCTAACAACTTCAGCCCAAAAATAATTAGGCAAACACATATCATTAAGCATGCTTCTAGATGCTTCTGCTATGATTCTGTTTCTTCTTTCTGCGACTCCATTTTGTTGTGGAGTATACCTGCATGTAACTTCTCTTTTGATACCTTCATCATACAAAAAATCAGTAAAAGCTTGAGAGAAATACTCTCCTCCTCCATCGGATCTTAGCTTCTTAATATACCTTCCTGTTTGCTTTTCGACATATGATTTGAACTTCTTGAAACAATCAAAGGCCTCACTCTTATGTTTAATAAAATACACAAATGTCATTCTACTATGATCGTCAATGAATGATACATAGTACTTATTACCAACCAAGGATGCCTCTTTAGTAGGTCCCCACACATCTGTGTGTATGAGATCTAGCAAACCATCACTTACATAGCTTGAATGCTTGAAAGGTTGTCTACTCTGCTTACCCATTTGACATGCTTCACAAAGATGCACCATATGTTGCTTAGTAAGATCAGGCAATCCTTCAACAATCCTCTTCTTTGATAGCTCCTTTAACCTGTGTACATTCATGTGTCCAATCCTTTTGTGCCATAGATCAAGCTCTGCTATTCGATGCATACCATAAGAGAAATAGTTTGTATGATTTGGGTTTACCTTGAATGTAAACAATCTACCTTGTTTTTGACCTCTAGCAATTAACCTCCTTTGCTTTGGATCCTCAATGAAGCAACCTGCATGATTAAATCTCACTTGTAGACCTTTTTCTACCATTTGACCAACCGACATCAAATTCTTAGTGATCGTTGGCACATAAAGTACATCCTTCAAGCAATTTTTCTTGCTCTTATCCTGCATAACAACATCTCCAACCTGCATAATCTTATGTGTTGTATCATCTCCTGTTTCAACATGACCTTTACATGACGGATTATGCATATTAGAAAACCATGAAGCATCATGAGACATGTGATTAGAACAACCACTATCTACATACCATACATCGCTATTGCAATTCATCTTAGTTTCTACATTCATCATAAGAAGAGAATCATAATCATCACTTTTACCTTCAACTGCATAATTTCCTTGTTGTTTACCTCTTCTTGAATAGCCTCCTCTTCGATTACCACCTTGATTATTTTCATTTTGATAACAATCTTTGGCATAGTGTCCATACCTTCCACATATATAGCAATTGTTCTTATTATCTTCACTCCTTTGTCTTTGGTTGTAGTTGTAGTAGCCTCTCGTACCTCTAGCGCTTGATCTTCCTCTTCCTCTTGTGTTGAAGAAGCCACTTGAAGTCCTTTGATCATCGCTCCTTCTTCCTCGACCTCTATTTGAACCTCTTCCACCTCTGTTTCCACCTCTTGATGATCCTACATAAAGAGCTTGTCCTTGAGATCCTTTTTGATTTGAAGTAGAACCATTTAGATTCATCTCCTCCGTGACCATGAGGGCAATAAGTTGATCAAAATCTGGTAATTCTCCTCTGACATAAACTGAAGTAATGAAGGGTTTCCATCTCTCATCATCTTTGAGTCCGTTGAGAGTATGTGCAACCAAGTCGTCGTCCTCCACATGAGCTTGAATTGATCCTAGTTGATCTGCAATCTCTTTAACTTTCAATATGTAATCATTGACCGATGTCCTTGTATCTTTCTTTATGTTATTCAACTCATTTTTGAGTTGAATCTTCCTTGCTCTTGTACCTGTAGCATACAACCTTTCCAATGCAAGCCAAACATCTCTACTTGTGTCTAGATCTTGTATGTGTCCTACCATTGAATCTTGAATATTTTGTGATAAAATGAATATAACCCTTTTGTCTCTCTCATTCAAAAGTCTAAACTCCCTCAATTGTTGCTGATTTGGGTCCTCTGGTAATGTGGGTTTGATATCTGTGCCGTCAATCAAACCATACAAGCCTCTACCTTGCAAGTATGCTGTGATTCTAAACTTCCATGCTTGATAATTGGTCTTATCAAGCTTCTCTATTTGTGCATGTTGGTCTCCCATAATACAAATGCTAAGCTTCCTCCTATAAGCCTCCTTTCCAATGTGTGTGATGAGAAGAAATATAATATTTACCTTGTAAATGAGGTATGTGCACCTTTCTTGGCTTGGATGTTGCTTCAGATGCCTCCTTGCAATCTTCTTCTACCTTTGTGTAGTGTTGATGATGAACTGATTCTTTGATAGCTTCAAATTCTTTGTCAACATATGATAACCTTCTCCAAGCCTCCAAGTACTTGCTCTGATACCAATGTTGGAGTTTATTGATCTCCAAAGTACAGCTAGAAGTAGGTGAAACCCAACAGGACCTAGTTGACTTTTTCACAAACTTATATGCACAGACCAATTTTCTTGTAGAGGAAATTGCTCTTTACTCACTTGGAATTTTCCAAAACTGTTTCACACACATAAACTAGACTCTAAGAGCTTTCCAACAAGATATAGAACACCTCAAATGGATAAATACACAATGAGCTATGACCTCTGCAATATGCAGCTTTAATGGAGACCTTGAAACAGAGATGAACCTGAGGACACACATCACTTGCAGAGACTACTGCTCTTAACTCACAACTCCAATGACTTTGAAACTTTCCAGAATACAATTAGACTTAAAGAGATTTCTAACAAGCCAAAGAACACATGATTTGGATACATACACAAGGAGATATGACCTCTGCAAGTTTGAGGTTTAATGGAGACCTTCAGCAAGGATAAAAAACAGAGACCACACACTACTTTCAGAGAGTATTGCTCTCAGCTCACAAATCCAATGATTATGAAAATTTACAGGAAGAAATTATCCAGTAAGAGCTTTCCAATGAGCTATCAAACATGTAATTTGGATATATAATGAGGGAGATACAAGCTCTGCAATCTCTGCATACAAAACTACAGCAGTGTAGAGATACACATATGACTCTCTTGGACATCCCACAAGATCACGACTTTTCTCCTCTTTTTATAGCATGGGAAACTAATCTAAAACCTTCCTAATACATCTAAATTCGTGGTAGACACTTGGATGGAGGTATTACATGACTCAAGTGCTCAAATAAGCAAAGTATTGATGGACTTTGAGAACTAGCCACATCGACCTTCCACTAGGACACCACTGAAGCTCCCTTGTGACTCACTAATTTGACTCACCATGTTCTAGAACTCACGTGGTATTTTTGCTACATTTTATGAATAATATGAGCCTTCTTGAAGTATTTGAAGACTTCCCAAAGGTATTTCAATAATTTGAAACTTGTACCCTACATAAAACAAATGTTCGCAACAATCCCCACAGAGAAAAAGACCATGGTCCCAGACAACATGAAGAACAGGAACCTGACTAAACTGAAGGACATGGTGGCAATGACACCAACTATTGCTATTCACCTTCGAATGTGCATGCAACATTTTGCGTTCCCTGCTCAGGAGAGATTCACGATGCCACCCAAGAAGATATGGTTCAGTCTATACTTGGCAGACGCCTTCAACTTGACAATCAACATGCCTCATTGGATTATTGACCAAATACACTGGGCACATCAACAGTGGTATAAGAAGCAAAAGTCAGTACTTTATGGATGTTGTGCTCTCACAAGGATTGTCTACCGATGCCTGGCATATGATGTGCCAATTCAAAGAGCACTTGTTTGGACCAGGGTGCAAGAATTTCAGCGAAGATTATCAGCTGCAGGACCTCCATCCAAGAAAATGAGGGGAGCAGTTCAGATGCCATGTGCACAGGCCCGCGGTGCTACACTGACACCGGAGACAACTCCACGACTTCCGAGGCGAGTGCAACCTTTCACTATCAGATTACCAAGGCATAGCACGGAAGGACCGAATCTAGTGTTTCCACTAATACCCACTGACTTGGAGTTCCCTCACGGCTTCATGCTAGAGGATCTAACGGATGAGGAGGTAGCAAGAATAATTAATGTTGTGAATTTGGAAGTTGAGGCAGAGCAAGCGAGCAGGCAACAAATTGCTATAGACCAACTCCATCCAAGTCAACCGGAAGTCATAGAAGTGGATGAAGAGGAAGAGGAGACTGCAGAAGAGGAGTAAGAGGATGAACAAGAAGGACTATCCGATGAAGAGGAGCATGAATATGAGCAAGAAGTTGTACCAGAACTTGAAGGTGCCCCTGCTTATACGAAGCAATTGAAAAGATTGTATGATACCATCAACCGAGTTCTAGAACAACACAAACTATCCTTGGCAGCAAGAAAGGCTCTCATGAACCAGATATTGGAAGACGAAGGTGTGGACGAGCATTACAGGGCAACCCTCGACATGATTGCTGATGCATTGGGGGTACCTGAGACAGTGCATACTGCTCTCACACACTCGCGAAGATCGGAGCGAAGATACAGCAGACGTCCCCCTAGACCTGGGAAGCAAATGAATGTCTTGGTATCAGAACCACAGGGCACCACATCCACAACCACAGGCACAGCTCATACCATTCATCACACTGAGGAACCCCATACTTCCAGCGCACCTCCGTCACCCCCGTTACCACCCTCCCCACCTACTCCACCACCTTCACCTCCTACCACCACTGTCACCGCCACGGTCACAGCCTCAGAGTCCACTTCCCAAACCGAAGCACAGACTGTGAGTCAACTCTCAGAATCCGCACAACCTATCACCACCCCTATTGTAAATGCCACCACGGACACTGTAATTCTAACTGTCTCCACTGAAAACCCCATTCCCCCATCACACTTCTTGGTGGTTCATTTTCACAACTACACACACCACTTTACACTTTCACGACCATCACCACACCGACAATTCCCATGTTCACAATCACTCCAACGACCACATCCACATATGACTTCATGGATATATCACCCACTTCCGCACCTCTCCCTCCCCTGATATTCCCACAATCTCCCATTCCCCCACCACCCACTTCACCCTTCTCAAGCGCAGCATACACTCTCCCATTCCCTTTTCCCTACCCTCCTACATTCAACACCTTTCCCGCATCCACTCCTGTTAATAATGTATTTAACAACAATAATAATAGTGTATGTCTCAACTACAACAGCATTACCAGCACCTGGATGCCCAGCATACGAGCCTATTCAGAAATCATGAAACGCTACAGTAAAGATTCATTAATTTAGAGAAGGAGAAGAGGCTATTACAACAGTAGCTTAACACCTTACAGGCACAACACGATCAGTTAGTAGCCAATCCACCCTAGCTAGATACCGAAGAAAAACAACAACTTGATGATATGTTACACGCCCAGATAACAGACAATCTCAATCTTCGACGTAACCTCGCCTTACTACAGAAGCACATGTCCGCAGCACTCGAAGAAAATAAACGACTACAGAAACAGAACAAAGAAAACCTAGAAGCAGCAATGAAGGGTTCACCAAAGGAAATCGACCCCGAGAATTTCAAGGCCATCCCACCTGAAAACATGCAAAATTGTATTGGAAACACATGTTGATCCCTTGGAAGCCCACGCAGCCTTAGAAAAAGAGAGGGATGACCTACTAAAGCAACTGGCAGTTCAACAAGATTCACCAAAAGAAGTTGCAGCCACAGCAGACATATCTGAAGAAGTCGCAGAACTCAGAGCACAACTGGCAGAACTACAAAATAAAGTTCTTCAATATGAGCGTCAACCCTCTCCCCTCGTGGAACCGGAACCTGAGGACTTAGTTCCAATTGAAGTTGAGGAGATCTTTGAAGACCCATACGTACCGATGCCTGCACCAGGGGGTAAGCGCACAGAGGACGGAATGGACACAATAGAGATCGAAGCTCCCGAATGGATGCAAAAGCTAGAAAAGGTTGGTCCAACCCACGATGACAGAGTGAAAGTACAGATACAATCTATGTCCCGACTGGAAGAGGTCGTCATCAAGACCGGTTACTTCAGAAACCTCTCCCATCATCGGTGGATTGGCACGTCCGATGATTTGTATGTTCCATTCTGTGTCTTAATGGCATATTATAATGCTAAAATCAAGTAGCGCACAACAAAAGAACCAACCTCGACAACACAATTTGCACCAGATGACATCCTTGTAAGTGCCACGCATGGGAATATATTTCAACCTACTTGGAGGATCCGTCTGCTTGAAACATACCCTGAGATGGTACGCACTTGGAATAATATGCCTTTATACATCAAGTATAACCCATGCTACTGCCCTGTCTTTCGAAGAAGGTCTTGGCCAGAGTACAGTGCTGACAGTCAAAGGATGTGAAAAGTGGCTAAATTATGTATACTTGGCCAAGATCTGGTACATTCGACGATTCGGCACTGGGGAGTCAGGTTCAAGAATGTACCAGATGTCATGGCCCAGATGTGCCTCAAAATTTTTGAGCTCATGCTAGTTATATTCAGGACCTTTAAAAATGTCAAAGAACCTCATCGTTCAGCTCTCATATTTAATGAAGGAAATCAAGACCTTGTCTATGATATGAGCACCACACCATCCATTAACGTTGTATATGTGTGGCATGCTCGTATAAAGTACCTAGCAGCCTGCTTCAAACAAACATTTGAAGAAATGTTTATCACAGGGTTCTGCGAATATCATTCAGAGATATTCATTCCTAGACCATCTCATTTATTACAGTTATTTGCTGTGGAACAAGCTCTACATTTCGAGAAGTTACGTATGCCACATCCAGAGGTTCTTGGGCCAGTAGACTGGGATGCCCTACTCACCGACTTGGCAAAAGGACTTCGATTATCAAAGCATCATTTGGCAACCGATGTCGTGAATTACTACATCCAATGATCCACTCAACAAGGGTCTGTTAGAGACGACAGACGCGAGAGGGGGGGAGTGTTGGCAGTGGTCACAGCGGTCAAGGACTCACAAGACAAGGGAGCCAACGTGAAGGGCCAAGCAGACAGAGCCGTCAAAGAAGATTTGGCAAGTAGGCCATCATTTTTCATGAAGTTGAAGCACATCAAAGAGGTGGACGCACAAGAAGAAGGAGCAAGTAGGGGGCTCGAGGAAGTGTATGTCAAATTATTAGAAGAAATCTCTACAAAAATAGTGATTTTCATCACTAAAAACCATTGTAAATACCATTCCATATTTTTTTAGCTCCATTTTGTGCAAGCCAAGGAGTCCTTGACCTTGAGGAGCTTTAGAAGTACCTATCTATCAATTTTCACATTTTTTAGACTCCGTTTGAGCCCCCAAATAGGCCCTAGAACCTAATTTTTAACTAGGCCGGACACTAGGTCCGGACAGGGCCAAAAGCTAGTCAAAAACTATAAATAGAGCTAGAGAGCTCATTTTTGAAGCTAGCTTGTTGTAGAATTGAACTTGTAAGAGCACTTTTGAGTAATCTAAAAGAACTCCATTGCTTCTCTCTTTGTCTTACCTTGTGTGCGTGTGTGTGTATGTGTGTGCATGTTAGTGTGCTTCTCACTCACACATTTGTGCCATCACTTGTTCGAGGTCTTCATACCATCCTCACGTCTTCCCGGATTGACATTAAAGGAGGTGCTACTCATCACTGAGCTACATAGTCTATGAGCTTATACAGCCCATGACATAAAATGCCAGAAGCAATAATCACATCGCCATTTGATAGATCATGAACTGTACATCTGTCATCAATAAATTTCACAACCAAACCAATATTGGCTAATGCGGAAACTGATAACAGGTTCTTCTTGATCCCTGACACAAATGAAGCATCTGACAAAGTGAAAGAACTACCATCAGTAGTAGTCAAAATGATCTTACCAACTCCCATAACGGGATAAGAGGAGTTGTTGGCGCATGTAACAGTATTCCCTATAGGGGCAGGCTCGAGTGAAGAGAAGAAACTACGCTGCGAGGTAATATGTTTGGTCGCCCCACTGTCAAAATACCAAACATCTGAGTCTACTGTAGACGTGCACTGCTCATGAGAAGATGGGTCGAAACTGCAAACAGTAGTAAATGCCCATTCTTCTTCCTGCACAAGATTAGCAGACTCTGTTTTTGGTGTAGAGGCTTCTACAACAACCATTCCAGCCTCTTTCTTCTTTGCCTCTTTTGCAGCCAGTTTTGGACAGTTCTTTATGATATGATCATTCCCTTTACAGTACTTACAAAACAATTTCTGCTTTTTGGATTTTTTTCTCATCTTTGTCTTGGTTCTTCGTATGTGCAGCATGATTTCTGCTTACTAGTAGAAGAGCTCCATTTTCCTTTGCCCTTCTGACTAGCTAGGAAAGCTTGATCTGCAACACGCATAATGGACCTGTTCTGCCTGGACTGATCTTCCTACAACAGAACTGAGACTAACTCTTCAAATGATAAGGCATTTGGATTGCCTTTCATCATCAAGCGAAGAGTAGAAGCAAAACTCTGATATGAATCAGGAAGACCATTCAGAACGGTCTGCACAAGTGAGCTATCTGGTATAACCTCATCAGCAAAAATCAATTGTTCCTTGAAGTCTTTGATCTTCATTAGGAAACTATCCATAGAATCACCCTCATTCATGTGCTCACTCTCCAACTGTTTTCGGAGGTAAGCAACATGAGCCTCATTCCTAGCTTGGTACAATGTGGTAAGTGTATCCCAAGCATCCTTAGCTGTTCTGCAAGAGTGTATGTGAGGAATAATGGCACGTTTGATAGACAAAGCTATCAATGCATGTGCCTGGGCATCTCTACCATCCCAACAAATCTGCTCTGCAGTAGGTGCAGCAGAAACTGCAGTACGAACAGGAATATGCAGAATTATCATCATCTTCGACACCTTCTGCATCAGCTTCAGTACCTGCAGTTGTAACAATTGCAGGTGTGATAGGACATTTTTCGACACCCTGCACAATGTTCCACAGTCTTTTTGCAACCAACACATATCGCATCATATAAGCCCATAATGGGTAGTTGGTACCATCCAACTTATCCTCAACAGCCAACATACGGAATACATCACTGCTTTCAGCCATGGCAGGTGACTAAAATACCTTGATGCAAAAAATTGATTGTATCTCAAAAAGTTAAGCAGAACTGCCCAGACGAATTCCGCTAGACTTGTAGCAGACTTCGAGACGCTTATACTGGCGAACAGAAACTGGTATATACCTTTGGCACAAAAAGATGAAATAGTCTGCACAAGCATTGCGATAGTGCGTTTGGAGGCTGCAAACGGAGGAGTGTCGACGGCACCTTAGATGAAGCGACGACCTGCTCTGATACCAATTGTTGGAGATAGATGTCTGCGGAAGCACACGAACAGCACAAGGAAGGAGAAGAAGCTTGGAGCACAACACACAATACTGAATGTATTACTAGAGAATGTACAAAGATAAGTAGCCCATTAGGGCAATAGGCATATATACAAGCCGGGGGAAAAAAACCTCCTAAAGAGGGAAAAAAGTACCCCGGCGGTCCTAGTGTGTTCACACACATCACTACCTAAATATATCAACAACTATGAGAGAACTCCTACTACATGTTTGATGTCTGAAAGTAAGGGTTGCATAGTTCAAAGATCCTACAATGGATTTTTACAAAGTAACATCTTCAATGTCTTCTCCCTAATCTGCACTCAGCTTTACATTTAGCTCCAATGGGTTTGCAATTGTCTTGCAATTACAGATGCCATACTTTGTTAGTGCATCAAGAATGTACTTTCTTTGCATGAGATATATACCTTCCTCCTGTAGATTAGTTCTATGCCTAAGAAGTACTTCAAATCTCCAAGATCTGAGATATTGAGTTCTTCTCCAAGCTTGTTCTTGATCTCTCTAATGCTTGCTTCATTATTCCTTGTAAGAATAAGACCATCGATATATATATATGCAAATGTAGACAACCTGATAACCTTCCTTCTTCATATAAAATGATGAGTTGGCATCGCTTTGCTTGTAGCCACATTTGGCTAAATATTCCACAAACCTTTGATTCCATGTTGTTGGTGCTTGCTTCATGCCATAAAGAGCTTTCTTTAACCTACACACATGATGTGGATATCTATGATCTTCAAAACCTTTGGGATGTTCCATGAAAACTGTCTCCTCTAGGTCACTCTTTAAGAAAGCATTCTTCACATCTAATTGGTGGATCCCCCAGCTCTTTGAGGTTGCAATTGCGATGAGATTTCTTACCCTATTCATCCTTGCTATAGGGCTAAAAGCCTCCTCAAATTCAATGCCATATTTTTGTGCAAAACCCTTGGCAATGAGCCTTGCTTTATACCTAGATATGCTACCATCATAATTTCTCTTCACCTTGTATACCCATTTGTTGTTGATAACCTTCATGTCCTTGGTTTTAGGCACCAATGACCAAGTGTGGTTCTCCTCAAGGAGTTGTCACCTCTTTGCGCATGGCTTGGTTCCATTCTACATACTTGCTTGCATCCTCAAAACAAATAGGCTCTTCACATGCAACTACTTGACTCATATACGCATAGTGTTTAGCAATGAAAGAGTCATAAGTTAATCGTTGAACTGAATATCTTTCTTTTGTTGAGATTCTTCTCTCTTGAGGAGCTAGAACAAACCTTTTTCTTCTTTCTTTTGATGTCTTTACACTTAGGGTTTCTATTTTTTCAGCCACTCCTTCACCAATACTATCCATGTCTGCCATAGGATTGCACCCATCATCCTTTTCCTCCATGTGTTTGCTTCTTGTAGAACTTTCTTCAATTGCAATAGGCTTTTTTCTCAATCTCCCTTTCCATGGAGATGTGTGGTTGCCCTCTAATGTTGTTCTTGAAGTTAAGGGACCAAAAATTTCCACACTTCCTTGGTCTTCTACATGTCTCATCTCAGCATCATGTATGTCTTCAGCCTGCAATGAATCTTTTGCACCATGCCATGGTAGCAGTTCATTAAAGATAACATCTTTAGATACCTTTAGCTCTTTGATTTTAGGATCATAGCATCTAAAACCCTTTTTCTCACTTGAATACCCAATAAAAATGCACCATTCAGCTTTTGCTTCAAGTTTATGCCTCAATTCATAAGGCACATGCACATAACATACACAATCAAAAATCTTGGGTGAGATAGATTTTCGGACTTAAAGCATGTACACATGAAGTGGGGTATCTATTAATGATGTAGATGGTTGTACTTGTTGTGTCTTCCCAGTAGCAATTGGGCACATTCATTTCGTTGAGCATCGACCTTGCCACTTCAGCTATGTGTCTATTTTTCTTGTCTACAATCCCATTTATTGAGGTGTATAACTGCATGTATATTTTCTAGCAATGCATAAACTTGCTCATCTGTGAGACAACAAACTAAATATCTAGCCAAGTAATGCATAAGTAAATAAGGCATCCAATAGACTGCTAATAAAGAACAACATCAAATGCATCTCCAACATCATGAAGACTCAATCATAAACCTGTCTCCATAGGACTGGCAATAGGTTTACAGTTTTCAAGGCCAAAACGCTGCAATAATGTGTCAATATATTTTGTTTGACACAAAGCTATTATGTCATCAACTTGCATAAAGTGAATGCCCAAATAATACACAACAGTGATCAAAAGCACATCATTTGCACGCTTAACATATAAGGTGCTCTCAATTGGATTGTTCTCAAAACCATGTGCAATCAGATAGGCATATATCTTTTCATACCAAGCACATGCTATTTGCTTTAAACCATATAATTCCTTCTTCAACTTGCACACTTTGTTTTCATGCCCTTTCTATACCAAGCCATGAGGCTGAAAAACATACACTTCTTCAGGCAAGTCACCATTCAAAAATGTAGTTTTAATGTCCAACTTATGTACATTCCAACCATGATGAGCTTCAACTACACAAATGCTACGAGCAGTAGCCATTCGGCAAGTAAGAGCAAAGGTCTCATCAAAATCAATGCCTCTTTCCTAAGCATAACCATTTGCAACAAGCCTAGCCTTGTACTTGTCAATTATTCCATCTTGCTTATGCTTCAGCTTGTATACCCACTTAGTGCCAATGGCCTTCTTGCCAAGAGGCAAGTCACATAAGGACCAGGTACCATTCTTCATTATAGCATCATATTCAGATTGCATAGAAGCCATCTAATTTTCTGAATTTTGTGCTTCATCAAACAAAACAGGCTCATTCTCATCACAGAGACTAGAGGCAGCCATAGCATAGCAATCTAATGCAAAAGAATCACTATGAGAGCTAAAACTAGTATGATATGATAGAGGTGCATCTAATTTGCTATCACACAAATTTTGTAGCAACCATTTTGGCATAGTTTTTGCCTCCTCAATATCAGCTCTCTCATCAACAAGTGCATCATGTAAACTTGCATCAAAAATGGAATGAAATCTACATCATCACATGAAACTTGTAAAGGCTCAAAAGTTGCCTCATTAGGACCTACACTAGACTATCCACCTGTAACAAGAGGCATCAAAGTGTCATACATGTCTTTGGAGTTAATTGATGTCTCCTTAGTACATGAAAGTAATGGCTGAATAGCATCTTCCACAAAAACAACCTCACGGCTAACCAAAATGCATTTATTTTGTGGATGATATAGATGATAGCCTTTTTTCAGAACTGTACCCAACAAAAATACATTTCACTACGTTATCATCAAATTTCTTGTACTATTGTTTAGGCACTAATGCATATGCTAGACAACCAAAAACATGCAAGTGAGCAATAGATGGCTTACAACCATGCCAAGCCTCATATGGAGTGATAGACTGCAATGCTTTAGTGGGACACCTGTTAAGTACATATGATGCACATTTAACAGCCTCAATCAAGAAACTATGTGGTAAATCCTGACTCTTGACCATACACCTCACCATCTCCATGAGTGACCAGTTCTTTCGTTCAACAAATCCATTCTATTGAGGTGTATACAACACTGTACACTTATGTTTTGTTACCGTTAGTGTCCATGTGAAAGGCCAAATGGCCACCGGACACTTCTTTGCATATGTTCTTTAATAAAACATATAGTGGCCTGGTCAGTCACTGACTGTAAGTTAGACCGCATTTGTAAGACCTAAGAAGTCTGTCTTCGTGCTTCCTGTGTACTGTGTTTTCTACGTATTCTACAGTCACTGTGCGGAGTACTGTGTGCGGCCTCAGGAGCTCGGCTTTCTACTCCGAGCATATCGTCGTGGAGCGCTCGAAAAGGAGAGCGCACTCTGGTGCATCGCCATTGAAACACTTCACTGGTATCAGAGCAGTTCGAGGCAAAACCTTTGTTCCGTTTGTCTTGGATATGGTCGAGAAGGACAATTTGGATATCGCTTATGGGATCCTGAAACACGGTCAGTGATCAGAAGTAGTGATGTCATTTTTAATGAGTCAAAGATGCATAAACAACCCATTAAGGAGGTTGAAGTGAGAAGAGTGGTGTTTGAGGATAGTAGTCCTCCGGTTAGCATGCATAAAAATGCTACACATAGGGATGTTCAAGAGAATGTCCATTCAGATCAGTCTGCACATGTTCCTGTTCAGCAACCATTGAGACGTTCTGCACGTGTCTCATATCCACCTGATAGATATGTTCCAGGTTTAAATTTTGTTATGCTAACAGATGCCGGTGAGCCTTCTTGCTACAAAGAGGCTATGCAGACAGAGGATCATGTCAAGTGGGAGCGTGCCATGAAGAGTGAGTTTGATTCTATTCACAAGAATGGTATTTGGGACTTAGTACCTTTGCCAAAGGGCAGAAAAGCTTTACCATGTAAATGGGTATATAAGTTGAAATTCACATCAGATAGTGCTTCTCCAAAATATAAAGCACGACTTGTTGCAAAGGGTTTTAGGCAACAACATGGTGTTGATTTTGAGGAAATCTTCTCTCCAGTGGTCAAGATGACTACTTTGCGCATGTTGCTTGGATTCGTTGCAATGGAGGACTTAGAGCTAGTCCAAATGGATGTGAAAACAGCTTTCTTGCATGGAGATCTTACAGATGAGATCTATATGGAACAACCAGAGGGTTATGTAGTTCCTGGCAAGGAAAGTCTAGTTTGTAAGCTCAAGAAGAGCTTGTATGGACTTAAACAGTCTCCTAGACAATGGTACCAAAAGTTTGATGCTTTTATGAAGTCCCAAGGCTATTCTTGGAGCAATGAGGATCATTGTCTCTACACAAAGAGATGTTCTTATGGCAGCTTGATATGCTTGATACTTTACGTTGATGATATGTTGATTGTTGGGAAGTCTTCTTATGATTTGTCACTTCTCAAAAAGAAGTTGAGTTAGACATTTGATATGAAGGATTTGGGGGATGCCAAACATATTCTTGGCATGCGCATTACTCGTGATAGGAGTAAAAGATGCATATACTTGTCTCAAAGTGAGTACATATCCAAAGTACTTCACTGATTCAATATGCAGGGTGGAAAGGCATTGAGTACACCTTTACCCACATATGTGAAATCGAGCAAGGATGACTGCCCCAAATCAGATGAGGAAAAGGAATTCATGACCAAAATTCCCTATCAGTCTGCTGTTGGTAGTCTCATGTATGCTATGGTAGCTACAAGACCAGACATTGCATTTGCAGTGGGAGTTGTGAGCAGATATATGTCTAATCCTGGCAAGAAACTGGGAAGCGGTCAAAATGATTTTGAGATATCTGAGTGGCACTAAGGACAAGTGTCTATGCTTAGGTAGAGGGAAAGCATCCATTATTGGTTACACAGATTCTGACTATGCTGGTTGTGTAGACAATCGTAAGTCTACATCAGGGTATATTTTTCATTTTGCTGGAGGTGCTATCTCTTGGAGATCTCGTCTTCAAGAATGTACAGTTGTTTCCACCACAGAAGCAGAGTATGTTGCAGCAAGTGAGGCATGTAAGGAAGCATTGTGGCTTTCTCCTCTTGCTTGTGATATGGGTTTACCTCAGCATGTACCTCACTTGCTCAGTGATAGTCAGAGTGCCATTGATTTGGCTAAGAATCCGGTCTATCATGCAAAGACCAAGCACATTGAGGTGAGGTATCACTTCATTAGAGATTGCTTAGCCACTGAGAGAAGGTTCACACTCAAGATAATGTTGCAGATGCTTTGACTAAAGCTCTACCACAGGATAGCTTTCGACACTGTTGTCACTTGATGGGGGTTACTTGATTCTTGATCTTACGCAATCACTTGTATACTGTGTAACATGCCCATCAGGTGGGAGGTATAGTTTGTATACTTACACTCAGGTATTCTTTATCATTCATTAATTTTTCTCCCATAGTTACTCTGGCCATATTGGCCTTTAGTGGGAGATTATCACCGTTAGTGTCCATGTGAAAGGCCAAATGGCCACCGGACACTTCTTTGTATATGTTCTTTAATAAAACATATAGTGGCCTGGTCAGTCACAGACTGTAAGTTCGATCGCATTTGTAAGACCTAAGAAGTCTGTCTTCGTGCTTCCTGTGTACTGTGTTTTCTGCGTATTCTACAGCCACTGTGCGGAGTACTGTGTGCGGCCTCAGGAGCTTGGCTTTCTACTCCGAGCATATCGTCGTGGAGCTCTCGAAAAGGAGAGCGCACTCTGGTGCATCGCCATTGAAACACTTCATGTTTTATCCCATGTTCAACTAGAAATGCATTAAAATCATAAGACATATATTCCCCCCCTCGATCAGAATGGAGAGTGCCCATTTTACATGCTGACACATTTTAAGCCAAAACCTAAAATTTTTTGAAGCACATAAACACTTTGGACTTTGCTTTTTTAATGGGTATACACATGCATGCCTAGAAAAGTCACCAACGAAAGTCACGAAGTAAAGATAGCTTCCAAAAGAGGGTGTCTGCATAGGACCATAGACATCATTGTGAACAAGCTACAATTTCTGAGTAGCTCAAATTAAACCATCTTTTGGGAATGAGAAACACTGCATTTTGCCCAAAATACAACCTTCAGAGACATGTTTACCAGGTGCCTCAAGTTCGGGCAGAGAGGACACCATTTCAGATTTTTGAAGGCATAGCAAACTAGCAAAATTCAGATGACCAAAGCATGCATGCCAAAGCTTTGCATTTGACATAGCTTGAGAATCATGTACGGCACATGCTAAATCATTCACATATTTTTTATAGTCTATGAGCGTATACATCCCACGACATAAAATGTCAAAAGCAATAATGACATCGCCATTTGACATATCATGAACTCTACGTCTATCATCAACAAATTTCACAACCAAGCCGATCTTGGCTAACACTGAAATTGATAACAGATTCTTCTTGATCCCTGGCACAAATCAAGCATCTGACAATGCAAAAGAACTACCATCAATAATAGTCAGAATTATGTCACCAACTCCCTTGAAAAGATAAGAGGAGTTGTCGATGCATGTGCCAATATTCCGTGTAGGGGCAAGCTCGGGTGAAGTGAAGAAACTGTGTTGCGAGGTAATATGTTTGGTTGCCCCACTATCAAAGTACCAAATAGCTAAGTCTATTGTAGACATACATTGTTCATGAGAAAATGGACCATAACTCCAAATAGTAGTAAATGTCCATTCTTCATTCCATACAAAGATTAGCAGACTCTATTTTAGGTGTAGAGGCCTCTACACCAACCATTCCAGCCTCTTTCTTCATTGCCTTTTTTTCAAACAATTTTGGAAAACTCTTTATGACATGATCATTTCCTTTATAGTATTTGCAAAATAATTTCTGCTTTTATGTTTTCTTCTCATCTTTGTCATCCTTCTTTGATTGTGTAGAATTAGCAGATTTCTGCTTACTAGTAGAAGAGCTCCATTTACCTTTGCCCTTCTGACTAGCCAGGAAAGCTTGATATGCAACATGCATAATGGATTTGTTATGCCTAGACTTATCTTCCTGCAACATAACATAGACTAACTCCTCAAATGTTAAGGCATTTGGATTGCGTGTCTACGGAATCTCCTTCATTCATGTGCTCACTCTCCAATTGTTTTTGGAGGTAAGCAACACGAGCAAATGTTCTACAAGAGCGAATGTGAGGAATAATGGCACGTTTGACAGACAAGGCTATCAATGCATGTGTCTAAGCATCTCTGCCATCCCAATAAATTAGCTCTGTAGTAGGTGCAATAGGAACCATAGCAGGAACAAGAATCTGAAGAATATCACCATGTTTAATGTCATCTACATCACCTTCTGCACTGTGTTTGCAGGTGTAATAGGACGTTTTTCAACACCCTACAGAATATTCCACAGTCCTTTTGCAACCAATACATGATATAAGTCCATGATGGGTAATTGGTGCCATCCAACTTATCCTCAACAGCCAACATATAGAATACATCACTGCTTTCAGCCATGGTCACTAACTAAAATACCTCGATACAAAAAAATGATTGTATCTCAAAAAGTTGAACGGAACTACCTATCAAGTTTTGCTAAACCTGTAGCAGACTTTGAGATGCTTATACTGGCAAACCGAAACATGTATATATGTTTGGCACAAAAAGACAATATTGCTTCCACAAGCACTCTGATAGTGTGCTTAAAGGCCAAAATGAGATTGTGATCAATTTTCATGTGATTCTAAAACTATGCCCGAAGGGGAGTCGATGATGCCCTAGATGAAGCAGTGACTTGCTCTGATAGCAATTGTTGGAGTTTTAGATATGTGGAAGCACGTGAACAGCACAAGGAAGAAGAAGAATCTTGGAGCACAACACACAATACTGAATGTATTACCACTAGAATGTACAAAGATCAGTGACCCATTAGGGCTATAGTCATATATACAAGCCAAGGGGGAAAAACCTCTTAAAGAGGGAAAAAAGTGCCTCGACGGTCCTACTGTGTTCACACACATCACAACCTAAATATATCACATGTCCTAATATAAGTTCATAGTTACTTGCCTTGCCAAATTCCCAAATGGCAATTCTATGTTTGAATTCAACATTTCTTGTTTGTAAGGCTTGGAACGTCATTTCCTATTTCTCAAAGATAAGTAGAATATGATTAGTAGGCAAGAATTGGCGTTTTGAGACAATCATCCCATGAGGGGAAAGTCTTTTTCAACTCTTATTCATTCTTTGAAACTTCTGTTTTATGCAATGACACCATCCAAACAAGAGGAGTGATCCCCATTTCTCTTAGCCATGCCTTGATGCTCCCAATTACTAACAAAAAGGGAAGAAACAACCATATGCTCACTAGTAGGAACATGCATGTATTGAGATAATACTCCAACAACATAACACATGTAATGGTTGCATCTATCAGTGACTCTAGAGTGCTTTTGCATGGTGTCATATCATCTAATTTCTTACCATAACTTTCTCCTAATATTGCATTTGTATCCATGGGTCAATTTAGGGGTCTCCATTCCATCATTCAAATCTATACAAGACATCCAATAGATAATTTCTTTGCATAAGGTAAATTCCATAACATGCCCAGAAAGTACTTGAGATATCCAATGTCTAATATTTTAAATTTCCAAGCTTCTTCTTTATGTCTTTTATACATGTAGCATCATTCCCTATTAATATCAAGTCATCTACATATAGGCAAACATATACTAACCTATTTCCCTGCTTTATCCTATACAAATATAGATCAAATGTCTTGCTGAATATCTAAGGCTAGGAATGTAGTCTATCAACATCTAATTCCACACATTGAGTGCATGTTTATTATTTTCTTCACTTCCTTGAGTATCATTTGCACCTTGTGCTCCACTCTACATTGTAGTTGGGGACATAGAGTGTACTCTCAATCTCCCCCTCCATCTTGAATGTCATGCACTTGAAGTAGATGGCTTTGTACCTATCAATATAGTGCTTTCTTGTGGTACTTCATACCCTCCATCCCTTGCATAGTCATAAAAACATCCTTTACTAGCGTCTCTTTACCATTGTCTCAATACCATGGTACATCTCGAGTGACTATAAGTTCTTTGTAATAGTATAGTAGCACTTATAACTCTTTTGTTCTTTAGGTTACCCTATGTAGATGCACTCCTATGAGATTTCCAATTTTTCAACATTTCTTGTGGGGAATGTACAAGGCATACACATCTAAAGACTCTAAGATGTGTAATGTTTGGTTTCTCAAGAAATCAAGGCTGATATTAAAGTTTGTAACCTAATGAATTCCAAGAGAAATGGAAATTACCTTCACATAGATCTTTGAGGGAGAGGAGTTAGACTTTGTTTTCTTATAAGAAGATTAGTCCAGGCAGAACAGATCAATTATGCATGTTGCAAATCAAGCTCTCTTAGCTAGTCATAAGGGCAAAGGTAAATGGAGTTCATCTATTAGTAAGCAAAAATTTGGTAACCTTGCATGTCAAATCGTGACAAAAGTTTGTTCACTAATAAGACTGCGGAAAATTGCCACTTGTTGAGCTCTAACGAATCATCATCAACTGTTGAGCTCTTATACTACTTGTTGACGCAGCGAGTGAGCTTAGCTAGCTAAAGCTCAACTGCGGAATTCACCATGCCACAAGAACTAAGCTAGAGCGATATTAGAACACCTCTATAATCATCAATAGCTTAGCAAACTTCCTGAAACTGAAAACTTTACAACTGTATTTGAACTTACCAAAATTTCACAGGAACTTCACCGAACTGTCACCAGAATATCACCGTAATCTTACCGGAATCTTACCGGAATTCTGTTTATAATTACTTCAAATGATTGTAGATGAAGTAAGGAAATAATACCTGAGCTTCCTTCAGTAAATGAACTCTTTCTGAAGTTTAAGAAAAAAACTTCATCAGTTCATAATGCCTTTTACGCTCAGACTTTGTATTGTGTACTTGTCCCGTTTCACAGAAGTCTTTTGATCAACTTATAGTTGAGACTATTGGCTTCAAGATGAGCTATCTCTCATGAAAAACTTTACACTATGTTACGACATCTAACTCTCAGAAGTACCGGAAAATGTTTACTGAGAAAATTGTAACTATTAACTAACTTTCACAATAACATGAAATTACTCAGATTTCTTCACATACAAAGAATGCGCTCAAAATTTCCACATGAACATGTGTTTTCTATTAGAGAAGATGTGTACAAAAATAGCTTGGCCTCACTTTGCTCATAGCTATGGAAAACTCTCCTACTCTGAGTAGTTATTCCTTACCATCTCTCTCAGATGAATACCCGACAATTCAGGTTCTATTATTCATCTTTACATACGCAATCTCTGGCGTCTTCTTCTTCCTCTATGTATTCGTGCTCTCCTATTCCGGTTCTATGCGCTCTCTTATATACAATTTTTTTGATCCGGATTTCAACAAACTCATAATTCTGGAAACTTCTACACTGTATATTACAGACGTGAATTTGTCCCTTCACTAAGGCTTGATTTTCTGAATGTTTTGTTTCTGCTTCTCTTTTGTCTTTCTTCCTTAGTATGTCTGTCTGCATGCCAAATTTGTGAGTGATTCTTCAACAGCTCCCCCTCAATCACTAATTTGCATTCTCTGATCTTTCATATATTCTTCTTTCTTTTATTCCTGCCATTTCTTTGAATCTGCTTGTTTTTACTCCATCTAAGCTCTTTGTCATAATATCTGATATCTGATCCTTTGTAGATGTGTATACTATTTCAATCTCTTTTTCCATTACCTTTTCCCTCAAGAAATGATATTGAATCTCTATGTGTTTTGTTCTTGCATGAAATACTGGATTTGCTGCAAGATACAACGAGCTCATATTATCTCCATGTATGATAGGTATACCTTGATCAATACCCATGCTTTTGAACAAGGTCTGCATCCATATCACATCTTTAGCTGCTTCCACAAGTCCTTTATATTTTGCTTCTGTTGACTATAAAGCCACTGTGTGTTGCTTCTTTGAACACCAGCTTACAAGCTTATCTCCTAGGTATATCATATACCCATGTGTCGATCTTCTATCATCTTGACTTCCTGCCCAGTCTGAGTCGCTGTATGCTCTCAGCTGTATATCTGACGTAAAAGGATAATATAATCCTTCTTTTATAGTTCTTTTGATATATCTAAGAACTCTTTGTCCTGCAACCCAATGTTTAACCTTCGGAAAATGCATGAACTGTGAGAGAACTCCCACTGCATAACTAAGATCAGGTCTTGTTAGCGTAGCATAAATTAAGCTTCCCACTAACAACTGATACTTCCTCATATATTGAAACTCTGCACCACCATATTTGCTGAGTTTATGATTTACTTCAAGTGGTGTTGAAGCTTCTCTGCAATTCTCCATATTAAACTTCTTCACTAAGTTTAGGAGATACCTTTCTTGTGAAACATATATGCCATGATCTGTATATGTAACTTCAATTCCAAGAAAGTATGATAACTTTCCTAGATCATTGATCTTGAACTCTTTCTCAAGCAATCTTTTTACCTCCTTGATTCCTTCATCTGAGGTTCCTATGATTATTATGTCATCTACATAAATACAAATGTAGATCATACCTTCATCTGTTCTCTTAACGAGTAGACTTGCATCAGCCTTTGAGCTTTGGTATCCAAGGTCATTGAGATACTTCACAAGTCTGTAATTCCAAGCTCTTGGAGCTTGCTTCAATCCATAGAGAGCTCTTCTTAATCTGCAAACATGATCTGGGTAACTGGAACTTACAAACCCTTCAGGTTGTTCCATGTAAACCTCATCTGATATATATCCATTCAGAAATGCATTCTTTATATCCAGCTGACTTAGCTTCCATCCTTTTGATGCTGCTATAGCAATCAATGTCCTTATGGTTGACATCTTTGCCACCGGACTAAACGTCTCATCATAATCTATGCCATGCGTCTGAGCATAGCCTTTGACCACCAGTCTAGCTTTGTATCTAGCTATCCTTCCATCTGCAAGTTTCTTAACTTTGTAAACCCATTTATTTCCAATCACTTTCTTACCATTTGGTTTTGGAACAAGTTCCCAAGTCTTGTTCTCTTCAAGAGCATTGAACTCCTCCTTCATTGCTTCTTTGCATTGTTTCTTACCTTTTGCTTCACCGAAATTCCGAGGTTCTTCATCTTCCTTTACTAAGTAAGCATAGTTTTTCTGAGTCAAATAAGAAGTGTCATAGGAATACCTTGTTGGTTGTTTCCTTACTCTGTTTGACCTTCTTAGCTCATATTCTTCATGTGTATCTGAATACACATCATCATCAAATCTTGGTTCATCTTCGTTTCTCATACCTGATCCGATCCTGGACGTACTTGCCTACATATGATCTTCATCTCCATTCACCTGCATATGTGATTTTCCTTTTTCTTTCCTTATTATCTCTTCTTCAAGTGTTTCAACACTATGCTCTTTATCTGTATACCAGCTCTTTCCTTCATCAAATGTCACATCTCTGGAAACAATAAACTGTTTGGTTAGAGGACTCCATAACCTATAACCCATTTGTTTTTCATCATATCCGATGAACACATATTTTTCAGCTTTTGGTTCAAGCTTATGTCTTAACTGTGATGGTACATAAGCATAAGCGACCGATCCAAACACTTTACAATGATCAAGTGTTGGTTTCTTATCCCACCAAGCTTCATAAGGGGTCATCCCATTTAAAGTTGTACATGGTAATCTATTTACCAGATATGTAGTTGTATTTACAACCTCAGCCCAAAGATAACTTGGACAATTATTCTCCTTTAGCATTGCTCTTGCAAACTCAACTAGAGTTCGGTTTCTTCTTTTTGCTACTCCATTTTGTTGCGGTGTATACCTGCAAGTTATTTCTCTTCTGATACCTGCATTCCATAGATAATCATTGAACTCTTGAGAAAAATATTCTCCTCCTCCATCAGACCTTAGTCTTTTGAGTTTGTCCTGTAAGTCTTTCAACATATACATGAAAATGCCTGAAAGCTTCAAATACTTCTGACTTCTCTTTCAAAACATAAAGAGTTATCCATCTTGTTGCATCATCAATAAAAAGAACATAATACCTTGAGCCGCTGATAGATCCTTCTTTTTTTGGTCCCCATACATCTGTATGTATGAGTTCTAACACATCATCGTGTTTGTACCCTTTCTTCTGAAATGGTAACCTGTGTGCTTTTCCCATCTGACAGGATTCGCACTTGTGAATCATATGTTGATTCTTCATATTTGGTAATCCTCTCACAGATTGTTTCTCCACCATAGTTTTGATTCTTGTTTCATTAAAATGTCCTAACCTCTTATGCCAGAGGTCTAACTCTGTGAATACCTCATCACCATGTGTGATCAAGGCTTGACCAACATTCCCTTGTACTTTAAGAGTAAAAAGTCTACCTTCCTTTTTACCATGGACAATCTGATTGTATCCATTCTCTGGATCTTCAACAAATACTCCTTCATGTTGGGTGTGTGTAGAAGTGCGAGAGACACACGAGAAGCACACACAAAGAGCACAAACGCAGCAAGACACACGGAGAAGACGATGGCTGGAATAGCTCTCTCTATTGATCGATGAACTGAACTGAAGTAAGAGTTGAATAATATCCCTAAGTACAAAGTACCACCACATATGAGAGTATCAAGTATGTGGTAACATGGGGAAAGAACCTCTAGCCAGCACTAGAGTAAAAAGTGCCCATGTATAGGGAAAAGGTTCACATCAAAGCTACTCGAGGAACACATAAGTGTAACAAAACCCATGGAGCGAATGATGTGAACACATACAGAGAGTGACAGATCAGCCCCCACAAGGTAACAAGCCTAAAGCTTTGCGAAAAGCTTCAAACTTTTCCCGTGGAAGAGCTTTGGTGAATATGTCTGCCACATTATCTTGTGTAGGCACATATACCAAATCAATATCTCCTGCATGAAGGCGCTCTCTCACATAGTGATAATGCACCTCAATATGTTTGGTCTGTGCATGAAACACTGGGTTTCGTGCAACAGCCAAAGCACTCTGACTATCTGTGAGAATATGCGTAGCAGCATCAATCTCCATGCAAAGATCCATCAATAGGTGTCTCAGCCATATACACTCCACTGTAGCTGTGAAAACTGCCCTGTACTCAGCTTCACAAATCGATGTCGCCACTGTAGGTTGCTTCTTACTCAACCAAGATATGCATGAGTCTCCAAGGAAAAAGCAATTACCACTAGTGGACATGCGAGTATCATAACAACCAGCCCAATCACTATCTGTAAAAGCATGCAAGCATGGCTGGACATCTCTACCATAAAAGAGACCTAAGCTCAAAGTGCCTCGAAGATATCTAAACACACGTTTCATCGCTTGCCAATGCTTAGTGCCAGGGCTATGCATGAATCGACTCAACTGGGAAACTGCATACTGTATATCCAGCCTTGTGTTGCATGCATATATAAGACATCCCACCACCTGCTGATAAAGAGAAGTGTCAAATGCATCACTGGAATCCTCAACTGAGAATCTAAATCCTGTCTCAACTAGTGTGGAAACTGGCTTGCAATCCTCAAAGTCAAAACGCTGAAGTAGTTTCTCAACATTCTTTCCTTGATGCATAACAATTCCCCCCTCAACAGATACAAACTGGATGCCAAGATAGTAGCTCAAAAGACCAAGATAAGTGATATCAAAAGTATGCTGCAAATCAGCCATAAGAATGTCAAGTTTTGCATTACATGACCCAGTCAAGAGTATGTCATCGACATAAAGAACAAGCACTATAAGATCAGCCCCATTTTTGCGTACATAGAGTGTGCTTTCAATCGGACAACATGTGAAGCCAAGAGCAATCAAGTGCTTATGTATTTTGTCATACCATGCACGTGGAGCTTGCTTGAGACCATACAAGGCTTTATGCAAGCGACAAACCATATGCTCTTTCCCTTTCATAGCAAATCCAGGAGGTTGCTTCACATAGACCTCTTCTTGCAAATCTCCATTCAAGAAGGCTGTTTTTATGTCCAATTGATGCACTTTCCAACCTCGATGGGCAGCCAATGCAACCACGGTACGAATGGTAGTCATGCGTGAAGTAGGTGCAAAAGTTTCCTCATAGTCAATGCCATATTGTTGCGCATATCCTTTGGCAACCAATCTAGCTTTGTAGCGATCAATGCTACCATCAGATTTTCTCTTAATCTTGTAAACCCACTTTGTACCAATGGCATTCTTTTCTTTTGGCAATTCACATAACTCCCAAGTACGATTCCTATGTATGGAATCCATTTCTGATTGCATAGCACTCATCCATTGTGGATCGTCACATGCATCTTCAAAAGAAAGTGGCTCTTCATTACATGATGTAGCAATAAGAGAATAATCCACAAAATTACTTGATGCATGGTGAGAGCTTGACCTTGTTCTACCAAGTAAAGGTGCACTCAATTTGCTGTCCTGCAAAGTTTGTTTCAGCCACTTTGGCATAGATTGTGCACTCTTGATAGACATGCGTTCATTATGTAAAACATCTTCAATATGTACATCATGCGTGGGCAGAATTTCATGCTCAGTTTCAGCCATATTTTGTCGCATATGTTCAGCCATATGTGGCTGGAAATTTCCAACAGTTTTGACATTTTTTTGCTGAATTTTTTCAGCCATGTTTGGCTGAAAATTATCCACATTTTCAGCCCTATTTGGCTGGAATTTTTCAGCCCTTTGAACCTCAGTTGGCTGGTCTACATGGCCATAGTCAAGCGCACCATTTTGGAACAAAGGCATGAGTGTATCGAACACATCTTGTGAGCTAACTGTTGGCAGTTTTTTGCATTCAAGTAGAGGGAAAACTGAATTTTCAGCAAATACCACATCTCGACTCACAATAATTGTGTTCGTCAATGGATGGTACAACCGATATCCCTTACTTTCAGCACTATAACCAACAAATATACATTTCTTTGCCTTGTCATCAATTTTGTGACGTTGTTGTGATGGCACAAGAGCATATGCCAAACAACCAAACACATGCATATGACTAACCATAGGCTTATGACCATTCCAAGCCTCATAAGGAGTGATGACTCTCAATGCTTTTGTAGGGCAGCGATTCAACACATAATTTGCACACATGACCGCTTCCATCCAAAACTTATGAGGAAGATGCTTTCCTTTAACCATACATCGTGCCATTTCAAGTAAAGTTCTATTTTTACGCTCGGCAACACCATTTTGTTGAGGTGTATATGGCACCATACATTGGTGTGAAATACCTCTTTCACAAAGAAAAGCATTAAACTCATGTGACATGTACTCACCACCACGATCCGTGCGTAGAGTCAAAAGCTTTTGTGAAGAAAAAATTTTCAGCCATAGCTAAAAATGCTTTGAAGCGAGAAAATACCTCATTCTTTGCTTTCATAGGATACACCCATGTATGGCGAGTAGCATCATCAATGAAGGTAACAAAATATACATGCTTCCCAAAAGATGGAGTCTTGACCGGACCACATACATCACTATGAACAAGTTGCAATTTTCTTGTAGTGTGTGTGTGACTATCTTTTGGAAAAGATGCACGATGCATTTTTCCAAGAATGCAACCTTCACATGCGTGCTTTTCAATGGACTCAAGTGTAGGCAAGCCAATGACCATGTCCTTCTTTTGCAAGTAGAGCAAACTATTGAAGATTAAATGACCAAAACGAGCATGCCAAAGCTCCATTTCAGCCATGGAGGAAGTATGAGCAACCAAGGCATTCGAGGCAGCCCTCTTGTATGTATCCATGCGATACAAACCATCACATAATGTACCGGACATCACGATAACATCGCCATTGCTGAAATCATGAACCATACACTTATCATCAACAAAGTGTGCATGAAGTCCTGCTTTGGCAATCAACGGAACTGAAATTAAGTTCTTCTTGATACCGGGCACATACAATGCATTTTTCAAGAGAATCACACCTCCATTTGCAGTCGTAAGCTCAATTTCTCCTACTCCAATGATAGGATAAGAGGCATTGTTTGCACACACCACATGTCCTCCTTTAGGTGCATCTTTCAAAGAGGCAAAAAATCTTTTGCATGATGTTATGTGCTTTGAAGCACCACTATCAAAGAACCAATCCGAATCAGCCTCACTCACAACCATGCATTTAGAATATAAAGAAGCATCATAATGACATGTAACAACACATGCCCAAAATCTTGCCATGTTAGCTTCATCATTCTTTGCATTTGCTGAATTTTCAGCAATAGACATGCCGGATTCCTTCTTCTTTTCATTGCGTTTAGCAAGCTTTCTACACTCATCAATAGTATGACTAGCCTTCCGGCAATATTTGCATCTCTTCTTCTTTTGCAAATCACCATCATTAGAGGAATGAGTGGAAGAGGAAGCTTGAGGCTTTGGTTTTGATGAACCAAAAGCTGAACCATACTTGCTTTTCCCCTTTTGTGAGATAGCAAGTGCTTGCATTCCCTCAATCAAACCACTCCTATTCACTCTAGATTGCTCTTCTTGCAAAAGAAGAGACACAACCTCATCAAATGCATACATATTAGGATTTCCTTTTGCAACCAAACGGAGTGTAGTAGCAAAGCTTTGAAAAGATTCCGGTAATCCTTTCAACAATGTAGAAATGAGTGATGCATCCAGAATGATCTCATCTATGTTTGCCAATTGCTCTTTCAAGTCCTTGATGCGTGTCACATACACATCCACTAACTCATTTTCAGCCATACATACATCCTCAAGTTGCTTCCTCAAGTATGCAACACGTGCTTCATTACGCACGGCATACAAAGAAGCAAGAGTGTCCCATGCCTGTCGTGATGTAGAACATGACCGAATGTGTGGAACTATATGACGCTTCACTGAAAGCGCAATCAAAGCATGAGCTTGAGCATCTTTTCCATCCCATCTAAGATGCTCCTGTGTAGGTGGAGAAGGAGAAACCACTGTACTCGAAGAAGAAGCTCCATCTGTGACAGTAGACTGTGAAGTAGAAGCACCTGCCGGTCTTCGATCTACATCTGCCACTATGTTCCAAAGTTGTTTTGCAATAAGAACGTGCTTCATCATGTAAGACCACATCGGATAGTTGGTCCCATCAAGCTTATCTTCAGCTTGAAGCATGCCAAACAAGTCATTGCTGCCCGCCATTTCACTAAGGAACAAGAATGTGACAAAATCTTCACTTCGACGAAAACTGAAATGAGTGCTGAAATTTCAGCTCACAAACCGTCACTCTGATGGCGATTCTCACTGCACGAATGGCTTCGAAATGGGGGCAAAACCCCAGCGCGCCTGATGGAAATGTTTCCGGGCTGCCGAAATTCACACTTCTATGCTCTGAAGTCGATTTGCACTGTTAAAGTGCGCGCGCGCCGCGACGCGAAAAACTGAAACTTGAGAAGAAGTTGAACCTGCTCTGATACCACTATTGGGTGTGTGTAGAAGTGCGAGAGACACACGAGAAGCACACACAAAGAGCACAAACGCAGCAAGACACATGGAGAAGATGATGGCTAGAATAGCTCTCTCTATTGATCGATGAACTGAACTGAAGTAAGAGCTGAATAATATCCCTAAGTACAAAGTACCACCACATATGAGAGTATCAAGTATGTGGTAACATGGGGAAAAACCTCTAGCCAGCTGTAGCTCAGTGATGAGTAGCACCTCCTTTAATGTCAATCCGGGAAGACGTGAGGATGATATGAAGACCACGAGCAAGTGGAGGCACAAGTGCGTGAGTGAGAAGCACACAAGCATGCACACACATACACACACACGCGCACACACGGCAAGACAAAGAGTGAGAAGCAATGGAGTTCTTGGATTACTTTCAAAAAGCTCTTACAAGTTCATTTCAATTACAATCTCACCTCAAAAATGAGCTCTCTAGCTCTATTTATAGTTTTTGACTAGGTTTTGGCCTTGTCCAAACCTAGTGTCCGGCCTAGTTAAAAATTAGGTTCTCTACCCTATTTGGAGGTTCAAACGAAGTCTAAAAAATGTGAAAACTGACAGGTAGATACTTCTAAAGCTCCTCAAGCTCAAGGACTCCTTAGCTTGCACAAAATGGAGCTACAAAAATGTGAAATGGTATTTACAAGGGTTTTTAGTGATGAAAATCACTATTGTTGTAGGGATTTCTTCTAACATTTTGATATACATTTCCTGGAGCTCCCTACTTGCTCCTTCTCCTTGTGTCCACCTCTCTTATGTGCATAAATGTCTTGAAAAAATATTGGCCTACTTGCCAGATCGTCCTTGACTGCTCTGTCTGCTTGTACTTTCTCTTCTCTCTGACTCCCTTCTTAAGCTTCCTTGCCTAGTGAGTCCTTCAGTTCCAACACCCCCCCTCTCTCGCGTCTGTCGTCCCTGACAGACCCTTGTTGGGTGGGTCGTTGGATGTAGTACTCAACAACGTCTTGTGCTAAGTGATGTTCAGCAATCCGCAACCCTTTGGCCAAGTCCATGAGTAAAGCATCCCAATCTACCGGCCCGGGAACCTCCGGATGTGGTATACGTAACTTTTCTGAATGGAGAGCTTGTTCCACTGCAAACAACTGCAATAAATGTGATGGTCTGGGAATGAATATCTCTGAGTGATATTCCCAGAATCCCGTGACGAACATTTCTTCAAACGTCTGTTTGAAGCAGGCTGGTAGATACTTGATGTGTGTGTGCCATGCATATACAATATTAATAGATGGTGTTGCACTCATGTCGTAGACGAGGTCCTGATTACCTTCATTAAATCCAAGAGCTGACAGATGGGGCTCCTTGACATTTTTGAAAGTCCTGAAGGTAACCAACATGAGTTCAAAAATTTTAAGGCACATTTGGGCCATGACATCTGGTACATTTTTAAACCTGACCCCCCAATGCCGAATCGTCGAGATCATGTATCCTATGGTAGGTTGGCCTTTGGGTGGTGCTAAGTAAACATAATTGAGCCATTTCTCACATCCTTTGTTTGTCAGCACCATTTTTGTGTATTCCGGCCATGACCTTCTTTGAAACACAGGACAGTAGCATGGGTTGTATTTGATGTACAAAGGCATGTTATTCCATGTTCTTACCATCTCTGGGTAGGTTTCCAGTAGACGAATCCTCCACATCGGTTGATGAATATTGCCCTTCTTGGCACTTGCTGGGATGTCGTCCGGTGCGAACTGTGTAGCCGAGGTTGGTTCTTTTGATGTGTGACTCTTGATTTCCGCATTGTAATCCGCCATTAGGACACAGAAAGGAACATACAAATCGTCGGATGTGCCGATCCACCTATGATGGGAGAGATTCCTAAAGTAATCTGATTTTATGACTACTTCTTCCAAGTGTGACATAGATGCTATCTGAACTACCACTCTATCATCATGGGTTGTGGCCACTTTCTCTAACCTCTGCATCCATTCAGGAGCCTCTATCTCTATGGTGTCCATGCCCTCTTCTGTTTGCTTGCCCCCTGGTGCAGGCATGGGAACATACGGGTCTTCGAAAGTTTCCTCTATCTCGATTGGCACTAGATCTTCAAGCTCGGGCTCGATAAGGGGAGAGGATTGACGTTCGTATTGCATGATTTTGCTGCGTAATTCTTCGAGTTCTGCCCTCAGTTTTGTGACCTCTTCGGATGTGTCGTCTGTGGCTATGGCTTTGCTTGGTGACTCCTGCTGAGTCGCCAGTTGCTTAAGTAGATCATCCCTTTCTCGTTCTAACGCTGCATGGGCCTCTAGGAGGTCGGCATGGGTTTCTAACACAGTTTTCATATTTTCTGAGGGAATGGCCTTGAATTTTTCTGGGTCGATTTCCTGCGGGGAACCTTCCATGGCTGCTTCCAAGTTCTCTTCATTCTGTTTCTGCAGCCGTTTATTCTCTTCGAGAGCTGTAGACATGTGTTTTCGTAGGAGGGCTAGGTTGCGTCTAAGTTTGAGATTCTCCGTTCTCTGGGAGTGTAGCAATTCATCCATATGTTGTCTTTCCTCCGCATCTGACTGGGGTGGGTTGGCTACTAACTGTTCGTGTTGTTCCTGTAAGGTGGTATGCTGTTGTTGTAGTAGCCGCTTTTCCCTTTCGAGATCCATGAAGCGTAGTTGAAGTTCCTCATGACTTCAAAAGAGTCGCGTATGTTGGTTATCAAGATGATGCTAGTGCTGTTGTAGTTGCGACATACACTGATACATATTATTAAATACATTATTAATAGGGATGGATGCGGGAAGGGGGTTGGATGCAGAAGGGAAGGGAAAGGGGAAGGGAAATGGAAGTGTGGATGTGGTGCTGGAAAATGGTGAAGTGGGAGGTGGGGGAATGGGAGATGGTGGATGCATGGGGGGAGGGAGAGGTGCGGAGGTGGGGGAGATGTCCATAAGATCAACGGTGGATGCAGTAGTGGGAGTGATTGTGAATAGTGGAATTGTGGGTGCGGTGATCGTGGTGAAACTGTACAGTGGTGTGTGCAATTGTGAATACGAACTGCCCGAAAGTGTCATCGGGGGGTTGAGATTTTCTGTGGCCGCGGTTGGAACTACTGTTTCAGTGGCCGTATAGACAAAGGAAGTGGATATAGGGTGTGTGGGTTGTGTGACGGTCTGTGCTTCCGTATGGGTAGTGGACTCTGAGGCGGTGACGGTCGTGGTTACACTGGTTGTGGGAGGTGAATGTGGTGGAGTTGGAGGCAGGGGTGGCAATGGGGGTGACGGAGGTGCACTTGATACATGAGTTTCCTCAGTATCATGGACAGTGTGTGCGGTGCCCGTGGTTGTGGATGTGCCTTGTGGTTCTGATACTAGTACATTCATCTGCTTTCCTGCTCGAGGGGGGCGTCTGCCATATCTTCGTTCCGTTCTTCGTGCTTGTGCAAGGGCGGTATGCACCGTTTCAGGTACTCCCAAAGCCTCAGATATCATGTCAAGCGTGGCGCGGTATTGCTCGTCTACGCCTTCCTCCTCAAGGATTTGATTCATGAGGGCCTTGCCTGCTGCTAGGGACAGTCTATGTTGCTCGTGCACTCTGTTCATGGTATCATAGAGCTTCTTCAATGCCTTCGTGTAAGCGGGGGCACCTTCAAGTACCTGCAGGGCTTCCTGATCATATTCCTGCTCTTCTTCCTCGGATTGTCCATCATGTTCCTCCTCTTGTCCTTCTTCTTCTTCACCCTCCACATCGACGATTTCTGGTTGTCTGGGAGGGGGTTGGTCTATAGCAGTTTGTTGTCCACTAGCTTGTTCTGCCTCGACTTTTGCGTTAACAGCCTCAATGATTCTGGCTACCTCCTCATCAGTTAAGTCTTCTAAAGTGAATCCGTGAGGAAACTCTAGGTCGGTTGGTACGGGTGGGAACACCAAATTAGGTCCGTCAGTGCTGTGCCTTGGTAATCTGATAGTGAAGGGTTGCACCCGCCTTGGAAGTCGTGGAGTGGTCTCTGGAGTCAATGTTGCACCGCGGGGTTGTGCGCAGGGCATCTGAACGGCGCCTCTCATTTTCTTGGATGGTGGTCCTGCGGAGGATAATCGGCACTGAAACTCTTGTACCCTGGTCCAAATGAGTGCCCTTTGCACTGGTACATCATACGCAAGACATCTGTACACAATCCTGGTCAGAGCACAGCATTCGTACAGTACAGACTTTTGTTTTTTATACCACCTTTGATGAGCCAAGTGGATTTGGTCGATAATCCAATGGGGCATGTTGATTGTCAAATCAAAGGCATCAGCCAAGTATAAACTAAACCATATCTTTTTAGGTGGCATTGTGAACCTCTCTTGGGCGGGAAATGCAAAGTGCTGCATGACCATTCGCAAATGAATAGCGATTGTAGGCGTCATTGCCACCATGTCTTTTAACTTTGTCAGATTCCTGTTCTTCATATTGTCGGGGACCATAGTCTCTTTCTCCGTAGGAATATGCATACCTTTCATGTCTAGAGCTTCCCTTACCAAGTTGATAGTTAATCTGAAACGCTTGAGCTCATTGCCCCTTGTGAGAGATGGAGGACAAAGGAGCTGTATCCCTTTTTGTCTTTGCTTGGAGTAAGGGTGCTAATCAAATAAGAGCATCTTAGAAAATCCGGCTTTGGCAACTGGAATTTGAAGTACTCGTAGAGTCGTGCCTTCTTCCATATAGGTTTCAGTCCTTCATTATTCTGCAGTCTCTCAAATTCCCTAGTGAAAAAGTGATACCTCCCCCAGCGCCCATTGAATTCTATCTCGGCCTCCCACATATAAGTGCCTTCACCTAGGGGTCCTGCCACATCACTGAACCAATGAGAGTTTTTACTGACTGGCATAGTGTGCCCTTGTGGAGGGTTCTGAACCGGTATGGCGTGTAATGCTCTCAATGCTACAGGGCGTTCCTTCAATTCCTCCTCAACGGGAAGACTTTCAATATCCACGACTTGAGGGCTGGTGCCTATCTGGGAGCTAGTTCCTGCCGTATCTGCCATGTTACTTCTTGCCTCCTGATTCTGTGAGAATATAGAAACATGTGTTAACATTGTAAAGGACAAGATAGAACCGTTTTTGTCCCCATTACAACATTAACATGAGGTTCAGGAGAGATTAGTGGGTTAGTAAATGCTCGGTGCTTGTGTGTGTAGTTAGGGATTGGTTAGACCTAGGAGCTAAGTGGAATGATGTGGTGTGAGAGTGACGTAGTTAGTAGGTGGGCATGGATCTACAACTGGGGTCTGGGGGTTTATTACAAGTTTTAGGTTGCCAAATGCAATGGATAGGTTTTGATTTTGACTTTGTGGAGGCTCTGGGGAGTGTGATAGGGTATTTACTTGAAAAATGGGGCTTTTTAGGAACCCATTTACAAGTGATTCCACTTGTGCTCATGGAAGAATACGTGTTAGTGCGTGATGTGTAAGACTAGGCCTCAGATGTTCGCGTGAGTGAAACATGTTGTACAGGGTTTGGCCTTGGTGTAGCTATTTGAGCCCGCAAGCAAGCCTTAGGCACCCAGATTTGTCGTGATTGTGGGCTGGCCTTCATTGACTTCTTGGGTACCCAAATAGACTTCACTTTCGTAGAAGAACTTATGAAAGGCTTCTCATTAGTATCGTGCTGTTGATTACTAATAAGAGGTTTTGGTCGTGGTGTTGGCCTGGTCGGAACAGGGTGTTCGCCTTTTCGCCTCCATACTTGTTTCATCGGCTGAAACAATCTACTTTGCTCCTTTTTTTGGCCTCCAGTACAAGTGGTGTTCTGCTTCTTCTGTATTTGATCTGCCGTTGGCTGCTGCATCCTTCTGACCTTTGGAAAAGAAGGGAGTACCGTCTTATCCTTGACTCCGTTGTTGAGACAATCCTCTTTCTGCATCATACATTTTTGGACAAGAATAGCATTGTCAACTTCATGTGCACCCCTGGAAGGACCAGGAGTTTGTGTTTTACCTAGTTCCTTGAGTGCCTCCTTTTCCAATTCAACTGTAATTCGGCTATGATTTACCCATACCTGAAGAAGTCCGCTTCTTAGGTTTAGGTTGACTGCATGATCATAGATCCAGTCCTGACCCAAGACAAGAGGCTCAGTGAGGTCCTCATCTTGACACACTAATACTTTGACTATCATCACTTCGTCTTGAATGGAGATGGGAAGATCCACCTCGCCCATGCAAGGTGTTTCCACACCTCCCAATCCTATGAGATATGCTTCTATAGGATTGACAATTAATCTCAATTCTTGACAGTAAGACAATTTAACCGCACTACTGGCTGCACCTGAGTCAATCAAGGCTCTTACAGTCCTTGCACCCTTTCTTTGTCCTATCTCTAAGGTTATAAAAGGACGTCGATCAATTATCCTTTGAGCGCTGATACCTGAAACTTCACACATAGCCACATGATATCCTTGATCTGCATAGGCATCCGTCCTAGGTTGCTCCCTATTCTGTCTTCTCAACTTCATTCTCCGGATGCGTTCCAATGCTTCTGCTTGGGCTTCTTCTCGAATTCGCTTTTCTTCTTCTTTGCGTTTCTTAGCAGTGTTGAGTCGACTTAGCATTTCCTCTGTGAGAGGTTCCTGATACAACTTGACCCTGCATCCGCTAATGTAGCTCGGGAGAACGTCACCTTCTAATGTGGCAAGTTGCACTACTCCACTTGTTGAGATTCTGTTTATAATCATGGGTCCATAGCCTCTCGTCTCCAGTTTTCTCGCATGTTGCTTCAATGTGTAGACTAAAACTAAGTCGCCTGCCTTCAAACCTTTATCCTTAACGTGGGCATCAAAGTATGCCTTCTGTCGTTTCTTAGCTGCATATATCCCTGCAGCCGCTCTCAGTCTTGTTTCTCCTAATCGTTCAAGGTCGAAAAGTCTAGAGGAGAGTTCATGACCCGTCCATTCATGCTCTTGTGCTACTTTCAGTGTAGGTATTAGGAAGTCCAATGGTAGCACTACATTTTGGCCAAATACCATCTGAAAGGGGGTGGCTTGGAGTACCGTTTTGTAGGCGACTTGGTATGCCCAAACAGCATGGTGTAGCTGTTTGTCCCAATCAGAGCGTTTATTGTTCACTAATTTCGTCAGTACATTGCATAAGATCTTATTGGTGCTCTCAGCCTGGCCATTAGCTTGAGGGTGATAGGGGGCAGACTTCTTATGTACTACCAAAAATTCTTGGAGCAGATTTTCAATAACTTCATTCAAGAAGTGAGTGCCTCTATCGCTAACTAGCTCTATGGGTAGCCCGTATCTAGTGAATACATTCTCAAATAAGAACTTAGCAGTAGTCTGAGCATCGTTCTTTGTCGTAGCTTTTACCTCTACCCACTTGGTGAGATAATCCGTGGCCACAATGATATATTCAGCATGTGAACCCTTGGCTGGGGGATTAATAGGGCCTACAAAGTCTATTCCCCACTTAGAGAATCCACGTCCACCCATCATAGGTTTCAGTGGCATCTCATCTTTGCGTATAGGATACTGAGTTCTTTGACAAACATCACACCGTTTCACATAGGTATGTGCATCCATGTGAAGGGTCGGCCACCAGAAGCCCGCAAATAGTATTGCCTTGATCACCCGATCTGGTCCAAAGTGTCCTCCTGCTACACCTTGGTGAGCAGTTTCCAAAATCTTTAGATATTCACTCTCATGAACACAAAGTCTCAAGTAACCATCTTTACCACGTTTGTATAGATTATCACCAATGAGTGAGTAATCTAGGGCTTCTTGTTCTAGACTTCTTTTATGAGTCAGAGTCATGTCTGGAGGGAATGTTTTGTCCTCAGGAAGGATATTAGTGGTTCACTCCAATCTTGCACTATGGATACTTGATAAAGAGTGGCATGTTCCACAGGTGGTTTAGTGCAACAGATTGGGCATTCCTTGCACAACTTTTGGACATCAGCTTCCATAGTCGGCCAATGCACTCCTAGTCTTCTCAGGGTCTGTAGGGTTCGTTGTTTTGAGTAGTGTTGCTCTAATGCACCTACATGTGCCAATTGCAACCACTTAGCGTACTCATCCTCTTCCACACAACAGGCCAAGATCCCTTGATCTGTGTGTTTGTACATACTACCTGCCATGATGTGATACTTTTGGGCTTTTACTACCTCTCTATCCTGTGTGTTTATTACTGGGTGGTTAGGTCCGTATGTCAATACTGGCACTAATGGCTTAGCCCACTACGGTACCACTTCCAAATTAAACAAGTAAGCATCAGGAAGGTCATCTGACACTCCTTGTGGGGCTTCTCCCGATGTGAGCCTAGAAAGGTGATCTGCTCTCAAATGAGTCTTCCCTTTCCTTACCACAACCTCAAAATCATATTCCATTAGCAAGAGAAACCATCTTACTAATCTTCCTGTATTGCATGGCTTGTTCACGAGATATAACAATGCTTGGTGGTCAGTAAAAAATTTAAACTTGTTTGCAAGCAAATAGTGTCTAAATTTCTTAACTGCATATACCATGCCTAAGCCTTCTCTCTCAGTAGTGGTATAATTTCGTTCAGCTGCATTCAATTGTCTACTAGCATAGGCAATTGGAAGATCCATATTACCTTCACCCGTAGGTTGTGCGAGTACACATCCAATAGCATAATTGGATGCATCCACGTGAACATGGAATCGCTTGTTCCAATCTGGTGTGGTCAAGATTGGTGCTGAACATAATCTTCGTTTAAGCTCCTGGAAGGAATTCTCACATTCCTCAGTCCACTCAAAGTTAGTCAGAAGTCCGTACATGGGCTTTGCAATGACAGCATACATGTGAATGAACCGGCGGTAGTAACCATAATGCCCCATGAAGGCCTGTACTTCCTTGACGTTCTTTGGCCTAGGTAACTCGGCTATGGCTCTTACTTTCTCTTCATCGGTGGATATGTCATTCTTTGACACTATGTGTCCTAAAATCTTACCTTGCCTGACCATGAAAACGCACTTTTCTGGGTTTAGGCAGACTTGATACTCTCTACATTTGTCAAAGATTTGTCTCAATTCAAGAATATGGGTTTGTCTGATGTTGGAATGAGCACAAAGATCATCAACATAGAATTCCAAGTTCTTCCTCAGGAACTCCTTAAATACATGGCACATATGCCTCTGGAAGGTTGCTGGTGCATTGGTAAGCCCAAATGGCATTACCCGAAAGGCGAATATGCCCCATTCTGTGGCAAAAGCTGTCTTATGCTGATCCTCTGGAGCTATGGCTACTTGATTGTAGCCCGAAAATCCATCAAGGAAGCTGTACACTTCCTTGCCTGCTACTCTTTCTAAGAGATGTTCTGTGATGGGAAGCGGATAATTATCTCGAATTGTGGCTGCATTAACCTTCTTTAAGTTAATGCACACACGTAGCTTTCCATTTTTCTTGGGCACCACTACGATGGGGGATACCCACTCAATGTGCTCAATTTCATAGATGAATCCAGCTTCGACCAGTCTATCTATCTCCTCTTTGATCTTAGCGGCATAATTATCATTATATGTGTATGGCTTTTGCTTAGAAGGTTTGGCATCCGAGGTCATGGGGATAGTGTGTGAGCATATGTCTGGATCAACACCCTTCAAATCCTTGTAACTCCAAGCGAACACGTCTCTGTATTCTCTTAGCAAGGCTATTAGCTCTTGTTCTTCCTCTTCTGTCAGGTCATGGCCTATGTACGTGCATCTCTCTTCTCCTTCTTCCATGGCTACCACAATTTTCTTTGTGGTTTCTTTGTTATCATAGGCCTCTCCTGATTGTGCCTCTCGTTTAGGCATTCTGATCATGACTCTTCTGTCATCTATCTCATACTTCTTAAAATTTTCTGGGACCTCAAACAAAGATTCTTCCTCTTCTAGTGTGACTTCTCTCTTCTTTTTTTTCTTTCCTTCTTCCTTCGGGGTCACATGTGTGGCTAGTCTTACATCACTTGTAAGCTCTCCATACCTCTGGGGTTGAAATTCTACTTCATGGAAGTATTCTTCATCTGATGCAAAAGGTGGATCCATAATGATTGACTCTAGATCAGAGTCATTTGCATCCTCAAATGCATCAGGGCTAGGTTCACACTCTTCTAACACTGCCTCTCCCATGATTGGCTCTATGGAGAAGACTGAAATGTCATAGCCATCTTCATCACAGTGAGGTGTCCATTGTTCGTCATTGATGGCTACATCCATTGTTGCTAGGATTTCTGCCCAGCCGTGGGGTTCAAATTCCTCGTCAGGAAAGACTACCGGTGCATAGGTTGGGTCTTGAATTGATCTATGTGTTTCTTTTGCACCTACCTCTTTGGCTTTTTCTCTCTTCTCTTCTTCTACTGCTACTTTGCACATCCATAAGTGGGTGTCTTCATGCATCCATGAGGATCCTGACCCTATGGAATGCACCGATTCTGTATCATCTTTGGCTCTATGGATGGGATTCCATTGGATGGGAGGGACATCTCTATGAGAGTAATCTTTGAGATTGACTTTGGTCGTAACACCTAAGTGCTGATGGTACAAAGAATTGGTTCCCCAATCCTGTACCACTTGCAAATGTCGCATAAAGGGTCGTCCCAAGATCATTTCATAGGCATGGTTCTTGCTAAAATCACATATAGCAACGGTATGCTCGAACTCGACACCACAGGTGGTGAGAGTTATTCCTTCTAGCAATCCTAAGGGCCTCTCAATATGACCATCGGCCATCTGCAATTTCATTCTCGTTGGCTTGAGTGCTGGCTTGCCCCAACGCTTCCATAGGGAAGTGGTGGCAATTGAAACTCCTGCACCTGAGTCCAAAATTGCCTTGGTGGTGTACTCTTGGTAGGTAATGGTAAGATAGGTGTTCCCTTCTTCACCTTCACACATATCTCCTATCTTATCCAAGGGTATTTCGGGCACTGTCCTCTGGGATCCTACCTGGGAACGAGGTTTTGATATCTTTGGTACTTGTTTGGCTACATGTTTCCATAGCTCTGGCCTTACTTTGAGTAGCTCTTCTAAGGTAAGGTTGCATTGTACTTTAGTGTTTTTCACTACCTCTGTGTTCCTAGGTATGAGTGAGTCCTCATTCCGTACCATGACTGTGGGTGCTCTCATACAAGTAGACTTAGCTTCCCATGGGCCTGTGAAGTGGGGTAATTCTTGTAGAGAGTTAGACTCAAAGTCTAATCTTTCCTGAGATTGGGTGCTCTCCTGCTCCTCATAAATGGATGGGATGTCTTGTGGGAATTGGTCATGTGCATCATCCACAAGTTCAATAGGAGGAGGGACTTCACTTTCTTTAGCCCATTTGTCTTCTTGAATCTCTCGTAAGAATTCTGGTGTGAATCGATTCAGAGAAGATGATGTATCTGGCTCCGTAGAGTTAGGCACATAGGCTTCCTGGGCAGGAAGACCTGCTCCTTCACTTGCCTTGTCCTTATGTTGAGAGGCTGGTTCCTTTTCTGATTGTGTAATTAGCTTCTCTATTCTTTCTAACAGTCCATCAAAGTGCAACTGTGTCTTCGCTGAACTAGAGATGTTAAATAGGCGACTGGCTTCAAACATGGTCTGAGCCAATTCCACCATCTTAGCACAAATTTTGGTTCGTTCTAGCTCTAGTTCTGCTCTTGGGTAACACTTTTCATGATCAGTTACGTTTGGCCCTTCTTGGATTCTGGCCTGATATGCTTTAAGCATCATATTAAGGTCCTCGGGAGTGGGATCTGCTAAGACTGATCCTACTCTTGGGGGTGGTGGGTTTAGGTGAGGCGGGTTGGAAGGTGGCGGTTCGGATGGAGTTGGGAATGGTGGAGGTGATGGAGGTGGGGCAGTGTGAGAGGGAGTTTGAGCTGTGAGTTCAGTTATCCTGGCCTTTGTTTCTCTCAGGCTTTCCTCGAGTTCACTCATCTTTTTTGCCCATTGTCTTTTCATTCTTTCACGACTATCTCTCCAAGCTCTAGTCCTCTTCTTTGTCATGCTCTCCGTTTCACTAACATCTGGGCTCTTTTCCTGGCCTACGCTTTGGTTCTGTTGCAAGGCTTGGGCTCTAGTGATTACTTGACACTCCCTATGGAGTCTACAACTAACCCAATAACGTTGATAGGAGTGATTTTTGGCATATTATTGGGGTTCTTTGGGAAATCTCGTAAGAGATGCTCCTTTCCACACTCCTGGCAATAGCCCTGGATCGTCACTGATTGGGTTTGGGTAGGTGCAGGCATGGGGCAATCACGAATGAGGTGATCCCCCTGACATCTGTAGCATGGTCCTCTAGGGAATGGGGGTCTTACTTGTCTAGGTTGAGGTCTAGGGTAGGGGTTTGCATACATGACGTTTGTGTAATCTGACTCCCAACTAGGTTCATTTGGCTCGTCACTATAATAGGGCTCCCCATGTTCAGGAGACTGCATGTAGTAGGCCTGGGGGCTATCAACATGTGTAGAATCGAAACTATGGTCACTCGGGTCACTTTCAGAAAGCAATTGGGTTACCGGGACTATAGCTCTATTCAAATTTTCTTCTGCCGCTGCATACTTTATCGGAATTACATTAGCTGGGGCAGGGGTTTGTTGTGCTAACACGGGCTGAGGCCTTTGTTGGGCTTGATATTGTGGTTGATAATTTTGTTGAGGCCTAGTATACTGTTGTGGTGGGTATTGACTCTGGTATCTGCCTTGTTGAGGGTATGGCTGAGGGTAGGGTTGCCTAACCGCTTGCTTATTGTATGGGCAGTCTTGCGCGGTGTGATTGGTGTACCTTCGTTCTATGGTGCAGTATTGGCTACTAGGATTAACTTGGGGTTGAGCCATAATGGGACAGACATTCGCCATATGGTCGCCTCCACAAGTATAACATCTTTTCACAAGGGCAAACCTTGGGATTTGTTTGCTAGAGACACCTAGTTTCTGAGCTACTTTCTTTGCTAATTCCTCAATTGATGTGGATTGCGAGGAAGAGAGGCTAGAGGAACTATCTAAGTCCTTGTAGATTTTGGAAAGCTCTAGTTCCTCCCCTAGGTTATCCTAGATGTCAATGCACATGCGTACACACTCTTCTATAGTCCTAGGGTCCCTCAGATACACATATGACCTCAATTTGGTACTTAGCAATCCATCCAAGAATAAAGCCACTTGCTTAGCTGGTGTGGGTAGCTCAGGGACAGGGCATCTCTCCAAGTATTGCCTAAATCTTCTTCCAGCAAGTCTCACGGTCTCTTGAGGGGTTTGCTTGAAGCTGTGAATTAGCGAGGAAGTGTTATGTCGTATGCCACTTTTAGAGAATTCGATAATGAATGCCTCTAGAAGTTGGTCTATGCTCCTGAACTGCCTCTCGTTTAGTGGCTGAAACCATGTCAGGGCAGTGTTCCCAAGGGTTAGACCAAAGGCATTGTACTGCGTGAATAGATCCTCCACTTGTTCAGCTCTCAAGACTTGCCTAAACTCAGCCACATGATCGTATGGATCTCCAGTGCCATCGAAGTAGTTCTTCATGGACTTAACTAGCTGAGTCGGTCTCAAAGTCCTTGTGTGCTCTCTAGGTCGTGGTAGAGGGAACTCATCCGCATTTCTTTGATTCCTGTGAGCTCTAAGTATCTCAGGTTCCACCCTATTTTTCTCCACTCTCGTTCTTTCTCTGCCCCCTGGGTTGGCAAAGCTTACTTCTGGCCTATCTCTACTTCTGTCTCTTTGAATTCCATGAGCTTGGGATGTTCCAGCTCCAGGGTGACCATAGGACACATTTGATCTTGGTTGGGGGAAAACGAATTCACCCTTCCAAGTGTAAGCATGTCTATCATGTTCTGTAACCACAAAGATCCTCTCTGAAGCATGATCTAAGTAGGTCATGCTGCCTGGGCTATCAGGATCCTTAAACTCATAGATCATGATTGTTCCTATATCAGTTGGCTGATCAGATTTATACCTCCAAAAGGCTTCGTCAGTTTCTCGGTTCAGAAGCAGATCTATGCTCTTATTATCTTGGGGAATCCACTCTAGTGTGATAATCCTAGTGAGAACAGATTTGCCTCGAGGGGTCCTCGGTTCTTCACCCCTGTTTCCTTGCTCTAGGTCACCTAAGTCCGTTCCTGGGATCTCATTCCCAAATTCATCAGTCCTATCTGGGTGATTGGTGACTACATAATTGTCCCTTCCTTGTCTAAGTAGGCTCCGTTTTCGAACTTGACACCTGGGCGCTCTAGTCCAATGGATTGATCAGGATTCTTAATCTGTACCACAGATCTTCCTAGGCCGTCCTCATAGATCCTAGCACCTAATCGGTTGGTCCTAAGGTATTCCAACTGCGTTTTGTAAGGGCCTTCTACCCTGTGCAAGTATGGCACTCCTGAACTTCCGTAGGTCTGTCCATGCCTTGAGACATCTCTGATTCACTAGTCTCAGAGCTAGGGTAGTATGAGTGGTGGCTCAACTGCTGGGCCAAAGACCTAGCAGTATGATTGACACTAGCCTCTGAAGACCTAAGGCTTTGTCTATCTCTCCCTAGATGTCGCCCTGATCTAAGGTTCATAAGCCTAAATGAATAGCCCAAATTTGCCCAAGTACAACCTCGTTGCTGAGTTCTTTTGTATCAATTACTTGATTCTTTTTTAGTGGATTACAGCGTTTATAGTCTCGTCTGATATCACGTCGTCAAGTATACTTGAGTGTATTTCCGCACTGTAAGTTGATCGTTCCTCGTTAGATTCTTTCCTTTAAGGTTATTGCATCACGAATAGATTATGTTTAATCTTGAACTTGAGTGCATAGGTAGTCTTCAACTTGATTGATGCCTATCGTTGCCCTGACTTACTCCCAGCACTAGTCGTTCTTAGCTTAAGCTAGGAATTGATAGAGGGTGTTGAGGATTTTCCAACCTTGAGTTTCTTTCTTTGTATTGTTGCCTTGGTGTGCCCAGGACGCGTGTTCCCAAGCTTGCACTTACTCTTGCTTAGAATGCCCTCAAGTGCTCTTGCTGGACCTGTAAAAGTCCCACAATTAGCTCAAGACTTAGATTCAAATGACACAATAGACCACTTTCATGCATGTAACTCACAAAACAAATTATCCTTTGCCTTTATGGAAAATAACCCCAGGGATCCCTCAGTTTCCCCTACCTCGGGGTATGGTCAACTTCACAATACCCTATCTAATAATCCAACAAAACAAGAATCACAGCAATTGGATTTCGTATGAGAAAGTTATGTCAGTTCAGGGTTTTGGTGCTAAAACAGGGTTCAAACAGGCTAACAAGTCATAGGATTTTTCGCAAAAATACATGTGTAGGGACCTCACAAATCACTAATTGCTAGACCAATGTGCCCAAAAACTATCCCCAAAGCTTAGAATAAAAACCCTAATTTTTTGGCCGAAAAGCCTGTCAATCGCGATCGACAGGTCTGTCAATCGCGATTGAGAGAGGTGTCCGTCGAGGCCTGTCGGTCACGATCGACACGTCAGTCGCGATTGACAGTGTCAATCGCGATCGACACGTCAGTCGCGATTGACAGTGTCAATCGCGATCGACAAAGTCGGTCGTGAGTTCTGTCAATTGCGATTGATTGTGTCAATCGCGATCGACACTTTTTCCGGGTTTTTCGCTGTGATTTCAGTCAATCGAGGATGTGTCCGTCGCGATGGACACGTGGCTACGCGTAAAAGTCAATCAATCGTGGAAATTCTGTCGGTCGCGATCGACGGTGTCAATCGCGATTGACAGGGTCTGTCGGTCGCGATTGACAGGGTCTGTCGGTCGCGATTGACAGGGTCTGTCGGTCGCGATTGACAGGGTCTGTCGGTCGTGATTGACAGGGTCTGTCGGTCGCGATTGACAGGGTCTGTCGGTCACGATTGACAGGGTCCTACGTGGCAGTCAGTCGGTCGTGGGGTCTGTCGATCGCGATCGACAGGTCTGTCGGTCGCGATTGACAGGGCCTGTCGATCATGGCTGTCGATCGCGATCGATGGTGTCGGTCGTGATTGACAGAGAAACACGGAATTTTTCAATTTTGTTTAGTGATTTGGAATGTGCTCTTTATGCTTGTCCTAGTGGTGCACTTAGTTTTACCAATAGATGAAATTTTCTGTCAATCGCGATCGACAGAGGCTGGCGACTGCGAGACAGTTTCTGAGTTTTCCGTACCTGCGCAACGTTTTTGACTAAGTTTTGGCCTTGTCCAGACCTAGTGTCCGGCCTAGTTAAAAATTAGGTTCTCTACCCTATTTGGAGGTTCAAACGAAGTCTAAAAAATGTGAAAACTGACAGGTAGATACTTCTAAAGCTCCTCAAGCTCAAGGACTCCTTGGCTTGCACAAAATGAAGCTACAAAAATGTGAAATGGTATTTACAAGGGTTTTTAGTGATGAAAATCACTATTGTTGTAGGGATTTCTTCTAACATTTTGATATACATTTCCTAGAGCTCCCTACTTGCTCCTTCTCCTTGTGTCCACCTCTCTTATGTGCATAAATGTCTTGAAAAAATATTGGCCTACTTGCCAGATCGTCGTTGGCTGCTCTGTCTGCTTGTACTTTCTCTTCTCTCTGACTCCCTTCTTAAGCTTCCTTGCCTATTGAGTCCTTCAGTTCCAACACCAGCACTAGAGTAAAAAGTGCCCATGTATAGGGAAAAGGTTCACATCAAAGCTACTCGAGGAACACATAAGTGTAACACTTCATTTGTAAACCTGACTTGGAAACCTTTTTCTACTATCTGACCCACGCTGATCAGATTCTTCGAAATTGTTGGAACATACAAAACATTTGTTAGTAGGTCAGCTCCATTCTTACACTTTACTTTTCCAATTGACCTTACATTATGTTTTGTGTTATCACCTGTCTGTACTGTATGATTTGAAATACCTCGTTCAAGTTTTGATAACAATTCTATATTTCCTGACAAATGATTTGAACAACCAGAGTCAATATAGAATACCTTGAGTTCTTCGTTTTCTGTCACACTTATCAAGTTCATCATCAACATTGTATGACTGTCATTTTGCGTATCATTCGCATAATTGTAGTAAGTAGTGTTGTGAGACTGATTCTGTCCCCAACTTCTTGCTCCACCTCTACCATATCCGCCTCTTTGGCTTTGTCTACCTCTTTGATACCTTTCGCTTCTGTCTCTATTGTTACTGTTCTGATTCTGACTTGATCCTTGAGAATTATGCCGGCAATCATGAGCCAAATGATTACTTAATCCACAGATCCAACAAATCTTCTTGTTGTTAGTCTGATTACATCTTCCTTTACCTTTACTTTTACTTCTGGCATTACCTCTTCCTTTTGCAAAATTTGCTTGAGTAGACATCTCTTCTTCATCTTTTTCTTTACCTTTATCACCTTTCTTCTTATTCTTTGCATACATAGTCGAACTATGTCCTTTATCTCCGTCTGTCTTCAAATCTTGCTCAAATGTTAGCATTAGTCCAAGCAACTGATTTAAATCTGGTACAAAATGATTTAAGGAAACTTCAGTTGAGAGTACGAAAGGTTTCCACCTTTCATCTCCTCTCAATCATGCAAGCACTTGTGCTATCAACCTGTGATCTTCGATATCTTCATCAATAGATCCAAGACTATCCGCCAAGTCTTTCATCTTAGTGACATAATCACTAATGCTTTGACTTTGCTTTTTCTTGAAAGTTGTGAACTCTGACCATAAGCTAGCCTTCCAAGCTTTCGTCGTATTTTGGAAATGATCTTCCAATGCACTCCATATGTCTTTCGCTTTCTCCAGACCTCTAAGGTGCGGTAGTAGATGATCTGTAATTGTATTGTAGATATAAGCTCTTGCCGTTGCATCTTTCTTCTGCCACAGCTTCAAGGCTTCTAACTCTTCTTTCTTCGGTTGACTGTCGTCTTCGAAAGTTGGCTTCTTTTCTTCTCCTGTCACATATATCATTAAGTCTTTACTCATAATTAAAGCTTCCATGCGCATTACCCATGCGGGATAATTATCTCTGTCCAATTTGTCAATAGAGATATGATCTGCCATAATCTTCTTGTTTCTGTTACTTTCGGTGAGTATAATGTTAAAAGGTTTTACCTTTTACAAACATTTACCCTTGAGAATGACTTCGAAACACTTCTTTGATTCCGTTTGTTGTTGATCACTTCAGCTTTCACCTTTCTTGTGAAAGTTCTTCAAATTCTCTTGTATCTTTACTTCCGCTTCTACTTCTGATAAACCTTTTCTGCTCTTCAGAACCTTTCTGCTCTGATACCACTGTCGAATCATGACAAAAGCTTGTTCACTAACAAGACTGTGGAAAATTGCCACTTGTTGAGCTCTAACGAATCATCATCAACTGTTGAGCTCTTATACTACTTGTTCACACAGCGAGTGAGCTTAGCTAGCTAAAGCTCAACTTCGGAATTCACCACCCCACAAGAACTAAGCTAGAGCGATATTAGAACACCTCTATAATCATCAGTAGCTTAGCAAACTTCCTGAAACTGAAAACTTTATAATTGTATTTGAACTTACTAGAATTTCACTGGAACTTCACCGAACTGTCACCGGAATATCATCGTAATCTTACCGGAATCTTATCGGAATTCTGTTTATAATTACTTCAAATGATTGTAGATGAAGTAAGGAAGTAATACCTGAGCTTCCTTCAATAGATGAACTCTTTCTGAAGTTTAAGAAAAAAACTTCATCAGTTCATAATGCCTTTTATGGTCAGACTTTGTATTGTGTACTTGTCCCGTTTCACAGAAGTCTTTTGATCAACTTATAGTTGAGACTACTGGCTTCAAGATGAGCTATCTCTCATGAAAAACTTTACACTATGTTACGAGATCCAACTCTCAGAAGTACCGGAAAATGTTTACTGAGAAAATTATAAGTGTTAACTAACTTTCACAGTAACATGAAATTACTCAGATTTCTTCACATACAAAGAATGCGCTCAAAATTTCCACATGAACATGTGTTTTCTATTAGAGAAGATGTGTACAAAAATAGCTTGGCCTCACTTTGCTCATAGCTATGGAAAACTCTCCTACTCTGAGTAGTTATTCCTTACCATCTCTCTCAGATGAATACCCGACAATTCAGGATCTATTATTCATCTTTACATATGCAATCTCTGGCGTCTTCTTCTTCCTCTATGTATTTGCGCTCTCCTATTCCGGTTCTATGCGCTCTCTTATATACAATTTTTTTGATCCGGATTTCAACAAACTCATAATTCTGGAAACTTCTACACTGTATATTACAGACGTGAATTTGTCCCTTCACTAAGGCTTGATTTTCTGAATGTTTTGTTTCTGCTTCTCTTTTGTCTTTCTTTGTCAGTATGTCTGTCTGCATGCCAAATTTGTGAGTGATTCTTCAACATTGCAGAGTCAAAGAAGGAAGAAAAAGATGAGAAGAAAACAAAAAAGTAGAAAGTATTTTGCAAATACTATAAGGGAAATGATCATGTCATAAAGAGTTATCCTAAATTGACTACAAAAGAGGTTGGAATGGTTGTTGTAGAGGCCTCAACACCTAAACCAGAGTTTGTTAATCTTGTTAAAAATGAAGAATGGACATTTACTATTGTTTGCAGCTATGAACCATCTTCTCATGAGCAGTGTATTTCTATAGTAGTCTCAGAGGTTTGGTACTTTGATAGTGGGGAAACCAAACGTATTACCTCACAATGCAGTTTCTTCACTTCAGTTGAGCTTGTCCCTAAAAAGAAAACTTACACATGCAAACAACTCCTCTTATCTTGTAATGGGAGTTGGTAAGATCATTATGAGTATTGTTGATGGTAATTTTGTCATATTATCATATGCTTTATACATCCCAGGGATCGAGGAAAATTTACTATCAGTTTCAGCATTAGAAAAGATTGATTTGGTTATCAAATTCATTTAGGATAGATGTACAATTATTGATCTCTCAAATGGTGATGTCATTATTGCTTCTAGCATTTTATGTGTAAGCCGTCGGATTGGCAATTGTAATCTTTCCCTTTCATATTCTGCACGAACCGAAAGGTTGTTGCGTGAAGTTGTATCCATTTATAAATCAATGAAAAGACACTTCGGTAACAACCAGAGGGATCGCCAAACTGTCTGTCTGGGCGATACATCTGTGTAGTTCCGTTGTGTGTGTTTTGAGAATTCTGAGTAATACCGTGTTATTTCGCTTTTACTGATTACCTTCACTTGTATTAACGCTGTTCCATTAAGTACGACTTGTGAGTCTGTATTACGGTAATGAATAGTTTCAGCGCTGTGCGTTGAGGACGTAACAATCAGAGCGAATCGATAAGTTGTGGAAGAGTTAGTAATAGTCTGAGTACAGATAGTGAAACTGTGAGAAAGTGAACCAGAGTCTGGAGATTAATTTGTGTTGACAGAGTTCTTTGAACACTTGTGTACTCTTTTTGTGAATGAGTTAACTGGGAATCAAGTATAGGGCCTCTGATTATTCAGACCCCTTCCACTCCCAAGAACCCGAAAAGAGCTTAAACGCATCTCTGACGGTAAACGCGCGTTTAACACTAGCGCCGTCTGTGGGAAGGTGGCAACAGATTGTTACAAAGTGACTGTGGGAAGGTGACCATAGATTGTGAATCAACAATAAGGTGAAATAGTACGTAAGTGTTGCAAAAGTGATATATGCCGGTTACTAGGTTCGGCGAGTCGTATCCGAAGTATAGGAGAGATCAACAGCCTTGGGTGGTATCAAATTTATTAAGGACACCCCCAGGAGGCAGAAGCATAGATCGGTTAAGACCAGTCGTTGAAGAAACGAAGCACATTAGCAGTGATTCCGGTAGCATTCTGGTAGAACATAATGCAATTCCGGCTGATTCTGGTGTAATTTCGGCACAATTTGCAGAAGATACAATAACTTTGGAGTCTACAAGGACGCAGTGTGTAGGTGATCCGACACCGTCTAGTCAAGATTCAAACCCATCTGAGGATAGAGGTGTTTCGCCCAGAGAAGTCATTGAAGGTGAAAGAATACCCTGGATTGCGGAAAGTTCCACAATTTCCGGTGACAGTTCGGTCCTAGTTGTAGAAAATTTACAAGTTTTCGGTGATAGTGTGATACGTCCCGGTGAATCTTCATTCCGGACACCACTGTTAGGGGCAAGTTTGCCTATGTTTGATACCACAGAAGAGGATAGGCTATTCAAATTAGAAATTCGTAAGAGGTTGAGTGCTATTTTCGAACCGGAAAGTGAGCAGTTTGCTCATACAGACTCTGAAGGACTGGAAACACATCCTCAGAACTCAAGAAATAGTAACAGTACCGCCACTAGCACCATGAGTGGGCAACAACAACAACAACAACAACAGCAGCAGCAACCGCCACTTCCACTCCGGCCGGTTCCAACAGGAGTAACTTACACCAAATTCAGTGGATTTCCAGGTGATGATCCTGATGCTCATGTACGCACCTTTGAAATAAGTTATGCAGTACTTAACCATCCACCCGATTCGGCATACAAGGCCATAGTATTCCAGTCAACATTAGTTAATGAAGCAGCGAGGTGGCTTACAGAGTATGATATCAACCATTTCGGCACCTATGAAGCGGTAAGGGATGCGTTTTTGTAGAGATTCCGACTAAAAAAGAACCCTGCCAAAATTTTCGATTACTTACAGAACAATAGACAGAAGCTGAACCAAACTGTGCAGGAATATGCCACCCTATTCAGAACTCATTTGAGACAACTACCTCCGGCACATGCTAATTTATCGGATGATGTCATCACTCAGTGGTTTATTAATGGGTTAACTCCACAACTAAGACAGATTATGATAATCCGTTGTGTGGGAGCTATGACACTAGATGCGGTTATTCCAATGGCTTTGCAACTCGAGCATAAGGTTGGAGGCTTTACTGAAGACCTGGAGTGGTTAAAAGCCAATAAAAATGTTGCAAAGGATCCGGCTAGACAAATGTATTACACTAAGTGTAAGAATCCAGGGCATACCAATATCACATGTGCACTTAATCAGATGTATTGCGCTATCTGCAATACAACCACACATTCCACCAAAAACTGTGCTTATAACGCCAAAGTGCAGGGACCAGCAACTGTCAATGCCGTTATACAAGAACCAGGGAAGCCGACCACTCATTATATTCCACCTCGAATGAGAAATAATCAACTGCAAGGATACAGAAATTATCGAGGATAGCGGAATACAAATTACAATACAAATCGTTGGCAGACAGAAACATCATAGGAAAATAATTCTTTGCCATCCCCTCGCTGCCATTTTTGCGGTGAGTTAGGCCACATACGTAGATTCTGTAAAGATGCAGCTGAATATGATCAGAGGAAGAAAGAGCGTCAAAACCCTATGACCAATATGGTTTATATTTCACCAGTGGAAACTCAAGCAGTAGTGATTCAAACAAGATCTGGTAAGCAGTTACAACCAGCAGCATAAGTGTTTGAACCTGGTATCCATGAACAGCAGAGAATGTATGACAAAGCTAGTCAATGGACCACCAAAGAGCCTATAGTGTTTCCAGATCCAATTTCGGTGACCCAAGTTCCGCTGCCAAAGGATGGATTGCAGGAACAAGATTCTACCTCTGTAACAGGTGCATCAACTTCAGAATCGGTGAAAAGTACAATTCAAGCAGATCAGGCATGGGAAATTTTATCTAAGGCGTCCATTACTCTCCCTCTTGGACAGTTACTTGCACTAGTACCGGGAGTTCGGCAGCAAATCCAGCAATAGCTCAGTCCTGGGTCTTCCTGCATTCCAGCGATGGCAACGGTACAACCGGAAGCTGATTCTACAGTGGATCATTCGGTCCCCTTAATTACAGTATGGTACAAAAATCACAAAATTACTCAAGTACTAATTGATGGTGGGTCTGGTGTAAACATTGCCACCGCAGCACTTTGTAAAAAGTTAGGGTGGATGCAAATCGAGCCTGTCCAGTTTTTTGTAAGAATGGCCGACCAATCCAGAGTTCATCCAGTAGGACTCGTACGGAATGTTTCGATAACTTTGCAGGGTACAACGTTTAAGATGACTTTTGTAGTCTTAGAACTACCAGAGTCTAGTCTTGACTATAATCTTCTTTTCGGACGACCCTGGTTAAAACAGGCTAAGGTTATACAGGATTGGTCAGCACAAGAACTAACATTTAAAGATAATCATCATAAATATATTGTCAAATTGGATGCCATCCAGCCTTGTGAACTTCATGCCAGGCCATATGTAGCAGAGCCAGTCCACATGTTGGATGGCTTATCTGACGATGAAGAAGAAGCATTTTTAAAGAACAATGAAGATATGATTTCCTTAGGCACTGTAGATCTGCAATCTATTGTAGATAATTGGAGTCCGGCCGCCTGTACGGTGGTGCCTGTGATCGAAGAAGTGGAGATAGAAGATACTGTTGCTATGGATGAAGCCGCTCTACAACAACTTTTATAGTCAGCTGACGATCCAGGCAAACCTCGTCAATTCTATGTTCGAGAAGATCAGTTAATCACCTATAATTTGGGAGATGAAGTAAATCCGCGACCTGTCAAGATAAAGGAAGGATTGTCTGAGGCATTTCAAGAAGATTTGATCCAGCTTCTTTGTGAGTTCTCTGATGTTTTTGCATGGGACTATCGTGATATGAAAGGTCTGGATCCTCGCATCTATCAACATCGGGTCATGCTTAAACCAGAAGCAAAGCTGATTAAACAACCCAGCTACCGTATGAACCCTAACTATGCAGCACAGATCAAAGCAGAACTTGATCGCCTATTAAAGGTAGGATTCATTGTACCCATTCATCACGCTCAATGGATCTCCCCAATTGTAATCGTACCAAAGAAAAACAAGCAGCTCTGAATATGTGTCGATTACCGAAAATTGAATGTAGCCACTATACATGATCCATTTCCTCTCCCATTTCTTGATACAATGCTGGACAGAGTGGCTGGCCATGAAATGTATTCATTTCTTGATGGTTACAGTGGTTATAACCAGGTCCGAATGGCTGAGCAAGATATACCAAAAACAACATTTATTACGAATTAGGGTGTTTTTGCTTGTACAGTCATGTGGTTTGGATTAAGAAACGCTCCTAGCACTTTTCAGTGGTGTATGCAGGAAATCTTCTCACCCTATCTCACTTCTTTTATGCAAGTATATCTAGATGATTTTTCCTTATTCGGTAAGATGGTAGCACACCTGTATCATTTACGGTGTTGCTTTGAGAAATGTCGAGAATACCGACTCTGTTTAAATCCAACCAAATCTGTCTTTGTGGTTTCTTGTGGTAAGCTCCTTGGCCATATTGTATCTGCACAGGGCATACAAGTTGATCCAGATAAAGTTGCAGTTGTATTAGAAGCACCTGTGCCTACTACGCCGAAAGAAGTGATGCGATTCATGGGTCAAGTCAGGTAGCATGGTCGACATTTACGGTGGCTTGCACATTTGGCAATACCCCTAAATCGGCTAATAACTAGTACTCCTCGCCAGTTTGATTGGACACCAGAATGTCAAACTGCATTTGATCGTCTAAAAGGATTATTAACGCAAGTTCCAATTCTACAACCTCCTGATTGGGAACGCCCATTTCATGTTTTTGTAGACGCATCAGATCTAGCCATTGGAAGTGTTTTAATGCAACAAACTAATAAGTGGTTTCGGCCTGTCTATTATGCAAGTGGATGGCTTGCTCCTGCTGAAAAGAATTATTCAGTAACTGAAAGAGAATGTCTTGGTTTGGTGTATTCTGTAAAGAAATTCTGGCATTATTTGCTAGGTCAAAAATTCATCTTTCATGTAGATCATGTTGCGCTGGTGTATCTGGTTAGACAGCAGCATTTAGGTGGTCGTTTGGCACGTTGGGTTTTATTGTTACAAGAGTTTGATTATGAAGTGATTCATCGATCCGGCACTGCACATGCATTAGCAGATTTTCTCTCTCGATTAGATTCCGGTGAAGCTCTGGTCAGTGTTGATGACACCACACCAGCAATTTATGTTACTGAAACAACTAATGATGAATCTACAGAACCTCCTGTAACACCTACTTACTATGATCAGTTATTAACCTTTCTTACTGATGGATGTCTTCCCCCTCAAACTTCTCCTGCAATGCGTCGGAAAATTGCAGTTTACAGGCGCAGATTTCGGTTGGTTGCCGTACAGTTGTATTGTATGGATCACACTGGGGTTTTACTTCATTGTATTCCTCCACATGAAGTAAACTCAGTAATCGCTCTGGCACATTCAATACCCTTCGGTGGACATTTTATAACAGATTTAACGCACCGAAAAATTCTGCAAATGGGCTCTGGTGGCCTACTATGTACAAAGATGTGACTCATTTTGTGCAGCAATGTGACACTTGTCAGAGATCTGGACAGCCTTTACAACACCATTTCTTTCCTCTGCAGCCTATATTACCTTTAGAACCTTTTCATAAATGGGGTCTTGACTTTATTGGACCAATCACACCTCCAGCAATCCTTAGCAACAACCGATACATTCTGACATGCACCGATTATGCTACCAGATGGGCAGAAGCTTGGGCTTTACGGTCCACCACAGCTGTTTCGGTGGCAAAATGTCTAATGAAGAACGTATTCCCACGATATGGATTACCTTTGGATCTTGTAACAGATCAAGGAACGCACTTTTTCAACAATTTAATGCGAGTGCTCACACACACTTTTCAGATTCTGCATAAATTCAGTTCACCGTATTATCCTCGTGCTAATGGCTTAGTTGAGAGTACAAACAAAACATTGTTGACTATGCTTTGAAAATTGATTGTGGAATCACCAGAAAGATGGGATCAGTTACTACCTGCAGTATTATGGGCATACCGGACTACATACAAGGTCGCAACCAGACTAACCCCTTTCAAGCTTGCATATGGGCTGGAGGCAATTGCACCAATGGAACTTGTAGTACCAAGCTTACATGTGGCCATCTCTCAGAAATTGATACCCGAAGAATCTTTGCCATTTCGGTTGGACACACTTAGAGAACTGGATGAGCATTGCTGGGAAAGTTTTCTGACCCTTCAAGAAGTTCAATTGCGGCAAGCTCATACTCATGATAGATATCTAAAAACTCCAGTTTTTTTGGTAGGACAGCTTGTGTTATTTTATAATGCTAAATCAAATCGTGCGGCTGGAAAATTCAAATTACAATGGTTTGGTCCTTACCGGATTAGTGAACAAGTGGACCCAGCTACTTTTCGGTTGACTACTTTGACCGGAGTTCCTCTTCCTAAAGTGATAAATGGTTCAAAGTTGCGGTCGTATCATCAAGCACCTGATTCGCACTGAAGTATTCTGCGGTTGCCCGCGTATTTTTTCTTTTTTTCTCTTTTCTTTTCTTTTCCTTTTTAGTTTTGCGTGTTAGTTGCTTAAAAACCATAAACTCCTCGTTTTGCTACATAATCATAAAATCCTCGTTTGGATACATAACCATGAATAATCGCCGCCTTTTGTTATTGATTCTGCTCATGCATGCACACCGTAGTTATGAATGTTATCATCTCAACATCGCGCGATGATTAACAATTTCGATCACCTTCAGCTACCAAGTATCTACTTAATCTTCCTCTTTTCATTGATAATCGCTATTGTATCCGTCTGCTCTATGCATTGTGATTTCTGTGTTTCCTGTGCAATTGTGTTCTTGTGCTCTTTTGTACGCATCATGGAAGCGTTAGCCAACTTCGCTGCGTTCCGTGACGGACTCCCTCCGGATGTGGATGAGTTCTTGCGTGTTCGTGGGTTGTTCAATTTCACTGAATTGCCTTGGCATTCAGTGGAATGTCACCCGTTTTACGCCCAAATTATTGCCGCCATCGCTGCCACACCTGCTATGGAGTGGAGTTGGCCAATTACTTCTTTACCATCTAGGGTAGTAATCACTTTAGAATCATTTGTTGCAGCGTTCCGACTCTCTCCGAAAGGACAAGAGAATGGCCCTAATCTTCCAATTGCTACTATGATCCAATTGCTCCCTAGGTACTCTTCAAATGAGTATGCTATACTCTGTCGCCCTGAGCCTGAAAGAACATCGTTACAATTTTTAGTAGCCATCTTAAACTTGTAGAAATGAACTTATGGGATATCTCACCCATTCTACTCGGTGATTGATATGGCTGCTTGAGAGCCTATCAATTTTGCTTCCTATTATTTCCGGCGCATTCACCGTGAATGCGTTTCGGTCATAAAGCAAGTTAACAAAGGAGAACTTCCACGATCACGTCTTCCACACATTCTCACTTTTTTATTTCCGACCATCCAAGCACCGCAACTGCCTCCACGAGGTCTAGTCTTATATCATGAGGAATCTGCTCAAATTCTTGAAGACAACGAAGAAGATGACGAAGAACTCTTCTAGCTCCTCCACCGAAAACAAATCCGGATAAGCTCTTCTGATAGTCAAGTACAGGGTTCTGCCGCTAGAAATAAAGCAGACAACAATGAAGAAGAGACTTTCCACGATACAGCCACCTCCATGCACCATGATTCATCAACTCAGTCATCTCCAAACCAGCAAAAGGATCAGAGTGTTACTACTGATTCTGAAGACAAATCTTATAAGGAAGAATCTCAGCAGCAATCCAAACAAGAGGTGCAAGAAGATACCAAAGTTATTGTTGCAGAAGTTTTGGCAGAGTTGATTACAGTAGTAGAATTTGCAGTTGCTCAACCTGAAGTGACTATGCAATAACTTACCGAAGCAACCAATAATCTGCAACCCACTCCTCCACCCATGCCTCCACTTAAACCTATTGTTCCCATTCCACCGATTGTACCTGACGCACCCGATTCATCATCCTCTTCACCGAACTATTCTCCACCCAATTCCCATCAACTCCTCACCGCTTCTTCATCTCAACCACGTCCTTCTCTTCTATTTCCTTCACTACCTGTGTTTAATGAGCTCGCATCAATGGGTCATATGTTGATCCACCTGTCACAACAACTACCACAACAGATGACGGAGATTATTGATAATCTCAAACACGAATTACAACATAAAGTTGATGTTTTAGAAGCGGATATCATTCCGTTACAGGAAGAGGTAGATGCAGTGAAGGCAGAGAATCATAATCTACACTTCCAGATTAAACAGTTACAGGCTCGCCTTACCGAACAGGAGACAATAATCAATCAAAGAGATGCTGCTTTGGTCGAAGTCAGAATAAAAGATGATTTATTATGCGTTGTTGATGCAGAAATTCTTCAGTTACGGTAGTTACTTAAAGATAAAGAGGATGCTCACATCGCACTGGGAAATTTGTTAAAGGATACTAGAGAACAATTGGATGAAGTCGTGCAGAAAGGACAGGAAATGTCAACTTTACTGAAGCAAACCAATAGAGAGCTAGAGTTTGCAAATGCCACACTGACTGAATCAAATTCTGCTCTTAAAACGCAGATGATGTTGGTCGCTCAGCTCCAGAAAGAGATTCCAGCAATTCAAAGAGAAAGAGATGCATATTACCGTACCATTCAATTTCAGAATCAAGAATCGGAGAGAAGAGAAAGGCAACTTGGAGCTCAAGCCGAACGCTTATCGCGTATAGATCAATAGATTGCCGATATGAAAGTAAACCGTGATGCAGCTCTATCAAATGACTTTTATCTGCAGGAAGCCTTTCTGCAAACACAAGCAAAAATTTTGATAAGCCAAGTTATTGCCACTAGTTCAGTTAGGACTGATGCTCAGTTAGTAGAACCAGAGATACTGAAACAGATGCTGGATTCGTTAAAAAGGAAAATTTCCCGAACGTTTAAATTAGCTAGAACAATAGATCTACATGGTATAATAGATGAGCCCTAAGATTTTGTATACCTGCGGGTTCAAGTCCACCGTGCGTGCCAGTGTAAGCCGCCGGATTGGCAATTGTAATCTTTCCCTTTCATATTCTGCACGAACCGAAAGGTCGTTGCGTGAAGTTGTATCCATTTATAAATCAATGAAAAGACGCTTCGATAACAACCAGAGGGATCGCCAGACTGTCTGTCTAGGCGATACATCTGTGTAGTTCCATTGTGTGTGTTTTGAGAATTCTGAGTAATACCATGTTATTTTGCTTTTACTGATTACCTTCACTTGTATTAACGTTGTTCCATTAAGTACGACTTGTGAGTCTGTATTACGGTAATGAATAGTTTCAGCGCTGTGTGTTGAGGACGTAACAATCAGAGCGAATCGGTAAGTTGTGGAAGAGTTAGTAATAGTCTGAGTACAGATAGTGAAACTGCGAGAAAGCGAACCAGAGTCTGGAGATTAATTCGTGTTGATAGAGTTCTTTGAACACTTGTGTACTGTTTTTATGAATGAGTTAATTGGGAATCAAGTATAGGGCCTCTGATTATTCAGACCCCTTCCACTCCCAAGAACCCGAAAAGAGCTTAAACGCGTCTCTGATGATAAACGCGTGTTTAACATATGTCATGGGCTGTATAGGCTCATATACTATGCAAAATTTGTGAATGATTCAGCATGTGGAGTTCAAGATTCTCAAGCTATCTCATATGCAAAACTTTGGCATGCATGCTTTGGTTATCCAAATTTTGCTAGTTTGCTTCACCTATAGAAATTTTGAATCATGTCCTCTCTGCCCAAATGTGGGGCACCTTGTAAACATGTTTATGAAGGTTGTATTTTGGGCAAAATGCAGCATTCCTCCTTCCCAAAAGTTGGTTCAATTTGAGTGGCTCATAAATTGCAACTTGTTCATAGTGATGTTTGTGGTCCCATGCAGACACATTCATTTGGGAATTACTTGTACTTCGTAATTTTTATTGATGATCTCTCCAAAAATGCATGGGTATATCCATTGAAATAAATTTCCAATGTATTTATGAGCTCAAACAGTTCTTGATTATGGATAAATATTTCTTATTGTTAGTATGTAAATTGAGCACTCTCCATTTTGATCGAAGGGAAGGGATACATGTCTTCTAATTTTAATGCATTTCTAGTTGAGCACTGGATAAAAAATCAGTGTACAAGGCCATATAAACCTTAACTAAATTGATTTTCTAAAAGAAAGAAGAGGTCTCTCATGGAGATGGTGAGGTGTATGGTCAAAAGTCGAGTTTTACCACATAGCTTTTGGCTTGAGGTTGTTATGTGTGCAACATATGTACTTAACATGTGTCCCACCAAAGCATTGCAATCGATCACTCCATGTGAGGCTTGGCATGGTCGCAAGCCATCCATTGCTCATTTGTGTGTCTTTGGTTGTCCAACATATACATTAGTGCCTGAACAACAATGTAGAAAATTGGATTAAAAACTATGAAATGTATTTTCGTTTGGTACAATTGTGAAAGTAACGCCTATCATTTGTATCATCTACATGCCATGCACATTTTGGTTAGTGGTGATGTTGTTTTTGTGGAAGATTTAATTCATCCATTACTTTCATGTACCAAGGAGATGTCAGTTAGCTCTAAAGATGTGTATGAAACTTTGCTTCCTCTTTTTACAAGTGGATAGTCAAGTGTTGGTCCAAATGAGGCAATTTCTTAGCCTTTACAAGTTTCAAATAATGATGCAGATCATTCCATTTCTTATGCAGATATACATGATGCACTTATTGATGAAAGGACTAACATAGAGGAGGCAAAAACTATGCCAAAATGCAAACCTCGAGAGATAAAAAATTAGATGCACCATTGACATCTCATACTCATTCAGGCTCTCATAGTGCTTCATTTGCATCAAATTGCTATGTAATGGTTGTCTCTAGTCTTTATGATGAGAATGAGCCTTCTTCTTTTGATGAAACACAAAATTGAAAAAATTGGATCACTGGTATGTAATCAAAACATGATGTTATTATGAAGAATGGTACTTCGTCTTCTGTGATTTTCATCCAAGCAAAAAGGACATTGACACTAAATGGGTATACAAGCTGAAATGTAAGCATGATGGGGTAGTCGACATGTATTAGATGAGGCTTGTTGCCAAAGGTTATGCTCAAGAGAGAGGCATTGATTTTGATGAGACCTTTGTTTTCACATTCTAAATGAACACTGTTTGTAGCATTTGTGCACTTACAGCTCATCATGGTTGGAATGTACATCATTTGGACATTAAAACTACATTTTTGAATGTGACTTACATGAAGAAGTGCATGTATTTCAACCCCATGGTTTTTTGGAGAAAGAGCATGAAAAAAAGTTTCTAGGTGGAAAAAGGCATTTTATGGTTTGAAGCAAGCACCATGTGCTTAGTATGAAAAGATACATGCCTACTTGATTGCACATGGTTTTGAGAATAGTCCAACTGGGAGCACCTTATATGTTAAGCATGCAGGTGTTGTACTTCTAATCATTAATATATATGTTGATGATATGATGCTCACTAGTCCTAATGTGAAGCATATTGCTGAGTTTATGTTTGATTTGCATGCCTCTTTTGAGATGTCACATTTGGGGCATTTGCATCATTATTTGGGCATTCAATTTAAGCAAATGGATGGAGGAATAACTTTGTGTCAAACACAATATATTGACACATTATTGCATAATTTTGGCCTTGAAGATTGCAATCCTATTGCCACTCCAGTGGAAACATGTTTACAATTGAGTCTTCATGATGCTAGAGATGCATTTGATGTTGTTCTCTATCAGCATGTTGTTGGATACTTGATTTACTTATGCATAACATGGTTTGATATTTAGTTTGGTGTCTCTTAGATGAGAAAGTTTATGCATTGCCCATGTGTTAAGCATTGGCAAGCAGTTTAGTGCATCTTTCACTACTTGAGTGGTACCCAGCTACTTAGATTGTTTTATCCCAAGGAGGGATCATTACCACCATATTTATATGCTTTTTCAAACTTAGATTGGGCTAGTTGCTATGACACCTGTGTGTCCACTAGTGGTTTTTGCTTCATATTTGGTAGCTCATGCATATCTTATTTGAGAAGAAGTAGGCTACTACGACCACTTCTAATTGTGAGGCTGAGTATAGGAATCTTTCACAATGATTGTTGAGTATGTGTTGCTTAGATACCTTTAGACTGATTTGGGTGTTGGTCAGTCTTCTACCACCACCATCTTCACTGACAGTTAGAGCGCATTAGCAATTGTGAGGAACCATGTGTTCCATGCTCGCACGAAGCACATGGAGGTGCACTATCATTACGTTAGGGAGAGTTTCTCTACTAGAGAATCAGTTTGGCTAACATGCCCACATAGAATAATATTACATAACTTTTCACAAAGGCTCTACCTAGGGAGAAATTTCAATATTTCTGCAAAGCTTTGTGCTTACTTCCTTTTGTGGATTGATCTCTTTCCATATGTTTGGCACTTCCTTATACATGAGTGCCAACTCCTTTTTCATTGTGTCACTCCTAGGGGAGTTGTATTGATATATTTCTGTATTGATGTGTGTGAACACACTTTGGATTGTTGGGGCACTTTTCCCCCCTCTTTAGGAGTTTTTTCCCCCTCGCTTGTATATATGCTCACTTTGCAATACATTCTCTATTATGTTGTGCTCCAAGCTTCTTCTTCTTCTTCCTTATGTTGCTCCAATAGTCATTTTGACCTTTGTAACTTATCTTTTTACATTCACTTTGCAATACATTCTATGTTGTGCTCCAAGCTTCTTCTTCTTTCTTATGTTGCTCCAATAGTCATTTTGACCTTTGTTTCAAGCCTATAAGGTGGGCCCCACAAAAAAGGTCACTTTACGAAATTCTAAAGATAAGTAGCCCATTAGGGTAATAGGCATATATACAAGTCAGGGAAAAAAACCTCCTAAAGAGGGAAAAAAGTTTCGGGGCTATCCTAGTGTCTTCACACACATCACTACCTAAATATATCCACAAATCCCCCCCTGGGAGTGATGCGGTGAACAAGGAGTTGGCATTCATGTTATAAGGAAGTGCCAAGCTATGTGGAATCAATCCACAAACGGAAGTAAGTCCAAAGCTTTGCAAAAAGATTCAAACTTCTCCCTAGGCAGAGCCTTTGTGAAAAGGTCTGCAATGTTCTCTTGTGTGGGCACATATGCCAAATTGATCTCTCCAGCAGAGAACCTCTCCCTGACATAATGATAGTGCACCTCAATGTGCTTAGTGCAAGCATGGAACACAGGGTTCCTCGCAATTGCTAATGCGCTCTAACTGTTAGTGAAGATGGTGGTGGTAGAAGACTGACCAACACCCCAATCAGCCATAAGGCGTTTGAGCCACACACACTCAATAGTCGCTATGAAAGCTTCCCTATACTCAGCCTCACAACTAGAAGTGGCCATAGTAGGCTACTTCTTGCTCAACCAAGATATACATGAGCTACCAAGCATGAAGCAAAAGCCACTAGTGGACACACGAGTGTCATAGCAACCAGCCCAATCAGAGTTAGAAAAAGCACGTAAATCTGGCGGTAGTGATCCCCCCTTAGGATAAAACAATCCAAGTCGCTGGGTATCACTCAAGTAGCGAAAGATGCTCTTAACCGCCGGCCAATGCTTGACACTTGGGCACTGCATAAACCTTCTCATTTGTGAGACAAAAAATTGAGTATTTGGTCGAGTAATGCATAAGTAAATCAAGCATCTAACAACTTGCTGATAGAGAACAACATTAAATGCATCTCCAACATCATGAAGACTCAACCATAAACCTGTCTCCATAGGAGTGTCAATGGGTCTAGAGTCTTCAAGGCCAAAATGTTGTAAGAATGTGTCAATATATTTTGTTTGACACAAAGCCATGCATAAATTGAATGCCCAAATAATGATGCAAATGCCTCAAATCTGACATCTCAAATGAGGCATGCAGATCAGCTTTAAAATCAACAATGTGCTTCTCATGAGGACCAGTGAGCAGCATGTCATCAACATACACAACAATGATAAGAAGCACATCATTTGCACGCTTAACATATAAGGTGCTCTCAGTTGGATTGTTCTCATAACCATGTGCAATCAGGTAGGTGTGTATCTTTTCATACCAATCACGTGGTGGTTGCTTCAAAACATATAATGCCTTTTTCAAGATGCACACTTGGTTTTCATGCCCTTTCTGCACAAATCCACGTGGCTGAAAAGCATACACTTCTTTATGCAAATCACCATTTAGAAATGCAGTTTTAATGTCCAATTGATGTACATTCCAACCATGATGAGCTGCAAGTGTACAAATGCTATGAACAATAGTCATTTGGCATGTAGGAGCAAAGCTCACATCAAAATCAATGCCTCTTTCTTGAGCATAGCCCTTTGCAACAAGCCAAACCTTCTACCTATCAACTGTTGCATCAAGCTTACACTTCAGCTTGTATACCCACTTAGTGCCAATGGCCTTCTTGTTAGGAGGCAAGTCACATAAAGACCAAGTACCATTTTTTATAGTAGCATCATATTATGATTGCATTGCAGCCATCCAATTTTCATAATTTCGTGCTTCACCAAATGAAACAGCCTCATTCTCATCACGTACATGAAGCATATTGTCATCTTCAATGCAATTTGCATCACCTTCAACAACTGTGTTTGCAGGTGTAATAAGACATTTTTCAACACCTTGCACAATATTCCACAGTCCGTTTGCAACCAATACATGATGCATCATAAAAGCCCATAATGGGTAATTGATATTGTCCAACTTATCCTCAACATCCAGCATACAAAATACATCATTGTTTTCAGCCATGGCCACTAACTAAAATACCTTAATGCAAAAAATGGATGTATCTCAAAAAGTTGATTAGGTTTATGAATTTGGTGTAGAATTGTAGGTTCATGGATACATGGATGAAGATTGGGCAAATAGTGTTCTAGATAGAAGGTCTACTAGTGGTTTTCCATTTTCACTTGGGGGTGTTGTTTCTACATGGAGCAGTAAAAAGCAACCCACTATTGCTTTTTCAAGTATAGAGCCTGAGTATAGAGGTGCTACGATGGTATCATGTGAGGTGTTATGGCGAGAGATGCTACTTGTAGGTCGTGTAGAAGTGCAAAAACCTATCATCATTTGTTGTCATAATCTTAGTAGCATAAAGCTAGCATGAAATACTATTTTGCATGCTATAACAAATCATATCGAGGTACATTATTGGTTCATTAGGGAGAAGTTATTAGCAGGTGATATTGGACTTGTCTATGTGAGGATAAACGAGCAAGTTGTTGATGTTTTCTCTAAAGCAATTGGAGCAAAGAAGCTAAATAAGTTTCAAAAGATGTTTGGATTACATGACATGACATTGAGCTTGAGGGAGAGTGTTGAGATATCAAGATCAATATGTGATGATCAAGGATGACAGGTACCAATTTTCATTTCTTTGACATAGTGGTTGCATTGATATATGTGAAGGATACTTTTGATGATTTTTACCATATTTATCTCCTAAGAGTGATGACACATTTGTTCCTTGCCAACTCGCTCATAAGTGGACATTAGGGTTTTCTTTATGTACTACTCTTTATATATTGTACTTCTTGTATTCTTGTATTGGGTCATTCTTATATATTCTCTTTATATAATAGAACTTAACAAATGTAATTCTTCATTGCCTCAATATGTGTGTGCTCCTCTCTTGTGTGTGTGAATGTGTGAGATATCTCTTCCTTATCTCCTTTCTCTTCTAAATAGCGAGTACTGAAAACATCTCCCTATCCTACATCCTCTCTCTCTCTCTATCTCTCTCTTTTTATTTATATTTATTTTGTTTTTTTTCTTATTAAATCTTTTTGTTTTTACTTCTTCATTAAATTATATATATATATATATATATATATATATATATATATATATATATATATATATATACATATATATATATATAGTTATTACAAATATTTCACATGTATACATAGATACACACACATGTACATATATACATGGACGTAGGAACACACTCACGCCCATACATAAACACATAACATATAGAAACGAATATTCACATACCCATACATAAATATAGATACTCATGTTCATATCCATACCCATTGGGCACATTAGCACATTAGATCACTATTCACCTACAATCATCCACATGACACATGGACATACACACATAGATACATATAAACACATACACCATATAGACACAAACACTCACATGTCCACATGGTCACAAGCATACACATATACCCAAACATAGGCACACAATCACACACACATACACATACATACATTCATACCAACATATGCACGCACACACATAAATAGATCCACATTCATAGGCACATGTATGCATCCACACACATGAATGCATGTGTTATCAAGACCTTCAGTGCACACACACATAGAGGTAGAAAGTAGACGAAACAGGAATCAGAAACAGAGAAACAATCGATGCGATATTGGGTGCAATCTCCCTCCGTGCACTCTGATGGACGAGTCTATCAGAGTACATGTATTCATAGGTTTATTTCTATTACGACCTGAAAATAGAAGTTACATGAGGGTCATCGCTTTTAGAAGCGTCTTTTAGGAAAAACTACTTTATTTACAAAGGCGTCACTCTCTAAAGCAAACCACTACTTTTACAACAAGATAAACCTAAATATAACTATTCTAGAAGTCTTCGATTTAGTCTTTGAATTTATTTATTTACGCGCATCCACTTGTATCCACGCCCTCATGCTTCTTCACCTGCTAGATCAAACACAACCACATTAAAAACCTTCTGGACATTTAAAACATTAAAAATCCATTTAACCTTCCATGATTCCATAAAATACAACATGCCTCCTAGTTGACAAGCAACTAACCTCAGTTGATAAATATAAAAATAGACATGGATGATTAGTCGCATGTCCCATCACTGAACAATATTAAGCATGAATCATGTAAAACACATGCATGGAATCGGAAACCTGAAAGTTTAATGTAATTGGGAATGATATGCAGAAATTAAATGATCATAACGAGGTGATAATTGTGTTTTAAATAAGTCAATATTCTAGTTCATTTTCAAAAGTATATCTAAAGTATGATCCAACATACTAAATTCTATGTGTAAATGCATTACACATAATCAAATAAAATTAGACTAGCAAAAAGATTGTTGTTGTTGATGTGGCTGCTGCAAACGGATCCCCTTGATAATGAATGGGTACTCATTCTCCGCATCATGAGCAAAGGCAATAGCGTCATGAAGAATGTAGGCTCGCATGAGCGAAGCTTTGCTTGAGCCTCCTTATCTATCCCATCATCATACTTTTTCTTCATAGTATCGTTGGAAACATCTTCAAGCAAGCGAAGAGTTACTAAGTATTGGTAGAACTGATCCGTAGAGGTTGTAAACGTATCACCTTCCATCCATGTAAATTTGGTCCACAATTGTCGAACATGTAGGTGGAACTCTAAGGGTAGAAAAGAATCCTTAAACTATTCTTGAAAGGCCTTCCATGTGCTTGGACAATCTGCACTATGACAAAGATCATTCCACCAAAGCTGAGCTTTTTCAACTAAATAGTTAGTTGTAAATTTGACTTTTTCATTTTCTAAATAGGACTCATCAAAGTAGAAATTGTCGAATTGAGAGAGCCATGACAGGACAAATTGGCCATCCTTTCGTCCATTGAATCTAGAGAATTGGAAGTTCTTAGCACCTATCTTGGAACTTGCACCTTCTTCTTGTGTAGTGATAATCACTTTCACCATCACTTTGTACTTGTTGGAGCATAGCATCACGTTCTTGTACAGCTTGTTGAGTTGCTTGAAGTTCTTGTCGCATAAGCTCTAATTGTTGCTCGAGTGAGACCCCAAGTAAAGGTGAATTGCCAAGATCCTCCATTGTTGTAGGGTCCATATCTAGAGAACAAAACCCCTCTTTCAAACTATGGTGGATCCTCAATCTAGTAGGTTAGTTAAAAAGCTCGTTCCAATAGCTTTCCAAGGATATATTATATGCTAAAATCAGAGTTATATATTTTAATTTATGCCCTATTCTTTGATGCACTCCTCTAGAAAATCGATGGGTGCTTCCACAGGTGTGAGATCATCTTGGAAATTGTAAAAGGAAAAGGGAGGTGAAATTTGATGTAAATATGACAAAAGGGAGATAGAGTGATAACTAAAAGAGATGGAGTAGTGGTTAAAGTAATTCCCTTGTAAGTAGGAGGTTATGGGTTCAAATCCTCGTACCTTAGGGAATCTAAAACTCTCTTTTTCCACTCAAAATTAAAATTGCCTTGCGCGTAGCCAACGGTCGCCAAGGGAGCCTTGGGTGCCAATGTTGCCAATGTATTGCCTAAGTTATTGCCTAAGTTCTTTGCCATAGTTGACAACATGCTCACAATTAGTCATACTCACATATTGAAACACTTATGGACATTCATATATACATAAGTCCACATAGCTATAGGCACATATGAGCAAGTACAAAATCACATGAACACATGTACATTGAATACATAGGTAATCACATATCCCTAACATCGTCTTGTTTTTGTCTCCTATAGGTACAAAAGGGTTCAACATTATCACGTGAGAGAGAGTAACATCATGAAAAATGCCAAACAATCAAAAAATTACTGTATTCCAAGGAAAAAAAAATTTCTTTGAGCATTTGAATCAGGGTGATGAAATGTTCCTAACATTGCACACATACACACATGCAAACACACACACATGCACACACACACACACATGCATGAATACGCAAGAGATGTGATGCTCCAAGAAGCTCATGGTATTGAAAAAGACAAATAAAAAAATTCACAAGAGTTGTCAGGTCTCTAAGCTCATTGCAAACAAGTAACCCTAAACTACGAGATCTCTTTCTCATCTATAGATTTTTAAGAGCTTTGTTCGCACTCAAGTGTCCAACGTAGCTTTAAAAATAGTGTCCAAAAGCCATTCGGTTCTTTACTTTCATGCTTGTTTTCCCCATTTATTGCATTCTTCTCATTTGATTGAGGTTTGACTGCTTTTACTTGGTGCTTTTTAGGCCGACTTTTGAGCTTCCTCCAACACTCCCCCTCCTTACTTTCTATTGTCCCTGACATATGTTTATGTGTCATGTGGGATGAGCATAGTGTTGATGCACATATATGATGTTCTAAATATTAGCGACATAGTACAATAGTTGGTACCTACAAAACCTCTTAAACACATAGATTGCAACTTTTTGGAGACTTTTTTTTGTAATATTTTTTATGTGTACCCGTAGAAAGAAAAATAAATGATGTGCTAAAAGAAAATAAAAGATGCCAGAATGAGGGTATGCATGAGTGATTGGTGACCCTTCAAAAAGAAAATAAAAGAAGAATGGAAGAAATAAAAATGAACTGAATCAAGATTGAAGGGTCATGTCATGTTGTGATAAATCAAAAGAAAATAAAGTTACTTCCACGACTTAAAAAAGAAAAAAATATTAGAGACGGATTGTGGAAGTGGTCATAGGGGAACTACTTAGTGCATTGCATGGGTCTCCAATAGTATCAAATGCATAATCTTCTAGAGTGGCCCTATGAATGCAACTTTAGATGCACTTCTTTGAAAAACATGCAAAAGATGTGGGCCTTGAGCAGTGTGCCCAAGGGTTATCTAACAATGAGGATGCCTAAACTACAGGACTGGATTTTCTTTATTTTTTCCTTTTCTTTAATACTATCCCGAATGGCAAATGGTGATGGAATGAGGCAACTTATGAGTGATACATTGGACAAGAAGAACTTTCATGCTTGGAGATTCATAATGAGGAATTTCATGATGGGAAAAGGCTACTGGAAGTACATTGAAGGAGAACCAAAATGTTCCGCAATTACCAGAGAGGAATCATACTACATACCAATTAAAAGAATATGATGCGTGGAATCAAGAGGCATAGAAGATAATGTATTGGGTGTATGTTGGCATATAGGATAGCATGATTGGGCACCTACAAAATTCTAAAACTTTGAAAGAGGCTTGGAACAATTTGATCACATTGTACAAGACCAATACAAAGGCATGGAAATTGCAACTCAAGAATGAGTTGCATACACTAGAGAAAAAGAGCATGTCGGTAAGTGAATACACCCTAAAAATCAAAAGCAATTGTGGGTCACTTGCATCTATTGATTTCAATGTAGATGATGCTGATAAGGTGGAAGTGTGACTTTTTTGTTTAGAAACTGCATACAAGCAGTTTAGAACTTCTATTCAGACCAGGGAGAATATTTTAAATTTTGCTCATATTGTGTCTATGCTGATAATTGAAAAAAAGAACATTGGTGAAGACTCAAATTCCTAAGGAAAAGCTATTTCTGAGCAGGCATTCTACTCTCGTAGAGGAAGAGGCTGAGGAAGAGGCTTTGGAAGTGGAAGAGGAAACAATAACCATGACCAAGGTCAACAGTAGAATAATGTAGTAGCATGTAATGAAGAACCACTTACTTGTGAAGATGCATGTGACGATCCATAATGGATGAGTGCTATGCAATGTAGATGCTTCTAAGTTTGCCATTGGATGGATATTGGCATAACCAATGGACAAAGGAAAATTAGATCATCCTATTGCATATGGAGGTAGACAGTAGGACCAACCTGAACAAAATTACACCACTACAAAAAGAGAAGGATTAGGGATGGTTTGATCAATAAAAAATTAACACTGCCTACTAACCAATAAATTCAATTCTTCATTTACCATCAAGTTTTGTTGGACCTAGTCAACAAACGTTGTAATATAGGAAGGCTAGTCAGATGTTTTTTTTTTTATGGAATTTGATTTCGAGATAGTTGTCAAGAAAGGAAATACCCACATTAGAGCTGATCATTTATCTTGAATTGCTCATGGAAAACCTCCAACAGGAGTAGTTGATGAACTACTAGATACTTACATGTTCAACTTAGAAGTATGTTCATCTTGGGCTGAAAAATTGGTGCCTATGCTTACACATGGAACTCAACATAGAATTAATTCTACATAAGGCAAAGAGCTTTGGAAAATATGAAACCTTCACATTGTGGTGGGTAGCTTATATTTCAAAGATTCTAATGGAATGCTTTTGAGATGTGTGGAAGATGAAGAGAACAAACTTAATTTGACCAGCTCATGAAAATAAATGAAAGTTCATAAGGGAGTAAATAGAACAACTCAAGAAGTAAGAAGATTAGGAGTATATTTGCCAGATATGCAAAAGGAGGTACAAGAATACGTGTCTAAGTGTCATTTATCCAAAGTCTCTTCACCAGAAGAACATTCATCTCTGAGCTATTTTACAATAGCCCCTAAATGGAGTAGAGGAATGATAGAGTTCTTGAAATCAGGATATCCAAAAGGTGCAACTCAAGCTAGAAAGAGAGCCCTAGAAGAGTAGAGTGAAGATTATGTGATAATAGGAAAACAACTTTTCAAGTGAGGGAAAGATAATCAGTTATGAATGTGCGTCCACAAAGGAGAGTATCTTCCCATATTGGAAATGGCTCATGCTGAAGCAGCGGGAGGTCATTTCTCAGGTGATAAGACTATGAAGATTATCCTCTTTACATGCTTATGGTGGCCAGCTCTCCACATGGATGCAAAGACCTATGTAAGAAGTTGTGATATGTGTCAAAGAATTTAATACCCAGTCAGAAGAGATGACATGCCCTTGAGACAAATGATATGTGCACAAGATTTCTCGAGATGGAGAATTCACTTTATTGGTCCTATCAATCCCCCAAGAAGAGGCTCTCATGCTGAGTATATCGTAGTGGCTACATATTACTTAACTAAGTGGGTAGAAGCCAAGGCCACTAAGAAAAGTGATGCTCATACTACTTGCGAAATACTTATTTGAAAACATTTTCATGAGGTTCATTGAATCACTCATGAATGAATTCTTGGTTATTCATAAAACATGTGCATCCGATCACCCACAAAACAATGGACAAGCCGTTATTATGCTAGTTTTGATGAAACTCGTAACTAAGAGTAGACTAGATTGGGACAAACAATTGCATCATGCAATCATGCTACCTTGTATGCTAAAAAATAACCAATACATTATCTTTTGAGCTCTTTGATTTCAATTTTCATATGCTCTTAATTGATCTACAACCCGATTCCTCTCTAGTAGCTATAGAGGGTTTTCATCGTCTCCTTTGATGTACTTCCAATAGCCTTTTCCCATTAGGCAATTCATTATTATGAATATATAAGCATGAAAGTTATTCTTGTCCACCTTATCACTCTAAATTGACTCATTCCATTAGCATTTTCCATTTATGAAGCAATTTACAATAGTACAAAAACACTAGAAGTAGTATCTCTACTTGAACATTATCACATTATGACTTAATAATTAGATCTTGGAGAAACACCATTTTTGTGTATCAAGACTACACAAAATTTATTGAAATTATGGATCTAAAATATTTGGGAGATGCCAAACAGAATGCAAGTTACGATTTTGCAAATTTATTTATTTTGTTTGTGGGCCCCAACTTAGAAGCTCAAAACGGAGGTCAAAATGACTCCAAAATTGAAATCCGATCAAAACAAATGACTATAAAGGGATAACTCACGAAAATCTTTTGGTGCCTTCAACCTGCACACCAAATTTTTTAGCAACGTGAGATTGTTTGTGAAACAGGCATTCTCCACACCTTCTCACAAACTCTTCACTATTGGCCTTCTTCACAAGCTCTCTACAACCACATTGGCTCTGATACCATGTCAAGAGAAACAAGATAAGGAAGAGAGCTCTCACATACTCTCACACAGGAAAGAGGATCAAACACATATTGAGGCAAGGAAGAATGATATTCTTCCACTTATTCTATTACATAAAGAGAATATACAAAAATGACCTAATATAGCAATATAAGGAGTAAAATAGATAAAGATTAGTACATAAAGAAAACCATAATGTTTGCGAATGAGTGAGTTGACAAGAAAAAAATGTACCATCACTCTCGGTAGATAAATATGGTAAAGCTCACTAAACGTGTCCTTGACATATATCAATGTAATCACTATACATATAAGAGAAATGAGAACACTACAACATATCGAGGGAATACCGACGGTCAATGTACCGACGGTCAGCTGTCGGCGTCGGTATACCCCTCGGAGAATTTGGGAAAGTTGTTTTGCCTCGGAAAGACAGCGTCGGTATGAGCGTCGGTATACGTGTCGGTATTCTTCTGTAACTATCGACGCTTATACCGACGCTCTCTTTTTAACCGAGCCCGAACCCGAAATTCGTCATTCTGAGTGTTTTGAATCTGGAGCTTCTCCTTTCGGGTTTGCGCGCGCCAACAGCAGAGATCTCTGTTTGTCATCCTCTCTCTCTCTCTCCCTCTCTCCCTCCCTTCCCTCTCTCTCTCTCCCTCTTTCTCTCTCTCCCTCTCTCCCTCCCTTCCCTCTCTCTCTCTCTCCCTCCCTCTCTCTCACTATCTCTCTCTCTCTCTCTCCCTCTCTTTCTCTCACTCTCTCTCCCTCCTCTCTCTCTCTAAATAGACCTCTATCTTGTTAGATCTGAAGTTTTGGTAAGTAGATCGCACATGTTATAAAACTCTTTTTTCTTTTTCTATGTTTTTTCTTTACTAATATGTTCTTTGTTTGGTTTTGCAAGAGATTTTGACATCAAATCTTTGGAAATTCGACGAAGAAGAACTTCAAGTGGATTTTGCCGACCATGATTCAAACAATTCTCTCTCTTTCCCTCTCCTTCCCTCTCCTTTCCCTCTCTTTGCCTCGGAAAGACAGCGTCGGTATACGTGTCGGTATTCTTCTGTAACTATCGACGCTTATACCGACGCTCTCTTTTTAACCGAGCCCGAACCCGAAATTCGTCATTCTGAGTGTTTTGAATCTGGAGCTTCTCCTTTCGGGTTTGCACGCGCCAACAGCAGAGATCTCTGTTTGTCATCCTCTCTCTCTCTCTCTCCCTCCCTTCCCTCTCTCTCCCTCTTTCTCTCTCTCTCCCTCTCTCCCTCCCTTCCCTCTCTCTCTCTCTCTCTCCCTCCCTCTCTCTCACTATCTCTCTCTCTCTCTCCCTCTCTTTCTCTCACTCTCTCTCCCTCCTCTCTCTCTCTCTAAATAGACCTCTATCTTGTTAGATCTGAAGTTTTGGTAAGTAGATCGCACATATTATAAAACTCTTTTTTCTTTTTCTATGTTTTTTCTTTACTAATATGTTCTTTGTTTGGTTTTGCAAGAGATTTTGACATCAAATCTTTGGAAATTCGACGAAGAAGAACTTCAAGTGGATTTTGCTGACCATGATTCAAACAATTCTCTCTCTTTCCCTCTCCTTCCCTCTCTCTCTCTCTCTAAACACACCTCTATTTTCATAGATCTGACGCTTTGGTAAGTAATCGCACATATTGTATCACTCTGTTTTTTTTTTCTTTATGTTTTTGCTTTTCTAATATCTTCTCTCTTTAGTTTTGCAGGAGATTTTTGAGATCAAATCTTTGGAAATTCAACGAAGGAGAACTTCAAGTAGATTTTGACAACCTTAATTCAAAAATTACATCAATTTAAGTAAGACATATATCACTCTTTTATCTTTCTTTATATTTTTGTTTTCTAACATCGATCTTCTCTCTTTATTTTTGTTTGAGAGATAGAGAGGGATATGCATATGCATACATACATGCATATGCATACATGCATGCATGCATATGCATACATACATGCATGCATATGCATACATGAATGCATATGCATGCATGCATATGCATACATACATGCATGCATATGAATACATGCATGCATATGTATACATACATGCATGCATATGCATATGTATACATACCTGCATGCATATGCATATGTATACATACATGCATGCATATGCATATGTATACATACATGCATGCATATGCATACATACATAGATGCATGCATGCATATGCATACATGCATGCATATGCATACATGCATGCATATGCATACATGCATGCATGCATACATGCATGCATGCATATGCATATATGCATGCATACATGCATGCATATGCATATATGCATGCATATGCATATATGCATGCATACATGCATGCATATGCATACATGAATGCATATGCATACATGAATGCATATGCATACATGCATGCATATGCATACATGCATGCATATGCATACATGAATGCATATGCATACATGAATGCATATGCATACATGCATGCATATGCATACATGCATGCATATGCATACATGCATGCATATGCATACATACATGCATATACATACATGCATGAATGCATATACATACATGAATGCATATACATACATGCATGCATGCATGCATATACATACATGAATGCATATACATACATGCATGCATGCATATGCATACATGAATGCATATGCATACATACATGCATACATGCATACATGCATGCATATGTATGCATACATGCATGCATGCATGCATATGCATACATACATGCATGCATGCATATGCATATATGCATGCATATGCATATATGCATGCATATGCATACATGCATGCATGCATATGCATACATGCATGCATGCATATGCACACATGCATGTATGCATATGCACACATGCATGTATGCATATGCATACATGAATGCATATGCATACATGAATGCATATGCATACATGAATGCATATGCATACATGAATGCATATGCATACATGCATGCATGCATGCATATGCATACATGCATGCATGCATGCATATGCATACATGCATGCATGCATGCATGCATGCATATGCATACATGCATCATGCATATGCATACATGAATGCATATACATACATGAATGCATATACAAACATGAATGCATATACATACATGAATGCATATACATACATGCATGCATGCATGCATATGCATACATGCATGCATGCATGCATATGCATACATGCATGCATGCATGCATATGCATACATGAATGCATATACATACATGAATGCATATACATACATGCATGCATGCATATACATACATGCATGCATGCATATACATACATGAATGCATGCATGCATATGAATACATGCATGCATATGAATACATGCATGCATATGAATACATGCATGCATGCATGCATACATGAATGCATATGCATTGAATGCATATGCATACATACATGCATACATGCATGCATATGAATACATGCATGCATATGCATATATGCATGCATACATGCATGCATATGCATACATGCATGCATATGCATACATGCATGCATATGCATACATGCATGCATATGCATACATGCATGCATATGCATACATGCATGCATGCATATGCATACATGAATGCATATGCATACATGAATGCATATGCATACATGAATGCATATACATACATGCATGCATGCATATGCATACATGAATGCATATGCATACATGAATGCATATACATACATGCATGCATGCATATGCATACATGAATGCATATGCATACATGCATGCATATGAATACAGGCATGCATATGAATACATGCATGCATATGCATACATGAATGCATATGCATACATGCATATGCATATGTATATGTACAAGTATGTATACAAGCAAGCATATGCATATGTATATGTATACATGTATGCATACATACATGCATGCATATGCATACCTACTTTATATTTTTGTATATGTATATGTATACATGAATATATGTATATGTATATGCACACATACTTTATATTTTTGTATATGTATATGTATACATGAAAATATGTATATGTATATTATACATGAATGCATATGTATATGTATACACACATGCATATGCATATGTATATGTACAAGTATGTATACAAGCAAGCATATGCATATGTATATGTATACATGTATGCATATGTATATGTATACATGTATGCATATGCATATGCATATGTATACTTGAATGCATATGTATACTTGAATGCATATGTATACTTGAATGCATCGGATGGGATCTCCACGTACACCTTGGGGTGCACATATTCATGAGGAATCGAAGATCTATCATATCTGTAATGGAGCTCCAGTTATGGATGCGGCGGGAAAGTCAATGCGTCAGCAGATACGACAGCTCTGGTCTATCAAATTCGGTCATTCAGTAATGTTAAAATGGACCGAACAGGATAGAGACTCTAAAAATTATATCATACAATGTATATACGAAGAGTACCGGCCAACACCTGGCAATCCTATTGTGAGTTCCGAATGGATACACATACAGCATGCGAAGTGATGTCGCATCGACGATCGGAAGCTCGCGATGCTTTCAAAGCAGGCTTACCGAATCTTGTATGGCTAGATGCCGAAGAATGGGAATCGATTCAGGATGAGCATCAACATACTCCTGATCAGTATCGGCAACAGAGAGATGCGGCGGCCACTCGTTTAGATACGGTTGGAACGTCGCATTTAGGTAGCGGCGGATATGACAGTCTGCGCTACCAATTTGTAAGTATGATGTTAATTATTGAAGTTGTTTGTGTTAAGTATATTATGTATATTCATCTAACATTTTGCATATTTACTATAGGAGTTGGTAGTGGGTCGTCCTCCAACGCGAACTGAAGAATCATATGGATATCGACATGGACTGACTGCACTGTTACAAGACTTAGAGGGACGTGGTGCAATCGTCTCATGGGAGAATATTCTTGATTAGGTAAAGTTATATCTTGGTTTCGTGTTTTTAGTTGTTGTTTATAAATGTCATGTTAATTGGTCTTATTTTATACATATGTTTTGTTGCAGGATTGTAGGTGTAAATATTTTGATCAATGCCACAATTTTGTATCACACTCGCATACGACAATGATGAACCACAATTTTGTATTCGATTCCTATATGGAAGTGTTTTGTCACATTGCCACAATTTTGTATTACACTCCTATGTGGCAATGATGTACCATAATTTTGTATTCCATTCCTATATGGAAGTGCTTTGCCACACTTTTGTATATTTTTCATTTATGGAATATACGACCTTCTGTACATGAATCATTGTTCATTTTTACTCATATAAGTTTATGTTTTGGTTGCCATTAGAGTACATAACACATATACTTAGTTGGGCAGTTAGTATTGTCTTTTGCTAAACAACATCATGCTGTAGCAAAAGACAACACACTCTGCCCAAAAAAATTTGTGCAGGTATGGTCGTCGGTATACGCATCGATAGCTCCAGTATGGTCATCGGTATATGCGCCGGTATACCCAGTGGGCCGTCGGTATATGTGTCGGTATTGATGCCGGTATAAGCGTCGGTATTTCCGATGCATATACCGACGGTTATACCGGCGCATATACCAGAGCCATACCGACGCTTTCTTTCCGACGCCTGTACCGACTGCTACACCGACGTCGCGAAGAAATCCCACCCGTTCATTTGCCTCGGTAGAAGCCTCGGTATACCCTCGATATGTTGTAGTGGAAGTGGTACATGTCATCCTCGATCATCACATTTTGAGCTTGATATCTCAACAATGATGGATTAACGATGATAATTTTTAAGTAGTCTATACATAGATGTCCCTAGATACAAATCCCTTCCCAAGAAAAGATTATTTTAATCTTCTTGGACAAGCTTACAAGTGGAGAGTCTTAACATGCATGAAGGATTATACACCATAAATTTTTGTCAAATAGGGTGTATATACTTGGAATATAATCTAGCCAAGGACCTCAAGGTATCTAAGACATTCAAAGACTAGATTATGCCTCTTGTGTGTCATCTCATACTCCATCAATCATGAATTTAGTAAATCTAGTATCTAAAAAGATATGAGTGTCACCAGTTCACCCTCATGAGGAGATCAAGCTCAAACATACGAGAATACCACTATCGAGAAGGTGTTTGCATTGCAATGGTGACCATCCCACTCAACTATGCACAAAAGGAGGGGCACCTTAGGTGCTATTCAAGACTTATGAACCACCTCATATGCAATGCAATTTTATGCCATTGAGAAAAAGTAGCAACAAGACCTCAAGGGATTTTCTAAAAACATCAAAATTGGGTTAACTCAAGTGGATTGGAACACATGGAAAACTTACCATTCATAGACTTTAGAGAACTAGTGCATGTGGTACAAATGTATGCACTTGCCTAGAATGGACCCTCTAAGTTGGAGCTATATAAGAGATAGATTAGTAAGTGAAAAGCACTTCTTCTCGATGGTAGATCCTAGAGGTTGCAACAAGTTTTGTAGCTCGCTACATCTGCATTGTGACATGGACATACCTCAAAAGGTACCCTATTTACTTAGTGTTTGTTGGAATTTTAATGCATCAACTAAGAATCCAGTCTATCACGCAAAGACAAGCACATTGAGGTGTAATATCACTTTGTTTGTGATTGCTTAGCCACTAAATGCATTTAAATTGAGAATGTTTAGACTCAAGAAAATATAGTAGATGCTTTGACCAAAACTATGTTATAGGATAAGTTGAGATACTATTGTCATATAACGAGGTCACTTGATTCTTGTTTTTGCATAATACCTTGTAAATTGTGTGCCCATAAGGTGGAAGGTCGACATTATATACTCATACTTAATTATTTTTTATCATCATTTATTTTTCTTTCTTGGATCATATCAAGCATATTGACCTTTAATGGGATATTTTTATCATTAAGTCTATGTGAAAGGATAGATGGATGTAAGGCACTCTTGCATATGTATGCTCCAATAGAACATGTAGTGACATGGTCATCCAATAATTGTAATGTAACCACTTATTTTGAAACATGCATATTTGTGAGCTTGGATCTAGGGCTTAATCTCTTTGTGCTTTTTAGGTTGTTTTATGTCAAAGTCAAAAAAGATGAAATGCACTACAAGGATCTCAAAAGCTCCTTTGAGTATGCACCTTTGTCCAGAGAACATAAAGAGAAGTAAACCTTTCTCAAACTATACAAAAGGGACAAAATATTAACTTGGAAAAATGTTTCTTATATATGATATGGGAGGGAGAACTTATTTTGATGATCTCTCTACATACTTTTTTGGTTGTTCTTCTTGAAGTATGTTTCTCCATAACCATTCTCTCTTTTCGATTTCTTATTCTATTTTCCCCTCAAGAAGGTCCCTTGTAGTATCGAGGGATGCCCATGAACAATATGTGTCCTAAGTTTCCTACATATGCATAGATTTTAATGTTCAAGTCCTTACTCTATCATATATGCCTTCCATTATCTTTCATTCAAGTACCAAAGAAATATTCCTTGATGCAAATGTATAATCATAATCAACTTAAACAATAATAGATTTCCATCTATCTTGGCAAGCTTTATAAAACTGTTCATATCATACCTTAAAAAATGTATAGAAAGAATGATACCTAATATAATTTAATGGGGGAAGAAAATCATCGACCTTTGATTCCTTTTATTAAGCTAATTTTAAAATAAACCCTGAAACACTCCATCGACGAATGAATATTACAAATACCCATAGTTTATACAATAGGTAAGTCACTACATGAACCATGTCTTCACCAAGTTTTAAGAAATATGAAGAAAATTATCACTAATCCACAAAGATTATACATTGAGGGTTGGAGAGTGGAAGAGGACCTAGAAACATGGCACCTTGTAGTTACTAGCCCATCACAACATCCATGGGACCTTGCCCTTTGGAAAATCTCGAAGGAGTCAATTATAGTGTAAACCGCCCCTTTTGGTAGAACGTATATAAAGATTGCTTTGCTTCAACACAGATTTACATTTTGTTGTAACTCGATTGCCACGCCTTGCGTCTGTTTTACATCGTGTCTGCACATCGCACACGTAACCATGAGTACCGTGGCCATGGCTGTCGAGTCACCTCCGCTTTGGAAGCCTGACCATTCTGCTTCATCGGCATCCTCCCTTACGGAGGTGGAGGAAGAGGAGTACTACACGCGTTTGAAAACACTGCAGAGGCAGCTCGAGTTTTTGGACATACAGGAGGAGTACGTGAAGGATGAGCAAAAGAATTTGAAGCGGGAGCTTCTACGCGCACAGGAAGAGGTCAAGCGCATACAGTCGGTGCCACTAGTCATTGGACAGTTTATGGAAATGGTAGATCAGAACAACGGTATTGTAGGTTCAACTACAGGTTCGAACTACTATGTGAGAATACTAAGTACTATTGATCGAGAGCTTTTGAAACCCTCTGCGTCAGTTGCACTCCATCGTCATTCAAATGCTCTTGTTGATGTGCTTCCACCCGAGGCAGATTCTAGCATCTCCCTTCTCAGTCAATCTGAGAAACCAGACGTTACTTACAATGTAAGTCATTGAATCAAGTATAATAGTTTTCCATGCATGAGTTTTTGCATAGATACTTACATCATTACTTTGTAGCATGTTTGACCCTCTATAAGATACGAGACTTCATTTTCAGCAGTGGATTTCGAGGTTTTGGTAGCTTCTTTCCTGTAGAGAAAGTACGGTTTATGCGTGGATTTTGCATTTTCTTCTTGGGGGTGGGAGTTCCAATTTTTGAACATCTTTAGCTCATAGCATGGATTTTTAAAGCTGCTTTTGTTCTCGGTAAAGAAATTTCCACAGAATCTGGTTAGCACAATGGTCTTTCTATTCATAATTTCAGACAGAAATTTATCATGGAACTATCCTTGAGACCTTTTAAAATCAAAAGATCTATTGTAGGAAGAATAAGAGCTGCTGATCTGAACTTTAAAGTTCACATCTGTTTTGTAGAGATGCATGGAAACGTTTTGAAAAGAACATTTCTTTGCATGCTATTTGCTGTGGTTTATTTCCCTGGACAAGAAAAGGGACAACGAATATGTTTGTGTTAGTTTCTATGTTATTCTTAATTTCATTTAACCCAACATTTTTTCAGATTGGGATATGTGATTGTGATGTTTATAAAGAAAATGGTATAGTTGATTGAAGTCATCTATCCAGAACTTCTCACCAAAGTAGATGTTTTAAAGATCAAAACTCTAACATTCAAGATGCATTATTGCATGAAAACTGGACAATCCAGAGTTTTTTTAATGATGACGACATAGAAATAAGAAAGATTTTTTGGAAAGATGGGATCCAAATAAAGAAGGAGGAAATAGCACAAAAAAATTGTTTCTTTTTTGGAAGAGTGGATGGCATTACAGTTTTCCACATGCCAATCATATGATACACACTTACACACTTAAACGTTTGTATGGAAAAAGTACCATTTGGATAACTACACACAACCATATGTAATTAGCAATAACTTCAATAAAAGTATATAATATATATAGGGATATGCAATGTGCATATATGATGGTGCAATATGAGAATCACTGAAAATATAATCAAGTGGTTCAGGATTTAGAATTTAAAATTCAAACTTGAGAATGGTGAGTAGAGAGCCCATGTGGATTGAGTTAATTATCACGTTGGCATCATTCAAAATCCAACATTTAAATACAACTGAAGACTAAAGTTAAAACATGTAATCCTTCAATAGGTATCAAGTGGAAATTGAAAGGTAGTTGTAAAGCATAAAAACCACAAAATGAGGCTATGCTATGTCGAAGGTGTATGAGGCACTGCAATGTTATTGATAATAATGAATGATGATGGTGATGATGATGATGATCATCATCATCATTGGTACCAATTTGTTGTTACACTGGCTTGGGAGTATTGAAAATCCGCTCCATTATCTAATAATATTTTTTCTTGAAAAGTTTGGAATATTTCCATTTATGTATGGTACACACCATGGATAACATGTGTTTATTGGAAAGGAAAGGAAATAAGGTATGTTTGGAGGGAGTGGATTGAGTGGCATGCTTTAAGTAATAAAAGGATTGAGTCAAAGAATTCAATCCCTTAATTATGAGCCATAAATACCCATTTTTGAATAATATAAGGGGATGATTAAGCTTTTTGTGGCCTTGATTGGAGGGCTGGAAGATGGACTTCTTTTCTTGTTTATTTTAAAGAAATCTGTAGAATTCATTGCTCATATGAAGCTCCAAGAAGTAATATTTTTCTCATTTTATATTTTTAACTTCCCCTTAATTCTTGATTATCTATCATATGCTTGGGAACTATTGAGTGTAACAAGCCGTATTATGTTGCTTGGAATTGGCATTAATTACACGCTTTCATTCTTCAATTCAATTGAACTATCCTATGTTGCATGAAAAGTTTATGAGAAAACACATTACCATGGAGATACACATTGAAGACAACATGCACAAACTTATTTTTAATAAGTTCATTGCCATTGATACGAAGGAAAGGAGTTATATAGTGTATAAAAACCACATTATTACCGGAATTTTCATCTTCTACTTTTCCCTTTCCCAAATATAATAATTTAAAGGGAGAAAAATAGCTTGAGAAGAGACTGAGATTTAGAATTGGATGTTCATTAGTGGGGAGGTCATAAGATTTAGTCAATATTGTGCTAATGGAGCCAATGGTAAGTGCTTATTTAGTCTTGTGGTTGCCTTCCATGAACTTTCATGTGTACTTTCATATGAGGGTGAATTTGGGGTTTGCTTGGATCAATGTAGATTCAGTTTGCGAATTGATTACTTCACAAGTACGTGTTTTGGTTCTATTGGTTTGGTTTGAACTTTATGCATAAGGTTCTAGCTATGAAGCTTACGATTCATTTAGGAGTTGTTTTTCCGAAAACAGAGTCCTAATCGCTCATTTGATCGCGCGTGTACTTATTGTCTGTTTTCAACTGAATTGCTTGCCTTCTGTTCGTGAATGTGAGAGATTGCTCACCTTCCTTGCTAACGTCGGACCCATGAGCTTGCCTCAAAGTTCATCCCCTTGGCTCTTGCAAAGTTGCTAGAGAGTCGAGACTCTAGAATCTAGAGCCTCGAGCACATTTAATATGGGAGCATACACCTCTTACTAAGTTAAGCCATCGAGGAGCTTCATTGCTCAAGGCTTACTCATGATACTTGCCCAAGGAAGCTCAAGTTTCAATGCCCATTCAACTCTAAAATTTAAGGCTCTCACTACTTAGCAACTTGAGACCTCAACCTTACATTCTAAGCCCATATATCACCTCGCGTCACCTCAAACTTGAACCCATATCTTGCTTCAATATTAATTATCCCGAAGCATGAATGCTATTGGCATGCCCATACCATTAGTCAGTCATTGGCTAATGCTCAAAGTTCTTCGGGCTCTGGCACTCATAACTGGAGGTGCAAATATTGCATGAAGTTCTTCTCTACCATGACTACATGATTGTTCTTTGGGCTCTGGCACTCGTAATTGGACGTGCAAATATTACACAAAGTCCTTCTCTACCACGATTACACGATTGTTCTTCGGGCTCTTGCACTCGTAACTAGACGTGCAAATATTGCACGTTCTTTTCTACCACGACTACATGACTTATACATCACGTGTTTGGGTTAGGAGGAATGGACATTTTGCTTGTGATAAGGTTTCTCTAAAGGTTGCTCAAATTGTAGTATGTGAGCATGTCTTGACACAAGATGCTTGTGTTGCACATCGTCGTTATTTGTCTTCGGCCGATATTGAGACGATGGAGGACATAGTTCCTTCTTCAGAGATCAGGCAACTTGCAACTAGTGCTTGCCTCTTGCAACTAGTGCTACTTGGAGTTTGACTTCATCACAAAGAGCCTGCAATATAGAGGAGGAGGACTCTAACCTTCCTACGCAACGTCCTAGGTAAGGAATTAGTGCCTCATTTATGTCCTCAACCATACAAAAAAAGAGACAAAAGGCCGAAGAGATACAAATTGTGAGGTGTGTTATTGAATGCAATCTTGCATTCAATGTGGTACATACCGAGGCATGGAGATGCATGGTGAAAGCCATTGCTGAAGTCGGTCCATGCGATGATTGGTATGGACTTGACTACAAGCGATTGTGTACTATCATGTTAGATCAGGAAAAAGATCGCATTGAGGTACAATTAGAGCCTATTAAAAGAGGTGGGGTGATGTATGGATGTTCCATCATTTCTGATGGATGGAGTGACACACGTCGACACCATGTTATAAACATCCTATTTACATATTGCCTAGGTATCTATTTCCTTTGTGTCATGGATGCAATCACAGATAACGCATCCATTTGCAAGAGAATCGGGGGAATGATTAAACATGAGTTCCCCAAAATAGTTTGCACACCATGTGCTTCACACTCCATAGGTCTCCTATCATAGGACATCGGGAAACTACCATGGATAGAACCTATTGTGAATGATGCCAAACACATGGTGAATTTTATACGTAAAAATCATTTGGCATCATCTATATTATGATCTCATAGCACGAGTATGATGAGGATGGGAATGTCACTGTCATTGGAGACATTCCATCAGAGTCATCATCATTGTCTTCCTTAGAGGGGATAATGATGAGGAGCATGATGATTGATCCCATTATCTATAGTCTATACTATGTAGATTAGTCATTATGTGGAGTTGGACACATCACACTAGACAGTGGAGTGAGGCATCATAGATGTCATTTCTTCATTATGTTTTTGTATTACGATTCATGGTTGACTTGATACGTTTCAGGCTTCATGTATTATTCACAAACATTTTGGTTCACTAGTTGTCTTTATTTAAAAAGACTCTTTATTAAAGTATGCACCGACTCTAGGGCATTGATAATGTGAGTAGGGATGTCATAGCTATTTGTCCAAGTTATATGCATGATAAAGTTCAATTCTGACACCTTGTTTTGGACAGACATAGAAGTTGAAGATGCATTTTTTGTTTTATTTTTTAATATATTTATATTTTTTAAATTTAGATATTGATTATTATTTTTTAGTCTGGTTCATTTGGTATTGGTTTTCTTTCGTGTTTGATTTTTCATGTCTTATATTGATCTTAGTTTTTCTGTAGTGTCTTGCTTTTGTTGTTGCCCCCCCCCCCCCCTCCCCCTCCCTTTTTTCTTTTGCATATGTGTTTGTGTTCTCTATCTCGCCTTTGTAAGTTTGGATAACTTTGAACTTATGAAGGTATATATAACATGGTTTTCTGGTTTATTATTATTATTACTATTTGTTGTTGTTGTTGGTTTGTTCTTTGCACAAGAATTTATTGTGGCAGAGTTTTCCCTTCACTCTTGGAAGTGATAGAAGCTCAGCTCATTGACTTTATTAGAAGTCTTTATTTAGAAAGACTCTTTATTAAAGTTTCCACCTACTCTAGGGCATTGAGTAGGGATGTCAATAGCTATTTGTCCAAGCTATGCATGATAAAGTTTAAATTCTGATAAGTCCTGTTTTGGATAGACATAGAAGTTTAAGTTGAACTTTTTGATTTGTTTTTATTCTTTTATTTTATTTTATTTTTATTTACTTTTAATTTGAATTTTTCCCTTGTTTTTCAATATTAATAATCTTTCTCTTTTCGTTTTATTTTATTTTATTATAATCGTCATTATTATATTTAATTTATTTATTACAAAAATATATATATTTTTTAAAATTTTACATTTATTATCATTATTATTATTATGTTTTAATATGTATACTTTTGTTGTTGT